>CANAIB010000002.1:600000-932628 GCA_947359475.1 Heligmosomoides polygyrus bakeri
TACGTGACATCGGTGACCCCTTTGCTTAACACAGACGCGCATTGCGCGACATCGATGACACGTCTTCTCAACCAGGTCGCCTTTTGCACGAGATCGATGACACCTCTTCCTAACACAGACACCCATTGCGCGTCATCGTTGACAAAAATCCTTACTCCAGGCACCCCTTACGTGACATTGGTGACACCTTTTCTCAACACAGACACTCGTTGCGCAGCATCGGTGACACGTCTTCTAAACCCGATCGCCTTTTGCACGAGGTGGGTGACACGACATCTGAATCCGAACACCCTTTGTGCGACATCGTTGACAACAATTCTTAATTCAGGCACCCCTTTCGCGACATCAGTGACAAGTCTCCTTAACACATACACCCATTGCGCGACATTGGTAACACCTTTCCTTAACACATACGCCCATTGCGCGACATCGGTGGCATGTCTTTTGAACCCAACCGTCTTTTACACCAGATCGGTGACACATTTTCTGAACCCGGCCGTCTTTTGTGCGACATTGGTAACAACTTTCCTTAACACACACACCCTTTGCGCGACATCGGTGACACTTTTTCTTAACACAGACACCCATTGCGCGACATCAGTGACAAGTCTTCTTAACACAAACACCCCTTGCCGACATCGGTGACACCCTTTCTTAACACAAACGCCCATTGCGCGACATCGGTGGCGTGTCTTTTGAACCCAATCGCCTTTTACACGAGATCGGTGACACATTTTCTGAACCCGGTCGTCTTTTGTGCGACATCGTTGACAACAATTCTGAATCCAGGCACCCCTTTCGCGACATCAGTGACAAGTCTCCTTAACACATACACCCATTGCGCGAAATCGGTGACACGTCTTCTAAACCCGATCGCCTTTTGCACGAGGTGGGTGACACGACATCTGAATCCGAACACCCTTTGTGCGACATCGTTGACAACAATTCTGAATCCAGGCACCCCTTTCGCGACATCAGTGACAAGTCTCCTTAACACATACACCCATTGCGCGACATTGGTAACACCTTTCCTTAACACATACGCCCATTGCGCGACATTGGTATCACCTTTCCTTAACACAAACGGCCATTGCGCGACATCGGTGGCATGTCTTTTGAACCCAATCGTCTTTTACACGAGATCGGTGACACATTTTCTGAACTCGGCCGTCTTTTGTGCGACATTGGTAACAACTTTCCTTAACACACACACCCTTTGCGCGACATCGGTGACACCTCTTCTTAACACATACACCCATTGCGCGACATCAGTGACAAACCTCCTTAACACATACACCCATTGCGCGACATTGGTATCACCTTTCCTTAACACAAACGCCCATTGCGCGACATCGGTGGCATGTCTTTTGAACCCAACCGTCTTTTACACGAGATCGGTGACACATTTTCTGAACCCGGTCGTCTTTTGTGCGACATCGTTGACAACAATTCTGAATACAGGCACCCCTTTCGCGACATCAGTGACAAGTCTCCTTAACACATACACCCATTGCGCGACATCAGTGACAAGTCTCCTTAACACATACACCCATTGCGCGACATTGGTAACACCTTTCCTTAACACATACGCCCATTGCGCGACATCGGTGGCATGTCTTTTGAACCCAATCGTCTTTTACACGAGATCGGTGACACATTTTCTGAACCCGGTCGTCTTTTGTGCGACATTGGTAACAACCTTCCTTAACACATACACCCTTTGCGCGACATCGGTGACACTTTTTCTTCACACAGACACCCATTGCGCGACATCAGTGACGAATCTCCTTAACACATACACCCATTGCGCGACATTGGTATCACCTTTCCTTAACACAAACGCCCATTGCGCGACATCGGTGGCATGTCTTTTGAACCCAATCGTCTTTTACACGAGATCGGTGACACATTTTCTGAACCCGGTCGTCTTTTGTGCGACATTGGTAACAACTTTCCTTAACACATACACACTTTGCGCGACATCGGTGACACTTTTTCTTCACACAGACACGCATTGCGCGACATCGATGACACGTCTTCTAAACCCGACCGCATTTTGCACGAGATCCATGACACCTCTTCGTAACACAGACACCCATTGCGCGACATCGGTGACAACAATTCTGAATCCAGGCACTCATGCACGACATCGGTGACACCTTTGCTTAAGACAGAGACGCATTGCGCGACATCGATGACACGTCTTCTCAACCAGGTCGCCTTTTGCACGAGATCGATGACACCTCTTCCTAACACAGACACCCATTGCGCGACATCAGTGACAAGTCTCCTTAACACATACACGCATTGCGCGACATTGGTAACACCTTTCCATAACACATACACCCATTGCGCGACATTGGTATCACCTTTCCTTAACACAAACGCCCATTGCGCGACATCGGTGGCATGTCTTTTGAACCCAATCGTCTTTTACACGAGATCGGTGACACATTTTCTGAACCCGGTCGTCTTTTGTGCGACATTGGTAACAACTTTCCTTAACACATACACCCTTTGCGCGACATCGGTGACACTTTTTCTTCACACAGACACCCATTGCGCGACATCAGTGACAAATCTCCTTAACACATACACCCATTGCGCGACATTGGTAACACCTTTCCTTAACACAAACGCCCATTGCGCGACATCGGTGGCATGTCTTTGGACCCAATCGTCTTTTACACGAGATCGGTGACACATTTTCTGAACCCGGTCGTCTTTTGTGCGACATTGGTAACAACCTTCCTTAACACATACACCCTTTGCGCGACATCGGTGACACTTTTTCTTCACACAGACACCCATTGCGCGACATCAGTGACGAATCTCCTTAACACATACACCCATTGCGCGACATTGGTATCACCTTTCCTTAACACAAACGCCCATTGCGCGACATCGGTGGCATGTCTTTTGAACCCAATCGTCTTTTACACGAGATCGGTGACACATTTTCTGAACCCGGTCGTCTTTTGTGCGACATTGGTAACAACTTTCCTTAACACATACACACTTTGCGCGACATCGGTGACACTTTTTCTTCACACAGACACGCATTGCGCGACATCGATGACACGTCTTCTAAACCCGACCGCATTTTGCACGAGATCCATGACACCTCTTCGTAACACAGACACCCATTGCGCGACATCGGTGACAACAATTCTGAATCCAGGCACTCATGCACGACATCGGTGACACCTTTGCTTAAGACAGAGACGCATTGCGCGACATCGATGACACGTCTTCTCAACCAGGTCGCCTTTTGCACGAGATCGATGACACCTCTTCCTAACACAGACACCCATTGCGCGACATCAGTGACAAGTCTCCTTAACACATACACGCATTGCGCGACATTGGTAACACCTTTCCATAACACATACACCCATTGCGCGACATTGGTATCACCTTTCCTTAACACAAACGCCCATTGCGCGACATCGGTGGCATGTCTTTTGAACCCAATCGTCTTTTACACGAGATCGGTGACACATTTTCTGAACCCGGTCGTCTTTTGTGCGACATTGGTAACAACTTTCCTTAACACATACACCCTTTGCGCGACATCGGTGACACTTTTTCTTCACACAGACACCCATTGCGCGACATCAGTGACAAATCTCCTTAACACATACACCCATTGCGCGACATTGGTAACACCTTTCCTTAACACAAACGCCCATTGCGCGACATCGGTGGCATGTCTTTGGACCCAATCGTCTTTTACACGAGATCGGTGACACATTTTCTGAACCCGGTCGTCTTTTGTGCGACATTGGTAACAACATTCCTTAACACATACACACTTTGCGCGACATCGGTGACACTTTTTCTTCACACAGACACGCATTGCGCGACATCGATGACACGTCTTCTAAACCCGACCGCATTTTGCACGAGATCCATGACACCTCTTCGTAACACAGACACCCTTTGCGCGACATCGGTGACAACAATTCTGTATCCAGGCACCCATGCGCGACATCGGTGACACCTTTGCTTAACACAGACACGCATTGCGCGACATCGATGACACGTCTTCTCAACCAGGTCGCCTTTTGAACGAGATCGATGACACCTCTTCCTAACACAGACACCCATTGCGCGACATCGGTGACAACAATTCTGAATCCAGGCACTCATGCACGACATCGGTGACACCTTTGCTTAACACAGACACGCATTGCGCGACATCGATGACACGTCTTCTCAACCAGGTCGCCTTTTGCACGAGATCGATGACACCTCTTCCTAACACAGACACCCATTGCGCGACATCGTTGACAACAACCCTTACTCCAGGCACCCCTTACGTGACATCGGTGACCCCTTTGCTTAACACAGACGCGCATTGCGCGACATCGATGACACGTCTTCTCAACCAGGTCGCCTTTTGCACGAGATCGATGACACCTCTTCCTAACACAGACACCCATTGCGCGTCATCGTTGACAAAAATCCTTACTCCAGGCACCCCTTACGTGACATTGGTGACACCTTTTCTCAACACAGACACTCGTTGCGCAGCATCGGTGACACGTCTTCTAAACCCGATCGCCTTTTGCACGAGGTGGGTGACACGACATCTGAATCCGAACACCCTTTGTGCGACATCGTTGACAACAATTCTTAATTCAGGCACCCCTTTCGCGACATCAGTGACAAGTCTCCTTAACACATACACCCATTGCGCGACATTGGTAACACCTTTCCTTAACACATACCCTCATTGCGCGACATTGGTATCACCTTTCCTTAACACAAACGCCCATTGCGCGACATCGGTGGCATGTCTTTTGAACCCAATCGTCTTTTACACGAGATCGGTGACACGTTTTCTAAACCCGGTCGTCTTTTGTGCGACATCGTTGACAACAATTCTGAATCCAGGCACCCCTTCCGCGACATCAGTGACAAGTCTCCTTAACACATACACCCATTGCGCGACATTGGTAACACCTTTCCTTAACACATACGCCCATTGCGCGACATCAGTGACAAGTCTTCTTAACCCAAACACCCCTTGCCGACATCGGTGACACCCTTTCTCAACACAGACACCCGTTGCGCAGCATCGGTGACACGTCTTCTAAACCCGATCGCCTTTTGCACGAGATGGGTGACACGACATCTGAATCCGAACACCCTTTGTGCGGCATCGTTGACAACAATTCTGAATCCAGGCACCCCTTTCGCGACATCGTTGACACCTCTTCTTAACACATACACCCATTGCGCGACATTGGTAACACCTTTCCTTAACACATACACCCATTACGCGACATTGGTAACACCTTTCCTTAACACATACACCCATTACGCGACATCGGTGACACTTTTTCTTCACACAGACACGCATTGCGCGACATCGATGACACGTATTCTAAACCCGACCGCCTTTTGCACGAGATCCATGACACCTCTTCGTAACACAGACACCCATGCGCGACATCGGTGACACCTTTTCTTAAAACAAACACCCCTTGCGCGACATCGGTGACACTTTTTCTTCACACAGACACCCACTGCGCGATATCAGTGACAAGTCTCCTTAACACATACACGCATTGCGCGACATTGGTAACACCTTTCCTTAACACATACACCCATTGCGCGACATTGGTGACACCTCTTCCTAACACAGACACCCATTGCGCGACATCAGTGACAAGTCTTCTTAATACAAACACCCCTTGCCGACATCGGTGACACCCCTTCTTAACACAAACGCCCATTGCGCGACATCGGTGGCATGTCTTTTAAACCCAACCGTCTTTTGCACGAGATCCATGACACCTCTTCCTAACACAGACACCCATTGTTCGACATCGGTGACAACAATTCTGAATCCAGGCACCCCTTGCGCGACATTGGTGACACCTTTTCTTAACACAGACACCCATTGCGCGACATTGGTGACACATTTTCTTAACACGTCACCCATTGTGCGACATCGGTGACAACAATTCTGAATCCAGGCACCCCTTGCACGAGATCCATGACACCTCTTCCTAACACAGACACCCATTGCGCCTCATTGGTGACACAGTTTCTTAACACGTCACCCATTGTGCGACATTGGTAACACCTTTCCTTAACACAAACGCCCATTGCGCGACATCGGTGGCATGTCTTTTAAACCCAACCGTCTTTTACACGAGATCGGTGACACATTTTCTGAACCCGGTCGTCTTTTGTGCGACATCGTTGACAACAATTCTGAATCCAGGCACCCATTGCGCGACATCAGTGACAACAATCCTTACTCCAGGCACCCCTTACGTGACATTGGTGACACCTTTTCTCAACACAGACACCCGTTGCGCAGCATCGGTGACACGTCTTCTAAACCCGATCGCCTTTTGCACCAGGTGGGTGACACGACATCTGAATCCGAACACCCTTTGTCGACATCGTTGACAACAATTCTGAATCCAGGCACCCCTTTCGCGACATCGGTGACACCTCTTCTTAACACATACACCCATTGCGCGACATCAGTGACAAATCTCCTTAACACATACACCCATTGCGCGACATTAGTGACAACAATTCTGAATCCAGGCACCCATGCACGACATCGGTGACACCTTTGCTTAACACAGACACGCATTGCGCGACATCGATGACACGTCTTCTCAACCAGGTCGCCTTTTGCACGAGATCGATGACATCTCTTCCTAACACAGACACCCATTGCGCGTCATCGTTGACAACAATCCTTACTCCAGGCACCCCTTACGTGACATTGGTGACACCTTTTCTCAACACAGACACCCGTTGCGCAGCATCGGTGACACGTCTTCTAAACCCGATCGCCTTTTGCACCAGGTGGGTGACACGACATCTGAATCCGAACACCCTTTGTGCGACATCGTTGACAACAATTTTGAATCCAGGCACCCCTTTCGCGACATCGGTGACACCTCTTCTTAACACATACACCCATTGCGCGACATCAGTGACAAATCTCCTTAACACATACACCCATTGCGCGAAATTGGTATCACCTTTCCTTAACACAAACGCCCATTGCGCGACATCGGTGACACAGTTTCTTAACACGTCACCCATTGTGCGACATCGGTGAAAACAATTCTGAATCCAGGCACCCCTTACGTGACATTGGTGACACCTTTTCTTAACACAGACACCCATTGCGCGACATCAGTGACAAGTCTTCTTAACACAAACACCCCTTGCCGACATCGGTGACACCCCTTCTTAACACAAACGCCCATTGCGCGACATCGGTGGCGTGTCTTTTGAACCCAATCGCCTTTTGCACGAGATGGGTGACACGACATCTGAATCCGAACACCCTTGTGCGACATCGTTGACAACAATTCTGAATCCAGGCACCCCTTGCGCGACATTGGTGACACCTCTTCCTAACACAGACACCCATTGCGCCTCATTGGTGACACATTTTCTTAACACGTCACCCATTGTGCGACATTGGTAACACCTTTCCTTAACACAAACGCCCATTGCGCGACATCGGTGGCATGTCTTTTAAACCCAACCGTCTTTTGCACGAGATCCATGACCCCTCTTCCTAACACAGACACCCATTGTTCGACATCGGTGACAACAATTCTGAATCCAGGCACCCCTTGCGCGACATTGGTGACACCTTTTCTTAACACAGACACCCATTGCGCGACATTGGTGACACATTTTCTTAACACGTCACCCATTGTGCGACATCGGTGACAACAATTCTGAATCCAGGCACCCCTTGCACGAGATCCATGACACCTCTTCCTAACACAGACACCCATTGCGCCTCCTTGGTGACACAGTTTCTTAACACGTCACCCATTGTGCGACATTGGTAACACCTTTCCTTAACACAAACGCCCATTGCGCGACATCGGTGGCATGTCTTTTAAACCCAACCGTCTTTTACACGAGATCGGTGACACATTTTCTGAACCCGGTCGTCTTTTGTGCGACATCGTTGACAACAATTCTGAATCCAGGCACCCATTGCGCGACATCAGTGACAACAATCCTTACTCCAGGCACCCCTTACGTGACATTGGTGACACCTTTTCTCAACACAGACACCCGTTGCGCAGCATCGGTGACACGTCTTCTAAACCCGATCGCCTTTTGCACCAGGTGGGTGACACGACATCTGAATCCGAACACCCTTTGTCGACATCGTTGACAACAATTCTGAATCCAGGCACCCCTTTCGCGACATCGGTGACACCTCTTCTTAACACATACACCCATTGCGCGACATCAGTGACAACAATTCTGAATCCAGGCACCCATGCACGACATCGGTGACACCTTTGCTTAACACAGACACGCATTGCGCGACATCGATGACACGTCTTCTCAACCAGGTCGCCTTTTGCACGAGATCGATGACACCTCTTCCTAACACAGACACCCATTGCGCGTCATCGTTGACAACAATCCTTACTCCAGGCACCCCTTACGTGACATTGGTGACACCTTTTCTCAACACAGACACCCGTTGCGCAGCATCGGTGACACGTCTTCTAAACCCGATCGCCTTTTGCACCAGGTGGGTGACACGACATCTGAATCCGAACACCCTTTGTGCGACATCGTTGACAACAATTCTGAATCCAGGCACCCCTTTCGCGACATCAGTGACAAGTCTCCTTAACACATACACCCATTGCGCGACATCAGTGACAACAATTCTGAATCCAGGCACCCATTGCGCGACATCAGTGACAAATCTCCTTAACACATACACCCATTGCGCGACATTGGTATCACCTTTCCTTAACACAAACGCCCATTGCGCGACATTGGTGACACGTTTTCTTAACACGTCACCCATTGTGCGACATCGTTGACAACAATTCTGGATCCAGGCACCCCTTACGTGACATTGGTGACACCTTTTCTCAACACAGACACCCGTTGCGCGACATCGGTGGCATGTCTTTTGAACCCAACCGTCTTTTACACGAGATCGGTGACACATTTTCTGAACCCGGTCGTCTTTTGTGCGACATCGTTGACAACAATTCTGAATCCAGGCACCCCTTTCGCGACATCAGTGACAAGTCTCCTTAACACATACACCCATTGCGCGACATTGGTAACACCTTTCCTTAACACATACCCCCATTGCGCGACATTGGTATCACCTTTCCTTAACACAAACGCCCATTGCGCGACATTGGTGACACGTTTTCTTAACACGTCACCCATTGTGCGACATCGGTGAAAACAATTCTGAATCCAGGCACCCTTTACGTGACATTGGTGACACCTTTTCTCAACACCGACACCCGTTGCGCAGCATCGGTGACACGTCTTCTAAACCCGATCGCCTTTTGCACGAGATGGGTGACACGACATCTGAATCCGAACACCCTTTGTGCGACATCGTTGACAAAAATTCTGAATCCAGGCACCCCTTACGTGACATTGGTGACACCTTTTCTCAACACTGACACCCGTTGCGCAGCATCGGTGTCACGTCTTCTAAACCCGATCGCCTTTTGCACGAGATGGGTGACACGACATCTGAATCCGAACACCCTTTGTGCGACATCGTTGACAAAAATTCTGAATCCAGGCACCCCTTTCGCGACATTGGTGACACCTTTACTTAACACAGACACGCATTGCGCAGCATCGGTGACACGTCTTCTAAACCCGATCGCCTTTTGCACGAGATCCATGACACCTCTTCCTAACACAGACACCCATTGTGCGTCATTGGTGACACGTTTTCTTAACACGTCACCCATTGTGCGACATCGGTGAAAACAATTCTGAATCCAGGCACCACTTACGTGACATTGGTGACACCTTTTCTCAACACCGACACCCGTTGCGCAGCATCGGTGACACGTCTTCTAAACCCGATCGCCTTTTGCACGAGATGGGTGACACGACATCTGAATCCGAACACCCTTTGTGCGACATCGTTAAAATTCTGAATCCAGGCACCCCTTACGTGACATTGGTGACACCTTTTCTCAACACTGACACCCGTTGCGCAGCATCGGTGTCACGTCTTCTAAACCCGATCGCCTTTTGCACGAGATGGGTGACACGACATCTGAATCCGAACACCCTTTGTGCGACATCGTTGACAAAAATTCTGAATCCAGGCACCCCTTTCGCGACATTGGTGACACCTTTACTTAACACAGACACGCATTGCGCAGCATCGGTGACACGTCTTCTAAACCCGATCGCCTTTTGCACGAGATGGGTGACACGACATCTGAATCCGAACACCCTTTGTGCGACATCGTTGGCAAAAATTCTGAATCCAGGCACCCCTTACGTGACATTGGTGACACCTTTTCTCAACACTGACACCCGTTGCGCAGCATCGGTGTCACGTCTTCTAAACCCGATCGCCTTTTGCACGAGATGGGTGACACGACATCTGAATCCGAACACCCTTTGTGCGACATCGTTGACAAAAATTCTGAATCCAGGCACCCCTTTCGCGACATTGGTGACACCTTTACTTAACACAGACACGCATTGCGCGACATCGATGACACGTCTTCTCAACCAGGTCGCCTTTTGAAGGAGATCGATGACACCTCTTCCTAACACAGACACCCATTGCGCGACATCGGTGACAACAATTCTGAATCCAGGCACCCATGCTCGACATCGGTGACACCTTTGCTTAACACAGACGCGCATTGCGCGACATCGATGACACGTCTTCTAAACCCGATCGCCTTTTGCACGAGATGGGTGACACGACATCTGAATCCGAACACCCTTTGTGCGACATCGTTGACAAAAATTCTGAATCCAGGCACCCCTTTCGCGACATTGGTGACACCTTTACTTAACACAGACACGCATTGCGCAGCATCGGTGACACGTCTTCTAAACCTGATCGCCTTTTGCACGAGATCCATGACACCTCTTCGTAACACAGACACCCTTTGCGCGACATCGGTGACAACAATTCTGTATCCAGGCACCCATGCGCGACATCGGTGACACCTTTGCTTAACACAGACACGCATTGCGCGACATCGATGACACGTCTTCTCAACCAGGTCGCCTTTTGAAGGAGATCGATGACACCTCTTCCTAACACAGACACCCATTGCGCGACATCGGTGACAACAATTCTGAATCCAGGCACCCATGCTCGACATCGGTGACACCTTTGCTTAACACAGACGCGCATTGCGCGACATCGATGACACGTCTTCTAAACCCGATCGCCTTTTGCACGAGATGGGTGACACGACATCTGAATCCGAACACCCTTTGTGCGACATCGTTGACAAAAATTCTGAATCCAGGCACCCCTTTCGCGACATTGGTGACAACAATCCTTACTCCAGGCACCCATTGCGCGACATCGGTGGAATGCCTTCTGAACTCGGCCGTCTTTTGCACGAGATCCATGACACCCCTTCCTAACACAGACACCCATTGCGCGTCATTGGTGACACATTTTCTTAACACGTCACCCATTGTGCGACATCGGTGAAAACAATTCTGAATCCAGGCACCACTTACGTGACATTGGTGACACCTTTTCTCAACACCGACACCCGTTGCGCAGCATCGGTGACACGTCTTCTAAACCCGATCGCCTTTTGCACGAGATGGGTGACACGACATCTGAATCCGAACACCCTTTTTGCGACATCGTTGACAAAAATTCTGAATCCAGGCACCCCTTTCGCGACATTGGTGACAACAATCCTTACTCCAGGCACCCATTGCGCGACATCGGTGGAATGCCTTCTGAACTCGGCCGTCTTTTGCACGAAATCCATGACACCTCTTCCTAACACAGACACCCATTGCGCGTCATTGGTGACACATTTTCTTAACACGTCACCCATTGTGCGACATCGGTGAAAACAATTCTGAATCCAGGCACCACTTATGTGACCTTGGTGACACCTTTTCTCAACACCGACACCCGCTGCGCAGCATCGGTGTCACGTCTTCTAAACCCGATCGCCTTTTGCACGAGATGGGTGACACGACATCTGAATCCGAACACCCTTTGTGCGACATCGTTGACAAAAATTCTGAATCCAGGCACCCCTTTCGCGACATTGGTGACACCTTTACTTAACACAGACACGCATTGCGCAGCATCGGTGACACGTCTTCTAAACCCGATCGCCTTTTGCACGAGATGGGTGACACGACATCTGAATCCGAACACCCTTTGTGCGACATCGTTGGCAAAAATTCTGAATCCAGGCACCCCTTACGTGACATTGGTGACACCTTTTCTCAACACTGACACCCGTTGCGCAGCATCGGTGTCACGTCTTCTAAACCCGATCGCCTTTTGCACGAGATGGGTGACACGACATCTGGATCCGAACACCCTTTGTGCGACATCGTTGACAAAAATTCTGAATCCAGGCACCCCTTTCGCGACATTGGTGACACCTTTACTTAACACAGACACGCATTGCGCAGCATCGGTGACACGTCTTCTAAACCCGATCGCCTTTTGCACGAGATCCATGACACCTCTTCGTAACACAGACACCCTTTGCGCGACATCGGTGACAACAATTCTGTATCCAGGCACCCATGCGCGACATCGGTGACACCTTTGCTTAACACAGACACGCATTGCGCGACATCGATGACACGTCTTCTAAACCCGATCGCCTTTTGCACGAGATGGGTGACACGACATCTGAATCCGAACACCCTTTGTGCGACATCGTTGGCAAAAATTCTGAATCCAGGCACCCCTTTCGCGACATTGGTGACACCTTTACTTAACACAGACACGCATTGCGCAGCATCGGTGACACGTCTTCTAAACCTGATCGCCTTTTGCACGAGATCCATGACACCTCTTCGTAACACAGACACCCTTTGCGCGACATCGGTGACAACAATTCTGTATCCAGGCACCCATGCGCGACATCGGTGACACCTTTGCTTAACACAGACACGCATTGCGCGACATCGATGACACGTCTTCTCAACCAGGTCGCCTTTTGAAGGAGATCGATGACACCTCTTCCTAACACAGACACCCATTGCGCGACATCGGTGACAACAATTCTGAATCCAGGCACCCATGCTCGACATCGGTGACACCTTTGCTTAACACAGACGCGCATTGCGCGACATCGATGACACGTCTTCTAAACCCGATCGCCTTTTGCACGAGATGGGTGACACGACATCTGAATCCGAACACCCTTTGTGCGACATCGTTGACAAAAATTCTGAATCCAGGCACCCCTTTCGCGACATTGGTGACAACAATCCTTACTCCAGGCACCCATTGCGCGACATCGGTGGAATGCCTTCTGAACTCGGCCGTCTTTTGCACGAGATCCATGACACCTCTTCCTAACACAGACACCCATTGCGCGTCATTGGTGACACATTTTCTTAACACGTCACCCATTGTGCGACATCGGTGAAAACAATTCTGAATCCAGGCACCACTTACGTGACATTGGTGACACCTTTTCTCAACACCGACACCCGTTGCGCAGCATCGGTGACACGTCTTCTAAACCCGATCGCCTTTTGCACGAGATGGGTGACACGACATCTGAATCCGAACACCCTTTTTGCGACATCGTTGACAAAAATTCTGAATCCAGGCACCCCTTTCGCGACATTGGTGACAACAATCCTTACTCCAGGCACCCATTGCGCGACATCGGTGGAATGCCTTCTGAACTCGGCCGTCTTTTGCACGAAATCCATGACACCTCTTCCTAACACAGACACCCATTGCGCGTCATTGGTGACACATTTTCTTAACACGTCACCCATTGTGCGACATCGGTGAAAACAATTCTGAATCCAGGCACCACTTACGTGACCTTGGTGACACCTTTTCTCAACACCGACACCCGCTGCGCAGCATCGGTGTCACGTCTTCTAAACCCGATCGCCTTTTGCACGAGATGGGTGACACGACATCTGAATCCGAACACCCTTTGTGCGACATCGTTGACAAAAATTCTGAATCCAGGCACCCCTTTCGCGACATTGGTGACACCTTTACTTAACACAGACACGCATTGCGCAGCATCGGTGACACGTCTTCTAAACCCGATCGCCTTTTGCACGAGATGGGTGACACGACATCTGAATCCGAACACCCTTTGTGCGACATCGTTGGCAAAAATTCTGAATCCAGGCACCCCTTACGTGACATTGGTGACACCTTTTCTCAACACTGACACCCGTTGCGCAGCATCGGTGTCACGCCTTCTAAACCCGATCGCCTTTTGCACGAGATGGGTGACACGACATCTGAATCCGAACACCCTTTGTGCGACATCGTTGACAAAAATTCTGAATCCAGGCACCCCTTTCGCGACATTGGTGACACCTTTACTTAACACAGACACGCATTGCGCAGCATCGGTGACACGTCTTCTAAACCCGATCGCCTTTTGCACGAGATGGGTGACACGACATCTGAATCCGAACACCCTTTGTGCGACATCGTTGGCAAAAATTCTGAATCCAGGCACCCCTTACGTGACATTGGTGACACCTTTTCTCAACACTGACACCCGTTGCGCAGCATCGGTGTCACGTCTTCTAAACCCGATCGCCTTTTGCACGAGATGGGTGACACGACATCTGAATCCGAACACCCTTTGTGCGACATCGTTGACAAAAATTCTGAATCCAGGCACCCCTTTCGCGACATTGGTGACACCTTTACTTAACACAGACACGCATTGCGCAGCATCGGTGACACGTCTTCTAAACCCGATCGCCTTTTGCACGAGATCCATGACACCTCTTCGTAACACAGACACATTTTGCGCGACATCGGTGACAACAATTCTGTATCCAGGCACCCATGCGCGACATCGGTGACACCTTTGCTTAACACAGACACGCATTGCGCGACATCGATGACACGTCTTCTAAACCCGATCGCCTTTTGCACGAGATGGGTGACACGACATCTGAATCCGAACACCCTTTGTGCGACATCGTTGGCAAAAATTCTGAATCCAGGCACCCCTTTCGCGACATTGGTGACACCTTTACTTAACACAGACACGCATTGCGCAGCATCGGTGACACGTCTTCTAAACCTGATCGCCTTTTGCACGAGATCCATGACACCTCTTCGTAACACAGACACCCTTTGCGCGACATCGGTGATAACAATTCTGTATCCAGGCACCCATGCGCGACATCGGTGACACCTTTACTTAACACAGACACGCATTGCGCAGCATCGGTGACACGTCTTCTAAACCCGATCGCCTTTTGCACGAGATGGGTGACACGACATCTGAATCCGAACACCCTTTGTGCGACATCGTTGGCAAAAATTCTGAATCCAGGCACCCCTTACGTGACATTGGTGACACCTTTTCTCAACACTGACACCCGTTGCGCAGCATCGGTGTCACGCCTTCTAAACCCGATCGCCTTTTGCACGAGATGGGTGACACGACATCTGAATCCGAACACCCTTTGTGCGACATCGTTGACAAAAATTCTGAATCCAGGCACCCCTTTCGCGACATTGGTGACACCTTTACTTAACACAGACACGCATTGCGCAGCATCGGTGACACGTCTTCTAAACCCGATCGCCTTTTGCACGAGATGGGTGACACGACATCTGAATCCGAACACCCTTTGTGCGACATCGTTGGCAAAAATTCTGAATCCAGGCACCCCTTACGTGACATTGGTGACACCTTTTCTCAACACTGACACCCGTTGCGCAGCATCGGTGTCACGTCTTCTAAACCCGATCGCCTTTTGCACGAGATGGGTGACACGACATCTGAATCCGAACACCCTTTGTGCGACATCGTTGACAAAAATTCTGAATCCAGGCACCCCTTTCGCGACATTGGTGACACCTTTACTTAACACAGACACGCATTGCGCAGCATCGGTGACACGTCTTCTAAACCCGATCGCCTTTTGCACGAGATCCATGACACCTCTTCGTAACACAGACACATTTTGCGCGACATCGGTGACAACAATTCTGTATCCAGGCACCCATGCGCGACATCGGTGACACCTTTGCTTAACACAGACACGCATTGCGCGACATCGATGACACGTCTTCTAAACCCGATCGCCTTTTGCACGAGATGGGTGACACGACATCTGAATCCGAACACCCTTTGTGCGACATCGTTGGCAAAAATTCTGAATCCAGGCACCCCTTTCGCGACATTGGTGACACCTTTACTTAACACAGACACGCATTGCGCAGCATCGGTGACACGTCTTCTAAACCTGATCGCCTTTTGCACGAGATCCATGACACCTCTTCGTAACACAGACACCCTTTGCGCGACATCGGTGACAACAATTCTGTATCCAGGCACCCATGCGCGACATCGGTGACACCTTTGCTTAACACAGACACGCATTGCGCGACATCGATGACACGTCTTCTCAACCAGGTCGCCTTTTGAAGGAGATCGATGACACCTCATCCTAACACAGACACCCATTGCGCGACATCGGTGACAACAATTCTGAATCCAGGCACCCATGCTCGACATCGGTGACACCTTTGCTTAACACAGACGCGCATTGCGCGACATCGATGACACGTCTTCTAAACCCGATCGCCTTTTGCACGAGATGGGTGACACGACATCTGAATCCGAACACCCTTTGTGCGACATCGTTGACAAAAATTCTGAATCCAGGCACCCCTTTCGCGACATTGGTGACAACAATCCTTACTCCAGGCACCCATTGGGCGACATCGGTGGAATGCCTTCTGAACTCGGCCGTCTTTTGCACGAGATCCATGACACCTCTTCCTAACACAGACACCCATTGCGCGTCATTGGTGACACATTTTCTTAACACGTCACCCATTGTGCGACATCGGTGAAAACAATTCTGAATCCAGGCACCACTTACGTGACATTGGTGACACCTTTTCTCAACACCGACACCCGTTGCGCAGCATCGGTGACACGTCTTCTAAACCCGATCGCCTTTTGCACGAGGTGGGTGACACGACATCTGAATCCGAACACCCTTTTTGCGACATCGTTGACAAAAATTCTGAATCCAGGCACCCCTTTCGCGACATTGGTGACAACAATCCTTACTCCAGGCACCCATTGCGCGACATCGGTGGAATGCCTTCTGAACTCGGCCGTCTTTTGCACGAAATCCATGACACCTCTTCCTAACACAGACACCCATTGCGCGTCATTGGTGACACATTTTCTTAACACGTCACCCATTGTGCGACATCGGTGAAAACAATTCTGAATCCAGGCACCACTTACGTGACCTTGGTGACACCTTTTCTCAACACCGACACCCGCTGCGCAGCATCGGTGTCACGTCTTCTAAACCCGATCGCCTTTTGCACGAGATGGGTGACACGACATCTGAATCCGAACACCCTTTGTGCGACATCGTTGACAAAAATTCTGAATCCAGGCACCCCTTTCGCGACATTGGTGACACCTTTACTTAACACAGACACGCATTGCGCAGCATCGGTGACACGTCTTCTAAACCCGATCGCCTTTTGCACGAGATGGGTGACACGACATCTGAATCCGAACACCCTTTGTGCGACATCGTTGGCAAAAATTCTGAATCCAGGCACCCCTTACGTGACATTGGTGACACCTTTTCTCAACACTGACACCCGTTGCGCAGCATCGGTGTCACGCCTTCTAAACCCGATCGCCTTTTGCACGAGATGGGTGACACGACATCTGAATCCGAACACCCTTTGTGCGACATCGTTGACAAAAATTCTGAATCCAGGCACCCCTTTCGCGACATTGGTGACACCTTTACTTAACACAGACACGCATTGCGCAGCATCGGTGACACGTCTTCTAAACCTGATCGCCTTTTGCACGAGATCCATGACACCTCTTCGTAACACAGACACCCTTTGCGCGACATCGGTGACAACAATTCTGTATCCAGGCACCCATGCGCGACATCGGTGACACCTTTGCTTAACACAGACACGCATTGCGCGACATCGATGACACGTCTTCTCAACCAGGTCGCCTTTTGAAGGAGATCGATGACACCTCATCCTAACACAGACACCCATTGCGCGACATCGGTGACAACAATTCTGAATCCAGGCACCCATGCTCGACATCGGTGACACCTTTGCTTAACACAGACGCGCATTGCGCGACATCGATGACACGTCTTCTAAACCCGATCGCCTTTTGCACGAGATGGGTGACACGACATCTGAATCCGAACACCCTTTGTGCGACATCGTTGACAAAAATTCTGAATCCAGGCACCCCTTTCGCGACATTGGTGACAACAATCCTTACTCCAGGCACCCATTGCGCGACATCGGTGGAATGCCTTCTGAACTCGGCCGTCTTTTGCACGAGATCCATGACACCTCTTCCTAACACAGACACCCATTGCGCGTCATTGGTGACACATTTTCTTAACACGTCACCCATTGTGCGACATCGGTGAAAACAATTCTGAATCCAGGCACCACTTACGTGACATTGGTGACACCTTTTCTCAACACCGACACCCGTTGCGCAGCATCGGTGACACGTCTTCTAAACCCGATCGCCTTTTGCACGAGGTGGGTGACACGACATCTGAATCCGAACACCCTTTTTGCGACATCGTTGACAAAAATTCTGAATCCAGGCACCCCTTTCGCGACATTGGTGACAACAATCCTTACTCCAGGCACCCATTGCGCGACATCGGTGGAATGCCTTCTGAACTCGGCCGTCTTTTGCACGAAATCCATGACACCTCTTCCTAACACAGACACCCATTGCGCGTCATTGGTGACACATTTTCTTAACACGTCACCCATTGTGCGACATCGGTGAAAACAATTCTGAATCCAGGCACCACTTACGTGACCTTGGTGACACCTTTTCTCAACACCGACACCCGCTGCGCAGCATCGGTGTCACGTCTTCTAAACCCGATCGCCTTTTGCACGAGATGGGTGACACGACATCTGAATCCGAACACCCTTTGTGCGACATCGTTGACAAAAATTCTGAATCCAGGCACCCCTTTCGCGACATTGGTGACACCTTTACTTAACACAGACACGCATTGCGCAGCATCGGTGACACGTCTTCTAAACCCGATCGCCTTTTGCACGAGATGGGTGACACGACATCTGAATCCGAACACCCTTTGTGCGACATCGTTGGCAAAAATTCTGAATCCAGGCACCCCTTACGTGACATTGGTGACACCTTTTCTCAACACTGACACCCGTTGCGCAGCATCGGTGTCACGCCTTCTAAACCCGATCGCCTTTTGCACGAGATGGGTGACACGACATCTGAATCCGAACACCCTTTGTGCGACATCGTTGACAAAAATTCTGAATCCAGGCACCCCTTTCGCGACATTGGTGACACCTTTACTTAACACAGACACGCATTGCGCAGCATCGGTGACACGTCTTCTAAACCCGATCGCCTTTTGCACGAGATCCATGACACCTCTTCGTAACACAGACACCCTCTGCGCGACATCGGTGACAACAATTCTGTATCCAGGCACCCATGCGCGACATCGGTGACACCTTTGCTTAACACAGACACGCATTGCGCGACATCGATGACACGTCTTCTCAACCAGGTCGCCTTTTGCACGAGATCCATGACACCTCTTCCTAACACAGACACCCATTGCGCGTCATTGGTGACACATTTTCTTAACACGTCACCCATTGTGCGACATCGGTGAAAACAATTCTGAATCCAGGCACCACTTACGTGACATTGGTGACACCTTTTCTCAACACCGACACCCGTTGCGCAGCATCGGTGACACGTCTTCTAAACCCGATCGCCTTTTGCATGAGATGAGTGACACGACATCTGAATCCGAACACCCTTTGTGCGACATCGTTGACAAAAATTCTGAATCCAGGCACCCCTTTCGTGACATTGGTGACACCTTTTCTCAACACTGACACCCGTTGCGCAGCATCGGTGTCACGTCTTCTAAACCCGATCGGACTTTGCACGAGATGGGTGACACGACATCTGAATCCGAACACCCTTTGTGCGACATCGTTGACAAAAATTCTGAATCCAGGCACCCCTTTCGCGACATTGGTGACAACAATCCTTACTCCAGGCACCCATTGCGCGACATCGGTGGAATGCCTTCTGAACTCGGCCGTCTTTTGCACGAGATCCATGACACCTCTTCCTAACACAGACACCCATTGCGCGTCATTGGTGACACATTTTCTTAACACGTCACCCATTGTGCGACATCGTTGACAAAAATTCTGAATCCAGGCACCCCTTACGTGACATTGGTGACACCTTTTCTCAACACTGACACCCGTTGCGCAGCATCGGTGTCACGTCTTCTAAACCCGATCGCCTTTTGCACGAGATGGGTGACACGACATCTGAATCCGAACACCCTTTGTGCGACATCGTTGACAAAAATTCTGAATCCAGGCACCCCTTTCGCGACATTGGTGACACCTTTACTTAACACAGACACGCATTGCGCAGCATCGGTGACACGTCTTCTAAACCCGATCGCCTTTTGCATGAGATGGGTGACACGACATCTGAATCCGAACACCCTTTGTGCGACATCGTTGACAAAAATTCTGAATCCAGGCACCCCTTTCGTGACATTGGTGACACCTTTTCTCAACACTGACACCCGTTGCGCAGCATCGGTGTCACGTCTTCTAAACCCGATCGGACTTTGCACGAGATGGGTGACACGACATCTGAATCCGAACACCCTTTGTGCGACATCGTTGACAAAAATTCTGAATCCAGGCACCCCTTTCGCGACATTGGTGACAACAATCCTTACTCCAGGCACCCATTGCGCGACACCGGTGGAATGCCTTCTGAACTCGGCCGTCTTTTGCACGAGATCCATGACACCTCTTCCCAACACAGACACCCATTGCGCGTCATTGGTGACACATTTTCTTAACACTTCACCCATTGTGCGACATCGTTGACAAAAATTCTGAATGCAGGCACCCCTTACGTGACATTGGTGACACCTTTTCTCAACACTGACACCCGTTGCGCAGCATCGGTGTCACGTCTTCTAAACCCGATCGCCTTTTGCACGAGATGGGTGACACGACATCTGAAACCGAACACCCTTTGTGCGACATCGTTGACAAAAATTCTGAATCCAGGCACCCCTTTCGCGACATTGGTGACACCTTTACTTAACACAGACACGCATTGCGCAGCATCGGTGACACGTCTTCTAAACCCGATCGCCTTTTGCACGAGATCCATGACACCTCTTCCTAACACAGACACCCATTGCGCGTCATTGGTGACACATTTTCTTAACACGTCACCCATTGTGCGACATCGGTGAAAACAACTCTGAATCCAGGCACCACTTACGTGACATTGGTGACACCTTTTCTCAACACCGACACCAGTTGCGCAGCATCGGTGACACGTCTTCTAAACCCGATCGCCTTTTGCACGAGATGGGTGACAAGACATCTGAATCCGAACGCCCTTTGTGCGACATCGTTGACAAAAATTCTGAATCCAGGCACCCCTTACGTGACATTGGTGACACCTTTTCTCAACACTGACACCCGTTGCGCAGCATCGGTGTCACGTCTTCTAAACCCGATCGCCTTTTGCACGAGATGGGTGACACGACATCTGAATCCGAACACCCTTTGTGCGACATCGTTGACAAAAATTCTAAATCCAGGCACCCCTTACGTGACATTGGTGACACCTTTTCTCAACACAGACACCCGTTGCGCAGCATCGGTGACACGTCTTCTAAACCCGATCGCCTTTTGCACCAGGTGGGTGACACGACATCTGAATCCGAACACCCTTTGTGCGACATCGTTGACAACAATTCTGAATCCAGGCACCCCTTTCGCGACATCGGTGACACCTCTTCTTAACACATACACCCATTGCGCGACATCAGTGACAAATCTCCTTAACACATACACCCATTGCGCGACATTGGTATCACCTTTCCTTAACACAAACGCCCATTGCGCGACATCGGTGGCATGTCATTTGAACCCAACCGTCTTTTACACGAGATCGGTGACACATTTTCTGAACCCGGTCGTCTTTTGTGCGACATCGTTGACAACAATTCTGAATCCAGGCACCCATTGCGCGACATCAGTGACAAGTCTCCTTAACACATACACCCATTGCGCGACATTGGTAACACCTTTCCTTAACACATACCCCCATTGCGCGACATTGGTATCACCTTTCCTTAACACAAACGCCCATTGCGCGACATCGGTGGCATGTCTTTTGAACCCAATCGTCTTTTACACGTGATCGGTGACACATTTTCTGAACCCGGCCGTCTTTTGTGCGACATTGGTAACAACTTTCCTTAACACATACACCCATTGCGCGATATCAGTGACAAGTCTCCTTAACACATACACGCATTGCGCGACATTGGTAACACCTTTCCTTAACACATACACCCATTGCGCGACATCAGTGACACGTCATCTTAACACGACGCACATTCCGCCACATCGGCGACACGTCTTCTTAGCACAGACACGCATTGCGCCACATCGGCGACACGTCTTCTGAACCCGATCGTCTTTTGCACGAGATCCATGACAACTCTTCCTAACACAGACACCCATTGCGCGAAATCGTTGACAACAATCCTTACTCCAGGCACCACTTACGTGACATCGGTGACACCTCTTCTTATCACAGACACCCATTGCGCGACATCGGTGGAATGCCTTCTGAACTCGGCCGTCTTTTGCACGAGATGGGTGACGCGAAGTGTGAATCCGAACGCCCTTTGTGCGACATCGTTGACAATAATTCTGAATCCAGGCACCCGTTGCGCGACATCGGTGAAACCTCTTCCTAACACAGACATTCATTGCGCGAAATCAGTGACACCCATTGCGCGACATTGGTGACACCTTGTCTTAACACAGACACCCAATGCGCAACATTAGTGACACGTCATCTTAACACGACGCACATTCCGCAACATCAGTGACACGTCTTCTTAGCACAGACACGCATTGCGCCACATCGGCGACACGTCTTCTGAACCCGATCGTCTTTTGCACGAGATCCATGACACCTCTTCGTAACACAGACACCCATTGCGCGACATCGGTGACAACAATTCTGAATCCAGGCACCCATGCGCGACATCGGTGACACCTTTGCTTAACAAAGACACGCATTGCGCCACATCGGGGACACGTCTTCTGAACCCGATCGTCTTTTGCACGAGATCCATGACACCTCTTCCTAACACAGACACCCATTGTTCGACATCGGTGACAACAATTCTGAATCCAGGCACCCATGCGCGACATCGGTGACACCTCTTCTTAACACATACACCCAATGCGCAACATTAGTGACACGTCATCTTAACACGACGCACATTCCGCAACATCAGTGACACGTCTTCTTAGCACAGACACGCATTGCGCCACATCGGCGACACGTCTTCTGAACCCGATCGTCTTTTGCACGAGATCCATGACACCTCTTCGTAACACAGACACCCATTGCGCGACATCGGTGACAACAATTCTGAATCCAGGCACCCCTTTCGCGACATCGGTGACACCTTTGCTTAACAAAGACACGCATTGCGCAGCATCGGTGACACGTCTTCTAAACCCGATCGCCTTTTGCACGAGATCCATGACACCTCTTCCTAAAACAGACACCCATTGCGCGTCATTGGTGACACATTTTCTTAACACGTCACCCATTGTGCGACATCGGTGAAAACAACTCTGAATCCAGGCACCACTTACGTGACATTGGTGACACCTTTTCTCAACACCGACACCCGTTGCGCAGCATCGGTGACACGTCTTCTAAACCCGATCGCCTTTTGCACGAGATGGGTGACACGACATCTGAATCCGAACACCCTTTGTGCGACATCGTTGACAAAAATTCTGAATCAGGCACCCCTTACGTGACATTGGAGACACCTTTTCTCAACACCGACACCCGTTGCGCAGCATCGGTGACACGTCTTCTAAACCCGATCGCCTTTTGCACGAGATGGGTGACACGACATCTGAATCCGAACACCCTTTGTGCGACATCGTTGACAAAAATTCTGAATCAGGCACCCCTTTCGCGACATTGGTGACACCTTTACTTAACACAGACACGCATTGCGCAGCATCGGTGACACGTCTTCTAAACCCGATCGCCTTTTGCACGAGATCCATGACACCTCTTCCTAACACAGACACCCATTGCGCGTCATTGGTGACACATTTTCTTAACACGTCACCCATTGTGCGACATCGGTGAAAACAATTCTGAATCCAGGCACCACTTACGTGACATTGGTGACACCTTTTCTCAACACCGACACCCGTTGCGCAGCATCGGTGACACGTCTTCTAAACCCGATCGCCTTTTGCACGAGATGGGTGACACGACATCTGAATCCGAACACCCTTTGTGCGACATCGTTGACAAAAATTCTGAATCCAGGCACCCCTTTCGCGACATTGGTGACAACAATCCTTACTCCAGGCACCCATTGCGCGACATCGGTGGAATGCCTTCTGAACTCGGCCGTCTTTTGCACGAGATCCATGACACCTCTTCCTAACACAGACACCCATTGCGCGTCATTGTGACACATTTTCTTAACACGTCACCCATTGTGCGACATCGGTGAAAACAATTCTGAATCCAGGCACCACTTACGTGACATTGGTGACACCTTTTCTCAACACCGACACCCGCTGCGCAGCATCGGTGTCACGTCTTCTAAACCCGATCGCCTTTTGCACGAGATGGGTGACACGACATCTGAATCCGAACACCCTTTGTGCGACATCGTTGACAAAAATTCTGAATCCAGGCACCCCTTTCGCGACATTGGTGACACCTTTACTTAACACAGACACGCATTGCGCAGCATCGGTGACACGTCTTCTAAACCCGATCGCCTTTTGCACGAGATGGGTGACACGACATCTGAATCCGAACACCCTTTGTGCGACATCGTTGACAAAAATTCTGAATCAGGCACCCCTTAAGTGACATTGGAGACACCTTTTCTCAACACTGACACCCGTTGCGCAGCATCGGTGTCACGTCTTCTAAACCCGATCGCCTTTTGCACGAGATGGGTGACACGACATCTGAATCCGAACACCCTTTGTGCGACATCGTTGACAAAAATTCTGAATCAGGCACCCCTTTCGCGACATTGGTGACACCTTTACTTAACACAGACACGCATTGCGCAGCATCGGTGACACGTCTTCTAAACCCGATCGCCTTTTGCACGAGATCCATGACACCTCTTCCTAACACAGACACCCATTGCGCGTCATTGGTGACACATTTTCTTAACACGTCACCCATTGTGCGACATCGGTGAAAACAATTCTGAATTCAGGCACCACTTACGTGACATTGGTGACACCTTTTCTCAACACCGACACCCGTTGCGCAGCATCGGTGACACGTCTTCTAAACCCGATCGCCTTTTGCACGAGATGGGTGACACGACATCTGAATCCGAACACCCTTTGTGCGACATCGTTGACAAAAATTCTGAATCCAGGCACCCCTTTCGCGACATTGGTGACAACAATCCTTACTCCAGGCACCCATTGCGCGACATCGGTGGAATGCCTTCTGAACTCGGCCGTCTTTTGCACGAGATCCATGACACCTCTTCCTAACACAGACACCCATTGCGCGTCATTGTGACACATTTTCTTAACACGTCACCCATTGTGCGACATCGGTGAAAACAACTCTGAATCCAGGCACCACTTACGTGACATTGGTGACACCTTTTCTCAACACCGACACCCGTTGCGCAGCATCGGTGACACGTCTTCTAAACCCGATCGCCTTTTGCACGAGATGGGTGACACGACATCTGAATCCGAACACCCTTTGTGCGACATCGTTGACAAAAATTCTGAATCAGGCACCCCTTACGTGACATTGGAGACACCTTTTCTCAACACCGACACCCGTTGCGCAGCATCGGTGACACGTCTTCTAAACCCGATCGCCTTTTGCACGAGATGGGTGACACGACATCTGAATCCGAACACCCTTTGTGCGACATCGTTGACAAAAATTCTGAATCAGGCACCCCTTTCGCGACATTGGTGACACCTTTACTTAACACAGACACGCATTGCGCAGCATCGGTGACACGTCTTCTAAACCCGATCGCCTTTTGCACGAGATCCATGACACCTCTTCCTAACACAGACACCCATTGCGCGTCATTGGTGACACATTTTCTTAACACGTCACCCATTGTGCGACATCGGTGAAAACAATTCTGAATCCAGGCACCACTTACGTGACATTGGTGACACCTTTTCTCAACACCGACACCCGTTGCGCAGCATCGGTGACACGTCTTCTAAACCCGATCGCCTTTTGCACGAGATGGGTGACACGACATCTGAATCCGAACACCCTTTGTGCGACATCGTTGACAAAAATTCTGAATCCAGGCACCCCTTTCGCGACATTGGTGACAACAATCCTTACTCCAGGCACCCATTGCGCGACATCGGTGGAATGCCTTCTGAACTCGGCCGTCTTTTGCACGAGATCCATGACACCTCTTCCTAACACAGACACCCATTGCGCGTCATTGTGACACATTTTCTTAACACGTCACCCATTGTGCGACATCGGTGAAAACAATTCTGAATCCAGGCACCACTTACGTGACATTGGTGACACCTTTTCTCAACACCGACACCCGCTGCGCAGCATCGGTGTCACGTCTTCTAAACCCGATCGCCTTTTGCACGAGATGGGTGACACGACATCTGAATCCGAACACCCTTTGTGCGACATCGTTGACAAAAATTCTGAATCCAGGCACCCCTTTCGCGACATTGGTGACACCTTTACTTAACACAGACACGCATTGCGCAGCATCGGTGACACGTCTTCTAAACCCGATCGCCTTTTGCACGAGATGGGTGACACGACATCTGAATCCGAACACCCTTTGTGCGACATCGTTGACAAAAATTCTGAATCAGGCACCCCTTAAGTGACATTGGAGACACCTTTTCTCAACACTGACACCCGTTGCGCAGCATCGGTGTCACGTCTTCTAAACCCGATCGCCTTTTGCACGAGATGGGTGACACGACATCTGAATCCGAACACCCTTTGTGCGACATCGTTGACAAAAATTCTGAATCAGGCACCCCTTTCGCGACATTGGTGACACCTTTACTTAACACAGACACGCATTGCGCAGCATCGGTGACACGTCTTCTAAACCCGATCGCCTTTTGCACGAGATCCATGACACCTCTTCCTAACACAGACACCCATTGCGCGTCATTGGTGACACATTTTCTTAACACGTCACCCATTGTGCGACATCGGTGAAAACAATTCTGAATTCAGGCACCACTTACGTGACATTGGTGACACCTTTTCTCAACACCGACACCCGTTGCGCAGCATCGGTGACACGTCTTCTAAACCCGATCGCCTTTTGCACGAGATGGGTGACACGACATCTGAATCCGAACACCCTTTGTGCGACATCGTTGACAAAAATTCTGAATCCAGGCACCCCTTTCGCGACATTGGTGACAACAATCCTTACTCCAGGCACCCATTGCGCGACATCGGTGGAATGCCTTCTGAACTCGGCCGTCTTTTGCACGAGATCCATGACACCTCTTCCTAACACAGACACCCATTGCGCGTCATTGTGACACATTTTCTTAACACGTCACCCATTGTGCGACATCGGTGAAAACAATTCTGAATCCAGGCACCACTTACGTGACATTGGTGACACCTTTTCTCAACACCGACACCCGCTGCGCAGCATCGGTGTCACGTCTTCTAAACCCGATCGCCTTTTGCACGAGATGGGTGACACGACATCTGAATCCGAACACCCTTTGTGCGACATCGTTGACAAAAATTCTGAATCCAGGCACCCCTTTCGCGACATTGGTGACACCTTTACTTAACACAGACACGCATTGCGCAGCATCGGTGACACGTCTTCTAAACCCGATCGCCTTTTGCACGAGATGGGTGACACGACATCTGAATCCGAACACCCTTTGTGCGACATCGTTGACAAAAATTCTGAATCCAGGCACCCCTTACGTGACATTGGTGACACCTTTTCTCAACACTGACACCCGTTGCGCAACATCGGTGACACGTCTTCTAAACCCGATCGCCTTTTGCACGAGATGGGTGACACGACATCTGAATCCGAACACCCTTTGTGCGACATCGTTGACAAAAATTCTGAATCCAGGCACCCCTTTCGCGACATTGGTGACAACAATCCTTACTCCAGGCACCCATTGCGCGACATCGGTGGAATGCCTTCTGAACTCGGCCGTCTTTTGCACGAGATCCATGACACCTCTTCCTAACACAGACACCCATTGCGCGTCATTGTGACACATTTTCTTAACACGTCACCCATTGTGCGACATCGGTGAAAACAATTCTGAATCCAGGCACCACTTACGTGACATTGGTGACACCTTTTCTCAACACCGACACCCGCTGCGCAGCATCGGTGTCACGTCTTCTAAACCCGATCGCCTTTTGCACGAGATGGGTGACACGACATCTGAATCCGAACACCCTTTGTGCGACATCGTTGACAAAAATTCTGAATCCAGGCACCCCTTTCGCGACATTGGTGACACCTTTACTTAACACAGACACGCATTGCGCAGCATCGGTGACACGTCTTCTAAACCCGATCGCCTTTTGCACGAGATGGGTGACACGACATCTGAATCCGAACACCCTTTGTGCGACATCGTTGACAAAAATTCTGAATCCAGGCACCCCTTACGTGACATTGGTGACACCTTTTCTCAACACTGACACCCGTTGCGCAGCATCGGTGTCACGTCTTCTAAACCCGATCGCCTTTTGCACGAGATGGGTGACACGACATCTGAATCCGAACACCCTTTGTGCGACATCGTTGACAAAAATTCTGAATCCAGGCACCCCTTTCGCGACATTGGTGACAACAATCCTTACTCCAGGCACCCATTGCGCGACATCGGTGGAATGCCTTCTGAACTCGGCCGTCTTTTGCACGAGATCCATGACACCTCTTCCTAACACAGACACCCATTGCGCGTCATTGGTGACACATTTTCTTAACACGTCACCCATTGTGCGACATCGGTGAAAACAATTCTGAATCCAGGCACCACTTACGTGACATTGGTGACACCTTTTCTCAACACCGACACCCGCTGCGCAGCATCGGTGTCACGTCTTTTAAACCCGATCGCCTTTTGCACGAGATGGGTGACACGACATCTGAATCCGAACACCCTTTGTGCGACATCGTTGACAAAAATTCTGAATCCAGGCACCCCTTTCGCGACATTGGTGACACCTTTACTTAACACAGACACGCATTGCGCAGCATCGGTGACACGTCTTCTAAACCCGATCGCCTTTTGCACGAGATCCATGACACCTCTTCCTAACACAGACACCCATTGCGCGTCATTGGTGACACATTTTCTTAACACGTCACCCATTGTGCGACATCGGTGAAAACAACACTGAATCCAGGCACCACTTACGTGACATTGGTGACACCTTTTCTCAACACCGACACCCGTTGCGCAGCATCGGTGACACGTCTTCTAAACAAGATCGCCTTTTGCACGAGATGGGTGACACGACATCTGAATCCGAACACCCTTTGTGCGACATCGTTGACAAAAATTCTGAATCCAGGCACCCCTTTCGCGACATTGGTGACAACAATCCTTACTCCAGGCACCCATTGCGCGACATCGGTGGAATGCCTTCTGAACTCGGCCGTCTTTTGCACGAGATCCATGACACCTCTTCCTAACACAGACACCCATTGCGCGTCATTGTGACACATTTTCTTAACACGTCACCCATTGTGCGACATCGGTGAAAACAATTCTGAATCCAGGCACCACTTACGTGACATTGGTGACAACTTTTCTCAACACCGACACCCGCTGCGCAGCATCGGTGTCACGTCTTCTAAACCCGATCGCCTTTTGCACGAGATGGGTGACACGACATCTGAATCCGAACACCCTTTGTGCGACATCGTTGACAAAAATTCTGAATCCAGGCACCCCTTTCGCGACATTGGTGACACCTTTACTTAACACAGACACGCATTGCGCAGCATCGGTGACACGTCTTCTAAACCCGATCGCCTTTTGCACGAGATGGGTGACACGACATCTGAATCCGAACACCCTTTGTGCGACATCGTTGACAAAAATTCTGAATCAGGCACCCCTTAAGTGACATTGGAGACACCTTTTCTCAACACTGACACCCGTTGCGCAGCATCGGTGTCACGTCTTCTAAACCCGATCGCCTTTTGCACGAGATGGGTGACACGACATCTGAATCCGAACACCCTTTGTGCGACATCGTTGACAAAAATTCTGAATCAGGCACCCCTTTCGCGACATTGGTGACACCTTTACTTAACACAGACACGCATTGCGCAGCATCGGTGACACGTCTTCTAAACCCGATCGCCTTTTGCACGAGATCCATGACACCTCTTCCTAACACAGACACCCATTGCGCGTCATTGGTGACACATTTTCTTAACACGTCACCCATTGTGCGACATCGGTGAAAACAATTCTGAATCCAGGCACCACTTACGTGACATTGGTGACACCTTTTCTCAACACCGACACCCGTTGCGCAGCATCGGTGACACGTCTTCTAAACCCGATCGCCTTTTGCACGAGATGGGTGACACGACATCTGAATCCGAACACCCTTTGTGCGACATCGTTGACAAAAATTCTGAATCCAGGCACCCCTTTCGCGACATTGGTGACAACAATCCTTACTCCAGGCACCCATTGCGCGACATCGGTGGAATGCCTTCTGAACTCGGCCGTCTTTTGCACGAGATCCATGACACCTCTTCCTAACACAGACACCCATTGCGCGTCATTGTGACACATTTTCTTAACACGTCACCCATTGTGCGACATCGGTGAAAACAATTCTGAATCCAGGCACCACTTACGTGACATTGGTGACACCTTTTCTCAACACCGACACCCGCTGCGCAGCATCGGTGTCACGTCTTCTAAACCCGATCGCCTTTTGCACGAGATGGGTGACACGACATCTGAATCCGAACACCCTTTGTGCGACATCGTTGACAAAAATTCTGAATCCAGGCACCCCTTTCGCGACATTGGTGACACCTTTACTTAACACAGACACGCATTGCGCAGCATCGGTGACACGTCTTCTAAACCCGATCGCCTTTTGCACGAGATGGGTGACACGACATCTGAATCCGAACACCCTTTGTGCGACATCGTTGACAAAAATTCTGAATCCAGGCACCCCTTACGTGACATTGGTGACACCTTTTCTCAACACTGACACCCGTTGCGCAGCATCGGTGACACGTCTTCTAAACCCGATCGCCTTTTGCACGAGATGGGTGACACGACATCTGAATCCGAACACCCTTTGTGCGACATCGTTGACAAAAATTCTGAATCCAGGCACCCCTTTCGCGACATTGGTGACAACAATCCTTACTCCAGGCACCCATTGCGCGACATCGGTGGAATGCCTTCTGAACTCGGCCGTCTTTTGCACGAGATCCATGACACCTCTTCCTAACACAGACACCCATTGCGCGTCATTGTGACACATTTTCTTAACACGTCACCCATTGTGCGACATCGGTGAAAACAATTCTGAATCCAGGCACCACTTACGTGACATTGGTGACACCTTTTCTCAACACCGACACCCGCTGCGCAGCATCGGTGTCACGTCTTCTAAACCCGATCGCCTTTTGCACGAGATGGGTGACACGACATCTGAATCCGAACACCCTTTGTGCGACATCGTTGACAAAAATTCTGAATCCAGGCACCCCTTTCGCGACATTGGTGACACCTTTACTTAACACAGACACGCATTGCGCAGCATCGGTGACACGTCTTCTAAACCCGATCGCCTTTTGCACGAGATGGGTGACACGACATCTGAATCCGAACACCCTTTGTGCGACATCGTTGACAAAAATTCTGAATCCAGGCACCCCTTACGTGACATTGGTGACACCTTTTCTCAACACTGACACCCGTTGCGCAGCATCGGTGTCACGTCTTCTAAACCCGATCGCCTTTTGCACGAGATGGGTGACACGACATCTGAATCCGAACACCCTTTGTGCGACATCGTTGACAAAAATTCTGAATCCAGGCACCCCTTTCGCGACATTGGTGACAACAATCCTTACTCCAGGCACCCATTGCGCGACATCGGTGGAATGCCTTCTGAACTCGGCCGTCTTTTGCACGAGATCCATGACACCTCTTCCTAACACAGACACCCATTGCGCGTCATTGGTGACACATTTTCTTAACACGTCACCCATTGTGCGACATCGGTGAAAACAATTCTGAATCCAGGCACCACTTACGTGACATTGGTGACACCTTTTCTCAACACCGACACCCGCTGCGCAGCATCGGTGTCACGTCTTTTAAACCCGATCGCCTTTTGCACGAGATGGGTGACACGACATCTGAATCCGAACACCCTTTGTGCGACATCGTTGACAAAAATTCTGAATCCAGGCACCCCTTTCGCGACATTGGTGACACCTTTACTTAACACAGACACGCATTGCGCAGCATCGGTGACACGTCTTCTAAACCCGATCGCCTTTTGCACGAGATCCATGACACCTCTTCCTAACACAGACACCCATTGCGCGTCATTGGTGACACATTTTCTTAACACGTCACCCATTGTGCGACATCGGTGAAAACAACACTGAATCCAGGCACCACTTACGTGACATTGGTGACACCTTTTCTCAACACCGACACCCGTTGCGCAGCATCGGTGACACGTCTTCTAAACAAGATCGCCTTTTGCACGAGATGGGTGACACGACATCTGAATCCGAACACCCTTTGTGCGACATCGTTGACAAAAATTCTGAATCCAGGCACCCCTTTCGCGACATTGGTGACAACAATCCTTACTCCAGGCACCCATTGCGCGACATCGGTGGAATGCCTTCTGAACTCGGCCGTCTTTTGCACGAGATCCATGACACCTCTTCCTAACACAGACACCCATTGCGCGTCATTGTGACACATTTTCTTAACACGTCACCCATTGTGCGACATCGGTGAAAACAATTCTGAATCCAGGCACCACTTACGTGACATTGGTGACAACTTTTCTCAACACCGACACCCGCTGCGCAGCATCGGTGTCACGTCTTCTAAACCCGATCGCCTTTTGCACGAGATGGGTGACACGACATCTGAATCCGAACACCCTTTGTGCGACATCGTTGACAAAAATTCTGAATCCAGGCACCCCTTTCGCGACATTGGTGACACCTTTACTTAACACAGACACGCATTGCGCAGCATCGGTGACACGTCTTCTAAACCCGATCGCCTTTTGCACGAGATGGGTGACACGACATCTGAATCCGAACACCCTTTGTGCGACATCGTTGACAAAAATTCTGAATCAGGCACCCCTTAAGTGACATTGGAGACACCTTTTCTCAACACTGACACCCGTTGCGCAGCATCGGTGTCACGTCTTCTAAACCCGATCGCCTTTTGCACGAGATGGGTGACACGACATCTGAATCCGAACACCCTTTGTGCGACATCGTTGACAAAAATTCTGAATCAGGCACCCCTTTCGCGACATTGGTGACACCTTTACTTAACACAGACACGCATTGCGCAGCATCGGTGACACGTCTTCTAAACCCGATCGCCTTTTGCACGAGATCCATGACACCTCTTCCTAACACAGACACCCATTGCGCGTCATTGGTGACACATTTTCTTAACACGTCACCCATTGTGCGACATCGGTGAAAACAATTCTGAATCCAGGCACCACTTACGTGACATTGGTGACACCTTTTCTCAACACCGACACCCGTTGCGCAGCATCGGTGACACGTCTTCTAAACCCGATCGCCTTTTGCACGAGATGGGTGACACGACATCTGAATCCGAACACCCTTTGTGCGACATCGTTGACAAAAATTCTGAATCCAGGCACCCCTTTCGCGACATTGGTGACAACAATCCTTACTCCAGGCACCCATTGCGCGACATCGGTGGAATGCCTTCTGAACTCGGCCGTCTTTTGCACGAGATCCATGACACCTCTTCCTAACACAGACACCCATTGCGCGTCATTGTGACACATTTTCTTAACACGTCACCCATTGTGCGACATCGGTGAAAACAATTCTGAATCCAGGCACCACTTACGTGACATTGGTGACACCTTTTCTCAACACCGACACCCGCTGCGCAGCATCGGTGTCACGTCTTCTAAACCCGATCGCCTTTTGCACGAGATGGGTGACACGACATCTGAATCCGAACACCCTTTGTGCGACATCGTTGACAAAAATTCTGAATCCAGGCACCCCTTTCGCGACATTGGTGACACCTTTACTTAACACAGACACGCATTGCGCAGCATCGGTGACACGTCTTCTAAACCCGATCGCCTTTTGCACGAGATGGGTGACACGACATCTGAATCCGAACACCCTTTGTGCGACATCGTTGACAAAAATTCTGAATCCAGGCACCCCTTACGTGACATTGGTGACACCTTTTCTCAACACTGACACCCGTTGCGCAGCATCGGTGTCACGTCTTCTAAACCCGATCGCCTTTTGCACGAGATGGGTGACACGACATCTGAATCCGAACACCCTTTGTGCGACATCGTTGACAAAAATTCTGAATCCAGGCACCCCTTTCGCGACATTGGTGACAACAATCCTTACTCCAGGCACCCATTGCGCGACATCGGTGGAATGCCTTCTGAACTCGGCCGTCTTTTGCACGAGATCCATGACACCTCTTCCTAACACAGACACCCATTGCGCGTCATTGGTGACACATTTTCTTAACACGTCACCCATTGTGCGACATCGGTGAAAACAATTCTGAATCCAGGCACCACTTACGTGACATTGGTGACACCTTTTCTCAACACCGACACCCGCTGCGCAGCATCGGTGACACGTCTTCTAAACCCGATCGCCTTTTGCACGAGATGGGTGACACGACATCTGAATCCGAACACCCTTTGTGCGACATCGTTGACAAAAATTCTGAATCCAGGCACCCCTTTCGCGACATTGGTGACAACAATCCTTACTCCAGGCACCCATTGCGCGACATCGGTGGAATGCCTTCTGAACTCGGCCGTCTTTTGCACGAGATCCATGACACCTCTTCCTAACACAGACACCCATTGCGCGTCATTGTGACACATTTTCTTAACACGTCACCCATTGTGCGACATCGGTGAAAACAATTCTGAATCCAGGCACCACTTACGTGACATTGGTGACACCTTTTCTCAACACCGACACCCGCTGCGCAGCATCGGTGTCACGTCTTCTAAACCCGATCGCCTTTTGCACGAGATGGGTGACACGACATCTGAATCCGAACACCCTTTGTGCGACATCGTTGACAAAAATTCTGAATCCAGGCACCCCTTTCGCGACATTGGTGACACCTTTACTTAACACAGACACGCATTGCGCAGCATCGGTGACACGTCTTCTAAACCCGATCGCCTTTTGCACGAGATGGGTGACACGACATCTGAATCCGAACACCCTTTGTGCGACATCGTTGACAAAAATTCTGAATCCAGGCACCCCTTACGTGACATTGGTGACACCTTTTCTCAACACTGACACCCGTTGCGCAGCATCGGTGACACGTCTTCTAAACCCGATCGCCTTTTGCACGAGATGGGTGACACGACATCTGAATCCGAACACCCTTTGTGCGACATCGTTGACAAAAATTCTGAATCCAGGCACCCCTTTCGCGACATTGGTGACAACAATCCTTACTCCAGGCACCCATTGCGCGACATCGGTGGAATGCCTTCTGAACTCGGCCGTCTTTTGCACGAGATCCATGACACCTCTTCCTAACACAGACACCCATTGCGCGTCATTGTGACACATTTTCTTAACACGTCACCCATTGTGCGACATCGGTGAAAACAATTCTGAATCCAGGCACCACTTACGTGACATTGGTGACACCTTTTCTCAACACCGACACCCGCTGCGCAGCATCGGTGTCACGTCTTCTAAACCCGATCGCCTTTTGCACGAGATGGGTGACACGACATCTGAATCCGAACACCCTTTGTGCGACATCGTTGACAAAAATTCTGAATCCAGGCACCCCTTTCGCGACATTGGTGACACCTTTACTTAACACAGACACGCATTGCGCAGCATCGGTGACACGTCTTCTAAACCCGATCGCCTTTTGCACGAGATGGGTGACACCTCTTCCTAACACAGACACCCATTGCGCGTCATTGGTGACACATTTTCTTAACACGTCACCCATTGTGCGACATCGGTGAAAACAATTCTGAATCCAGGCACCACTTACGTGACATTGGTGACACCTTTTCTCAACACCGACACCCGCTGCGCAGCATCGGTGTCACGTCTTTTAAACCCGATCGCCTTTTGCACGAGATGGGTGACACGACATCTGAATCCGAACACCCTTTGTGCGACATCGTTGACAAAAATTCTGAATCCAGGCACCCCTTTCGCGACATTGGTGACACCTTTACTTAACACAGACACGCATTGCGCAGCATCGGTGACACGTCTTCTAAACCCGATCGCCTTTTGCACGAGATCCATGACACCTCTTCCTAACACAGACACCCATTGCGCGTCATTGGTGACACATTTTCTTAACACGTCACCCATTGTGCGACATCGGTGAAAACAACACTGAATCCAGGCACCACTTACGTGACATTGGTGACACCTTTTCTCAACACCGACACCCGTTGCGCAGCATCGGTGACACGTCTTCTAAACAAGATCGCCTTTTGCACGAGATGGGTGACACGACATCTGAATCCGAACACCCTTTGTGCGACATCGTTGACAAAAATTCTGAATCCAGGCACCCCTTACGTGACATTGGTGACACCTTTTCTCAACACTGACACCCGTTGCGCAGCATCGGTGACACGTCTTCTAAACCCGATCGCCTTTTGCACGAGATGGGTGACACGACATCTGAATCCGAACACCCTTTGTGCGACATCGTTGGCAAAAATTCTGAATCCAGGCACCCCTTACGTGACATTGGTGACACCTTTTCTCAACACTGACACCCGTTGCGCAGCATCGGTGTCACGCCTTCTAAACCCGATCGCCTTTTGCACGAGATGGGTGACACGACATCTGAATCCGAACACCCTTTGTGCGACATCGTTGACAAAAATTCTGAATCCAGGCACCCCTTTCGCGACATTGGTGACACCTTTACTTAACACAGACACGCATTGCGCAGCATCGGTGACACGTCTTCTAAACCCGATCGCCTTTTGCACGAGATGGGTGACACGACATCTGAATCCGAACACCCTTTGTGCGACATCGTTGGCAAAAATTCTGAATCCAGGCACCCCTTACGTGACATTGGTGACACCTTTTCTCAACACTGACACCCGTTGCGCAGCATCGGTGTCACGTCTTCTAAACCCGATCGCCTTTTGCACGAGATGGGTGACACGACATCTGAATCCGAACACCCTTTGTGCGACATCGTTGACAAAAATTCTGAATCCAGGCACCCCTTTCGCGACATTGGTGACACCTTTACTTAACACAGACACGCATTGCGCAGCATCGGTGACACGTCTTCTAAACCCGATCGCCTTTTGCACGAGATCCATGACACCTCTTCGTAACACAGACACATTTTGCGCGACATCGGTGACAACAATTCTGTATCCAGGCACCCATGCGCGACATCGGTGACACCTTTGCTTAACACAGACACGCATTGCGCGACATCGATGACACGTCTTCTAAACCCGATCGCCTTTTGCACGAGATGGGTGACACGACATCTGAATCCGAACACCCTTTGTGCGACATCGTTGGCAAAAATTCTGAATCCAGGCACCCCTTTCGCGACATTGGTGACACCTTTACTTAACACAGACACGCATTGCGCAGCATCGGTGACACGTCTTCTAAACCTGATCGCCTTTTGCACGAGATCCATGACACCTCTTCGTAACACAGACACCCTTTGCGCGACATCGGTGACAACAATTCTGTATCCAGGCACCCATGCGCGACATCGGTGACACCTTTACTTAACACAGACACGCATTGCGCAGCATCGGTGACACGTCTTCTAAACCCGATCGCCTTTTGCACGAGATGGGTGACACGACATCTGAATCCGAACACCCTTTGTGCGACATCGTTGGCAAAAATTCTGAATCCAGGCACCCCTTACGTGACATTGGTGACACCTTTTCTCAACACTGACACCCGTTGCGCAGCATCGGTGTCACGTCTTCTAAACCCGATCGCCTTTTGCACGAGATGGGTGACACGACATCTGAATCCGAACACCCTTTGTGCGACATCGTTGACAAAAATTCTGAATCCAGGCACCCCTTTCGCGACATTGGTGACACCTTTACTTAACACAGACACGCATTGCGCAGCATCGGTGACACGTCTTCTAAACCCGATCGCCTTTTGCACGAGATCCATGACACCTCTTCGTAACACAGACACATTTTGCGCGACATCGGTGACAACAATTCTGTATCCAGGCACCCATGCGCGACATCGGTGACACCTTTGCTTAACACAGACACGCATTGCGCGACATCGATGACACGTCTTCTAAACCCGATCGCCTTTTGCACGAGATGGGTGACACGACATCTGAATCCGAACACCCTTTGTGCGACATCGTTGGCAAAAATTCTGAATCCAGGCACCCCTTTCGCGACATTGGTGACACCTTTACTTAACACAGACACGCATTGCGCAGCATCGGTGACACGTCTTCTAAACCTGATCGCCTTTTGCACGAGATCCATGACACCTCTTCGTAACACAGACACCCTTTGCGCGACATCGGTGACAACAATTCTGTATCCAGGCACCCATGCGCGACATCGGTGACACCTTTGCTTAACACAGACACGCATTGCGCGACATCGATGACACGTCTTCTCAACCAGGTCGCCTTTTGAAGGAGATCGATGACACCTCATCCTAACACAGACACCCATTGCGCGACATCGGTGACAACAATTCTGAATCCAGGCACCCATGCTCGACATCGGTGACACCTTTGCTTAACACAGACGCGCATTGCGCGACATCGATGACACGTCTTCTAAACCCGATCGCCTTTTGCACGAGATGGGTGACACGACATCTGAATCCGAACACCCTTTGTGTGACATCGTTGACAAAAATTCTGAATCCAGGCACCCCTTTCGCGACATTGGTGACAACAATCCTTACTCCAGGCACCCATTGCGCGACATCGGTGGAATGCCTTCTGAACTCGGCCGTCTTTTGCACGAGATCCATGACACCTCTTCCTAACACAGACACCCATTGCGCGTCATTGGTGACACATTTTCTTAACACGTCACCCATTGTGCGACATCGGTGAAAACAATTCTGAATCCAGGCACCACTTACGTGACATTGGTGACACCTTTTCTCAACACCGACACCCGTTGCGCAGCATCGGTGACACGTCTTCTAAACCCGATCGCCTTTTGCACGAGGTGGGTGACACGACATCTGAATCCGAACACCCTTTTTGCGACATCGTTGACAAAAATTCTGAATCCAGGCACCCCTTTCGCGACATTGGTGACAACAATCCTTACTCCAGGCACCCATTGCGCGACATCGGTGGAATGCCTTCTGAACTCGGCCGTCTTTTGCACGAAATCCATGACACCTCTTCCTAACACAGACACCCATTGCGCGTCATTGGTGACACATTTTCTTAACACGTCACCCATTGTGCGACATCGGTGAAAACAATTCTGAATCCAGGCACCACTTACGTGACCTTGGTGACACCTTTTCTCAACACCGACACCCGCTGCGCAGCATCGGTGTCACGTCTTCTAAACCCGATCGCCTTTTGCACGAGATGGGTGACACGACATCTGAATCCGAACACCCTTTGTGCGACATCGTTGACAAAAATTCTGAATCCAGGCACCCCTTTCGCGACATTGGTGACACCTTTACTTAACACAGACACGCATTGCGCAGCATCGGTGACACGTCTTCTAAACCCGATCGCCTTTTGCACGAGATGGGTGACACGACATCTGAATCCGAACACCCTTTGTGCGACATCGTTGGCAAAAATTCTGAATCCAGGCACCCCTTACGTGACATTGGTGACACCTTTTCTCAACACTGACACCCGTTGCGCAGCATCGGTGTCACGCCTTCTAAACCCGATCGCCTTTTGCACGAGATGGGTGACACGACATCTGAATCCGAACACCCTTTGTGCGACATCGTTGACAAAAATTCTGAATCCAGGCACCCCTTTCGCGACATTGGTGACACCTTTACTTAACACAGACACGCATTGCGCAGCATCGGTGACACGTCTTCTAAACCCGATCGCCTTTTGCACGAGATCCATGACACCTCTTCGTAACACAGACACCCTCTGCGCGACATCGGTGACAACAATTCTGTATCCAGGCACCCATGCGCGACATCGGTGACACCTTTGCTTAACACAGACACGCATTGCGCGACATCGATGACACGTCTTCTCAACCAGGTCGCCTTTTGCACGAGATCCATGACACCTCTTCCTAACACAGACACCCATTGCGCGTCATTGGTGACACATTTTCTTAACACGTCACCCATTGTGCGACATCGGTGAAAACAATTCTGAATCCAGGCACCACTTACGTGACATTGGTGACACCTTTTCTCAACACCGACACCCGTTGCGCAGCATCGGTGACACGTCTTCTAAACCCGATCGCCTTTTGCATGAGATGAGTGACACGACATCTGAATCCGAACACCCTTTGTGCGACATCGTTGACAAAAATTCTGAATCCAGGCACCCCTTTCGTGACATTGGTGACACCTTTTCTCAACACTGACACCCGTTGCGCAGCATCGGTGTCACGTCTTCTAAACCCGATCGGACTTTGCACGAGATGGGTGACACGACATCTGAATCCGAACACCCTTTGTGCGACATCGTTGACAAAAATTCTGAATCCAGGCACCCCTTTCGCGACATTGGTGACAACAATCCTTACTCCAGGCACCCATTGCGCGACATCGGTGGAATGCCTTCTGAACTCGGCCGTCTTTTGCACGAGATCCATGACACCTCTTCCTAACACAGACACCCATTGCGCGTCATTGGTGACACATTTTCTTAACACGTCACCCATTGTGCGACATCGTTGACAAAAATTCTGAATCCAGGCACCCCTTACGTGACATTGGTGACACCTTTTCTCAACACTGACACCCGTTGCGCAGCATCGGTGTCACGTCTTCTAAACCCGATCGCCTTTTGCACGAGATGGGTGACACGACATCTGAATCCGAACACCCTTTGTGCGACATCGTTGACAAAAATTCTGAATCCAGGCACCCCTTTCGCGACATTGGTGACACCTTTACTTAACACAGACACGCATTGCGCAGCATCGGTGACACGTCTTCTAAACCCGATCGCCTTTTGCATGAGATGGGTGACACGACATCTGAATCCGAACACCCTTTGTGCGACATCGTTGACAAAAATTCTGAATCCAGGCACCCCTTTCGTGACATTGGTGACACCTTTTCTCAACACTGACACCCGTTGCGCAGCATCGGTGTCACGTCTTCTAAACCCGATCGGACTTTGCACGAGATGGGTGACACGACATCTGAATCCGAACACCCTTTGTGCGACATCGTTGACAAAAATTCTGAATCCAGGCACCCCTTTCGCGACATTGGTGACAACAATCCTTACTCCAGGCACCCATTGCGCGACATCGGTGGAATGCCTTCTGAACTCGGCCGTCTTTTGCACGAGATCCATGACACCTCTTCCCAACACAGACACCCATTGCGCGTCATTGGTGACACATTTTCTTAACACTTCACCCATTGTGCGACATCGTTGACAAAAATTCTGAATGCAGGCACCCCTTACGTGACATTGGTGACACCTTTTCTCAACACTGACACCCGTTGCGCAGCATCGGTGTCACGTCTTCTAAACCCGATCGCCTTTTGCACGAGATGGGTGACACGACATCTGAAACCGAACACCCTTTGTGCGACATCGTTGACAAAAATTCTGAATCCAGGCACCCCTTTCGCGACATTGGTGACACCTTTACTTAACACAGACACGCATTGCGCAGCATCGGTGACACGTCTTCTAAACCCGATCGCCTTTTGCACGAGATCCATGACACCTCTTCCTAACACAGACACCCATTGCGCGTCATTGGTGACACATTTTCTTAACACGTCACCCATTGTGCGACATCGGTGAAAACAACTCTGAATCCAGGCACCACTTACGTGACATTGGTGACACCTTTTCTCAACACCGACACCAGTTGCGCAGCATCGGTGACACGTCTTCTAAACCCGATCGCCTTTTGCACGAGATGGGTGACAAGACATCTGAATCCGAACGCCCTTTGTGCGACATCGTTGACAAAAATTCTGAATCCAGGCACCCCTTACGTGACATTGGTGACACCTTTTCTCAACACTGACACCCGTTGCGCAGCATCGGCGTCACGTCTTCTAAACCCGATCGCCTTTTGCACGAGATGGGTGACACGACATCTGAATCCGAACACCCTTTGTGCGACATCGTTGACAAAAATTCTAAATCCAGGCACCCCTTACGTGACATTGGTGACACCTTTTCTCAACACAGACACCCGTTGCGCAGCATCGGTGACACGTCTTCTAAACCCGATCGCCTTTTGCACCAGGTGGGTGACACGACATCTGAATCCGAACACCCTTTGTGCGACATCGTTGACAACAATTCTGAATCCAGGCACCCCTTTCGCGACATCGGTGACACCTCTTCTTAACACATACACCCATTGCGCGACATCAGTGACAAATCTCCTTAACACATACACCCATTGCGCGACATTGGTATCACCTTTCCTTAACACAAACGCCCATTGCGCGACATCGGTGGCATGTCATTTGAACCCAACCGTCTTTTACACGAGATCGGTGACACATTTTCTGAACCCGGTCGTCTTTTGTGCGACATCGTTGACAACAATTCTGAATCCAGGCACCCATTGCGCGACATCAGTGACAAGTCTCCTTAACACATACACCCATTGCGCGACATTGGTAACACCTTTCCTTAACACATACCCCCATTGCGCGACATTGGTATCACCTTTCCTTAACACAAACGCCCATTGCGCGACATCGGTGGCATGTCTTTTGAACCCAATCGTCTTTTACACGTGATCGGTGACACATTTTCTGAACCCGGCCGTCTTTTGTGCGACATTGGTAACAACTTTCCTTAACACATACACCCATTGCGCGATATCAGTGACAAGTCTCCTTAACACATACACGCATTGCGCGACATTGGTAACACCTTTCCTTAACACATACACCCATTGCGCGACATCAGTGACACCTCATCTTAACACGACGCACATTCCGCCACATCGGCGACACGTCTTCTTAGCACAGACACGCATTGCGCCACATCGGCGACACGTCTTCTGAACCCGATCGTCTTTTGCACGAGATCCATGACAACTCTTCCTAACACAGACACCCATTGCGCGAAATCGTTGACAACAATCCTTACTCCAGGCACCACTTACGTGACATCGGTGACACCTCTTCTTATCACAGACACCCATTGCGCGACATCGGTGGAATGCCTTCTGAACTCGGCCGTCTTTTGCACGAGATGGGTGACGCGAAGTGTGAATCCGAACGCCCTTTGTGCGACATCGTTGACAATAATTCTGAATCCAGGCACCCGTTGCGCGACATCGGTGAAACCTCTTCCTAACACAGACATTCATTGCGCGAAATCAGTGACACCCATTGCGCGACATTGGTGACACCTTGTCTTAACACAGACACCCAATGCGCAACATTAGTGACACGTCATCTTAACACGACGCACATTCCGCAACATCAGTGACACGTCTTCTTAGCACAGACACGCATTGCGCCACATCGGCGACACGTCTTCTGAACCCGATCGTCTTTTGCACGAGATCCATGACACCTCTTCGTAACACAGACACCCATTGCGCGACATCGGTGACAACAATTCTGAATCCAGGCACCCATGCGCGACATCGGTGACACCTTTGCTTAACAAAGACACGCATTGCGCCACATCGGGGACACGTCTTCTGAACCCGATCGTCTTTTGCACGAGATCCATGACACCTCTTCCTAACACAGACACCCATTGTTCGACATCGGTGACAACAATTCTGAATCCAGGCACCCATGCGCGACATCGGTGACACCTCTTCTTAACACATACACCCAATGCGCAACATTAGTGACACGTCATCTTAACACGACGCACATTCCGCAACATCAGTGACACGTCTTCTTAGCACAGACACGCATTGCGCCACATCGGCGACACGTCTTCTGAACCCGATCGTCTTTTGCACGAGATCCATGACACCTCTTCGTAACACAGACACCCATTGCGCGACATCGGTGACAACAATTCTGAATCCAGGCACCCCTTTCGCGACATCGGTGACACCTTTGCTTAACAAAGACACGCATTGCGCAGCATCGGTGACACGTCTTCTAAACCCGATCGCCTTTTGCACGAGATCCATGACACCTCTTCCTAAAACAGACACCCATTGCGCGTCATTGGTGACACATTTTCTTAACACGTCACCCATTGTGCGACATCGGTGAAAACAACTCTGAATCCAGGCACCACTTACGTGACATTGGTGACACCTTTTCTCAACACCGACACCCGTTGCGCAGCATCGGTGACACGTCTTCTAAACCCGATCGCCTTTTGCACGAGATGGGTGACACGACATCTGAATCCGAACACCCTTTGTGCGACATCGTTGACAAAAATTCTGAATCCAGGCACCCCTTTCGCGACATTGGTGACACCTTTACTTAACACAGACACGCATTGCGCAGCATCGGTGACACGTCTTCTAAACCCGATCGCCTTTTGCACGAGATCCATGACACCTCTTCCTAAAACAGACACCCATTGCGCGTCATTGGTGACACATTTTCTTAACACGTCACCCATTGTGCGACATCGGTGAAAACAACTCTGAATCCAGGCACCACTTACGTGACATTGGTGACACCTTTTCTCAACACCGACACCCGTTGCGCAGCATCGGTGACACGTCTTCTAAACCCGATCGCCTTTTGCACGAGATGGGTGACACGACATCTGAATCCGAACACCCTTTGTGCGACATCGTTGACAAAAATTCTGAATCCAGGCACCCCTTTCGCGACATTGGTGACACCTTTACTTAACACAGACACGCATTGCGCAGCATCGGTGACACGTCTTCTAAACCCGATCGCCTTTTGCACGAGATGGGTGACACGACATCTGAATCCGAACACCCTTTGTGCGACATCGTTGACAAAAATTCTGAATCCAGGCACCCCTTACGTGACATTGGTGACACCTTTTCTCAACACTGACACCCGTTGCGCAGCATCGGTGTCACGTCTTCTAAACCCGATCGCCTTTTGCACGAGATGGGTGACACGACATCTGAATCCGAACACCCTTTGTGCGACATCGTTGACAAAAATTCTGAATCCAGGCACCCCTTTCGCGACATTGGTGACACCTTTACTTAACACAGACACGCATTGCGCAGCATCGGTGACACGTCTTCTAAACCCGATCGCCTTTTGCACGAGATGGGTGACACGACATCTGAATCCGAACACCCTTTGTGCGACATCGTTGACAAAAATTCTGAATCCAGGCACCCCTTACGTGACATTGGTGACACCTTTTCTCAACACTGACACCCGTTGCGCAGCATCGGTGTCACGTCTTCTAAACCCGATCGCCTTTTGCACGAGATTGGTGACACGACATCTGAATCCGAACACCCTTTGTGCGACATCGTTGACAAAAATTCTGAATCCAGGCACCCCTTTCGCGACATTGGTGACACCTTTACTTAACACAGACACGCATTGCGCAGCATCGGTGACACGTCTTCTAAACCCGATCGCCTTTTGCACGAGATCCATGACACCTCTTCCTAACACAGACACCCATTGCGCGTCATTGGTGACACATTTTCTTAACACGTCACCCATTGTGCGACATCGGTGAAAACAACTCTGAATCCAGGCACCACTTACGTGACATTGGTGACACCTTTTCTCAACACCGACACCCGTTGCGCAGCATCGGTGACACGTCTTCTAAACCCGATCGCCTTTTGCACGAGATGGGTGACACGACATCTGAATCCGAACACCCTTTGTGCGACATCGTTGACAAAAATTCTGAATCAGGCACCCCTTACGTGACATTGGAGACACCTTTTCTCAACACCGACACCCGTTGCGCAGCATCGGTGACACGTCTTCTAAACCCGATCGCCTTTTGCACGAGATGGGTGACACGACATCTGAATCCGAACACCCTTTGTGCGACATCGTTGACAAAAATTCTGAATCAGGCACCCCTTTCGCGACATTGGTGACACCTTTACTTAACACAGACACGCATTGCGCAGCATCGGTGACACGTCTTCTAAACCCGATCGCCTTTTGCACGAGATCCATGACACCTCTTCCTAACACAGACACCCATTGCGCGTCATTGGTGACACATTTTCTTAACACGTCACCCATTGTGCGACATCGGTGAAAACAATTCTGAATCCAGGCACCACTTACGTGACATTGGTGACACCTTTTCTCAACACCGACACCCGTTGCGCAGCATCGGTGACACGTCTTCTAAACCCGATCGCCTTTTGCACGAGATGGGTGACACGACATCTGAATCCGAACACCCTTTGTGCGACATCGTTGACAAAAATTCTGAATCCAGGCACCCCTTTCGCGACATTGGTGACAACAATCCTTACTCCAGGCACCCATTGCGCGACATCGGTGGAATGCCTTCTGAACTCGGCCGTCTTTTGCACGAGATCCATGACACCTCTTCCTAACACAGACACCCATTGCGCGTCATTGTGACACATTTTCTTAACACGTCACCCATTGTGCGACATCGGTGAAAACAATTCTGAATCCAGGCACCACTTACGTGACATTGGTGACACCTTTTCTCAACACCGACACCCGCTGCGCAGCATCGGTGTCACGTCTTCTAAACCCGATCGCCTTTTGCACGAGATGGGTGACACGACATCTGAATCCGAACACCCTTTGTGCGACATCGTTGACAAAAATTCTGAATCCAGGCACCCCTTTCGCGACATTGGTGACACCTTTACTTAACACAGACACGCATTGCGCAGCATCGGTGACACGTCTTCTAAACCCGATCGCCTTTTGCACGAGATGGGTGACACGACATCTGAATCCGAACACCCTTTGTGCGACATCGTTGACAAAAATTCTGAATCAGGCACCCCTTAAGTGACATTGGAGACACCTTTTCTCAACACTGACACCCGTTGCGCAGCATCGGTGTCACGTCTTCTAAACCCGATCGCCTTTTGCACGAGATGGGTGACACGACATCTGAATCCGAACACCCTTTGTGCGACATCGTTGACAAAAATTCTGAATCAGGCACCCCTTTCGCGACATTGGTGACACCTTTACTTAACACAGACACGCATTGCGCAGCATCGGTGACACGTCTTCTAAACCCGATCGCCTTTTGCACGAGATCCATGACACCTCTTCCTAACACAGACACCCATTGCGCGTCATTGGTGACACATTTTCTTAACACGTCACCCATTGTGCGACATCGGTGAAAACAATTCTGAATCCAGGCACCACTTACGTGACATTGGTGACACCTTTTCTCAACACCGACACCCGTTGCGCAGCATCGGTGACACGTCTTCTAAACCCGATCGCCTTTTGCACGAGATGGGTGACACGACATCTGAATCCGAACACCCTTTGTGCGACATCGTTGACAAAAATTCTGAATCCAGGCACCCCTTTCGCGACATTGGTGACAACAATCCTTACTCCAGGCACCCATTGCGCGACATCGGTGGAATGCCTTCTGAACTCGGCCGTCTTTTGCACGAGATCCATGACACCTCTTCCTAACACAGACACCCATTGCGCGTCATTGTGACACATTTTCTTAACACGTCACCCATTGTGCGACATCGGTGAAAACAATTCTGAATCCAGGCACCACTTACGTGACATTGGTGACACCTTTTCTCAACACCGACACCCGCTGCGCAGCATCGGTGTCACGTCTTCTAAACCCGATCGCCTTTTGCACGAGATGGGTGACACGACATCTGAATCCGAACACCCTTTGTGCGACATCGTTGACAAAAATTCTGAATCCAGGCACCCCTTTCGCGACATTGGTGACACCTTTACTTAACACAGACACGCATTGCGCAGCATCGGTGACACGTCTTCTAAACCCGATCGCCTTTTGCACGAGATGGGTGACACGACATCTGAATCCGAACACCCTTTGTGCGACATCGTTGACAAAAATTCTGAATCCAGGCACCCCTTACGTGACATTGGTGACACCTTTTCTCAACACTGACACCCGTTGCGCAGCATCGGTGTCACGTCTTCTAAACCCGATCGCCTTTTGCACGAGATGGGTGACACGACATCTGAATCCGAACACCCTTTGTGCGACATCGTTGACAAAAATTCTGAATCCAGGCACCCCTTTCGCGACATTGGTGACAACAATCCTTACTCCAGGCACCCATTGCGCGACATCGGTGGAATGCCTTCTGAACTCGGCCGTCTTTTGCACGAGATCCATGACACCTCTTCCTAACACAGACACCCATTGCGCGTCATTGGTGACACATTTTCTTAACACGTCACCCATTGTGCGACATCGGTGAAAACAATTCTGAATCCAGGCACCACTTACGTGACATTGGTGACACCTTTTCTCAACACCGACACCCGCTGCGCAGCATCGGTGACACGTCTTCTAAACCCGATCGCCTTTTGCACGAGATGGGTGACACGACATCTGAATCCGAACACCCTTTGTGCGACATCGTTGACAAAAATTCTGAATCCAGGCACCCCTTTCGCGACATTGGTGACAACAATCCTTACTCCAGGCACCCATTGCGCGACATCGGTGGAATGCCTTCTGAACTCGGCCGTCTTTTGCACGAGATCCATGACACCTCTTCCTAACACAGACACCCATTGCGCGTCATTGTGACACATTTTCTTAACACGTCACCCATTGTGCGACATCGGTGAAAACAATTCTGAATCCAGGCACCACTTACGTGACATTGGTGACACCTTTTCTCAACACCGACACCCGCTGCGCAGCATCGGTGTCACGTCTTCTAAACCCGATCGCCTTTTGCACGAGATGGGTGACACGACATCTGAATCCGAACACCCTTTGTGCGACATCGTTGACAAAAATTCTGAATCCAGGCACCCCTTTCGCGACATTGGTGACACCTTTACTTAACACAGACACGCATTGCGCAGCATCGGTGACACGTCTTCTAAACCCGATCGCCTTTTGCACGAGATGGGTGACACGACATCTGAATCCGAACACCCTTTGTGCGACATCGTTGACAAAAATTCTGAATCCAGGCACCCCTTACGTGACATTGGTGACACCTTTTCTCAACACTGACACCCGTTGCGCAGCATCGGTGACACGTCTTCTAAACCCGATCGCCTTTTGCACGAGATGGGTGACACGACATCTGAATCCGAACACCCTTTGTGCGACATCGTTGACAAAAATTCTGAATCCAGGCACCCCTTTCGCGACATTGGTGACAACAATCCTTACTCCAGGCACCCATTGCGCGACATCGGTGGAATGCCTTCTGAACTCGGCCGTCTTTTGCACGAGATCCATGACACCTCTTCCTAACACAGACACCCATTGCGCGTCATTGTGACACATTTTCTTAACACGTCACCCATTGTGCGACATCGGTGAAAACAATTCTGAATCCAGGCACCACTTACGTGACATTGGTGACACCTTTTCTCAACACCGACACCCGCTGCGCAGCATCGGTGTCACGTCTTCTAAACCCGATCGCCTTTTGCACGAGATGGGTGACACGACATCTGAATCCGAACACCCTTTGTGCGACATCGTTGACAAAAATTCTGAATCCAGGCACCCCTTTCGCGACATTGGTGACACCTTTACTTAACACAGACACGCATTGCGCAGCATCGGTGACACGTCTTCTAAACCCGATCGCCTTTTGCACGAGATGGGTGACACCTCTTCCTAACACAGACACCCATTGCGCGTCATTGGTGACACATTTTCTTAACACGTCACCCATTGTGCGACATCGGTGAAAACAATTCTGAATCCAGGCACCACTTACGTGACATTGGTGACACCTTTTCTCAACACCGACACCCGCTGCGCAGCATCGGTGTCACGTCTTTTAAACCCGATCGCCTTTTGCACGAGATGGGTGACACGACATCTGAATCCGAACACCCTTTGTGCGACATCGTTGACAAAAATTCTGAATCCAGGCACCCCTTTCGCGACATTGGTGACACCTTTACTTAACACAGACACGCATTGCGCAGCATCGGTGACACGTCTTCTAAACCCGATCGCCTTTTGCACGAGATCCATGACACCTCTTCCTAACACAGACACCCATTGCGCGTCATTGGTGACACATTTTCTTAACACGTCACCCATTGTGCGACATCGGTGAAAACAACACTGAATCCAGGCACCACTTACGTGACATTGGTGACACCTTTTCTCAACACCGACACCCGTTGCGCAGCATCGGTGACACGTCTTCTAAACAAGATCGCCTTTTGCACGAGATGGGTGACACGACATCTGAATCCGAACACCCTTTGTGCGACATCGTTGACAAAAATTCTGAATCCAGGCACCCCTTACGTGACATTGGTGACACCTTTTCTCAACACTGACACCCGTTGCGCAGCATCGGTGACACGTCTTCTAAACCCGATCGCCTTTTGCACGAGATGGGTGACACGACATCTGAATCCGAACACCCTTTGTGCGACATCGTTGGCAAAAATTCTGAATCCAGGCACCCCTTACGTGACATTGGTGACACCTTTTCTCAACACTGACACCCGTTGCGCAGCATCGGTGTCACGCCTTCTAAACCCGATCGCCTTTTGCACGAGATGGGTGACACGACATCTGAATCCGAACACCCTTTGTGCGACATCGTTGACAAAAATTCTGAATCCAGGCACCCCTTTCGCGACATTGGTGACACCTTTACTTAACACAGACACGCATTGCGCAGCATCGGTGACACGTCTTCTAAACCCGATCGCCTTTTGCACGAGATGGGTGACACGACATCTGAATCCGAACACCCTTTGTGCGACATCGTTGGCAAAAATTCTGAATCCAGGCACCCCTTACGTGACATTGGTGACACCTTTTCTCAACACTGACACCCGTTGCGCAGCATCGGTGTCACGTCTTCTAAACCCGATCGCCTTTTGCACGAGATGGGTGACACGACATCTGAATCCGAACACCCTTTGTGCGACATCGTTGACAAAAATTCTGAATCCAGGCACCCCTTTCGCGACATTGGTGACACCTTTACTTAACACAGACACGCATTGCGCAGCATCGGTGACACGTCTTCTAAACCCGATCGCCTTTTGCACGAGATCCATGACACCTCTTCGTAACACAGACACATTTTGCGCGACATCGGTGACAACAATTCTGTATCCAGGCACCCATGCGCGACATCGGTGACACCTTTGCTTAACACAGACACGCATTGCGCGACATCGATGACACGTCTTCTAAACCCGATCGCCTTTTGCACGAGATGGGTGACACGACATCTGAATCCGAACACCCTTTGTGCGACATCGTTGGCAAAAATTCTGAATCCAGGCACCCCTTTCGCGACATTGGTGACACCTTTACTTAACACAGACACGCATTGCGCAGCATCGGTGACACGTCTTCTAAACCTGATCGCCTTTTGCACGAGATCCATGACACCTCTTCGTAACACAGACACCCTTTGCGCGACATCGGTGACAACAATTCTGTATCCAGGCACCCATGCGCGACATCGGTGACACCTTTACTTAACACAGACACGCATTGCGCAGCATCGGTGACACGTCTTCTAAACCCGATCGCCTTTTGCACGAGATGGGTGACACGACATCTGAATCCGAACACCCTTTGTGCGACATCGTTGGCAAAAATTCTGAATCCAGGCACCCCTTACGTGACATTGGTGACACCTTTTCTCAACACTGACACCCGTTGCGCAGCATCGGTGTCACGTCTTCTAAACCCGATCGCCTTTTGCACGAGATGGGTGACACGACATCTGAATCCGAACACCCTTTGTGCGACATCGTTGACAAAAATTCTGAATCCAGGCACCCCTTTCGCGACATTGGTGACACCTTTACTTAACACAGACACGCATTGCGCAGCATCGGTGACACGTCTTCTAAACCCGATCGCCTTTTGCACGAGATCCATGACACCTCTTCGTAACACAGACACATTTTGCGCGACATCGGTGACAACAATTCTGTATCCAGGCACCCATGCGCGACATCGGTGACACCTTTGCTTAACACAGACACGCATTGCGCGACATCGATGACACGTCTTCTAAACCCGATCGCCTTTTGCACGAGATGGGTGACACGACATCTGAATCCGAACACCCTTTGTGCGACATCGTTGGCAAAAATTCTGAATCCAGGCACCCCTTTCGCGACATTGGTGACACCTTTACTTAACACAGACACGCATTGCGCAGCATCGGTGACACGTCTTCTAAACCTGATCGCCTTTTGCACGAGATCCATGACACCTCTTCGTAACACAGACACCCTTTGCGCGACATCGGTGACAACAATTCTGTATCCAGGCACCCATGCGCGACATCGGTGACACCTTTGCTTAACACAGACACGCATTGCGCGACATCGATGACACGTCTTCTCAACCAGGTCGCCTTTTGAAGGAGATCGATGACACCTCATCCTAACACAGACACCCATTGCGCGACATCGGTGACAACAATTCTGAATCCAGGCACCCATGCTCGACATCGGTGACACCTTTGCTTAACACAGACGCGCATTGCGCGACATCGATGACACGTCTTCTAAACCCGATCGCCTTTTGCACGAGATGGGTGACACGACATCTGAATCCGAACACCCTTTGTGTGACATCGTTGACAAAAATTCTGAATCCAGGCACCCCTTTCGCGACATTGGTGACAACAATCCTTACTCCAGGCACCCATTGCGCGACATCGGTGGAATGCCTTCTGAACTCGGCCGTCTTTTGCACGAGATCCATGACACCTCTTCCTAACACAGACACCCATTGCGCGTCATTGGTGACACATTTTCTTAACACGTCACCCATTGTGCGACATCGGTGAAAACAATTCTGAATCCAGGCACCACTTACGTGACATTGGTGACACCTTTTCTCAACACCGACACCCGTTGCGCAGCATCGGTGACACGTCTTCTAAACCCGATCGCCTTTTGCACGAGGTGGGTGACACGACATCTGAATCCGAACACCCTTTTTGCGACATCGTTGACAAAAATTCTGAATCCAGGCACCCCTTTCGCGACATTGGTGACAACAATCCTTACTCCAGGCACCCATTGCGCGACATCGGTGGAATGCCTTCTGAACTCGGCCGTCTTTTGCACGAAATCCATGACACCTCTTCCTAACACAGACACCCATTGCGCGTCATTGGTGACACATTTTCTTAACACGTCACCCATTGTGCGACATCGGTGAAAACAATTCTGAATCCAGGCACCACTTACGTGACCTTGGTGACACCTTTTCTCAACACCGACACCCGCTGCGCAGCATCGGTGTCACGTCTTCTAAACCCGATCGCCTTTTGCACGAGATGGGTGACACGACATCTGAATCCGAACACCCTTTGTGCGACATCGTTGACAAAAATTCTGAATCCAGGCACCCCTTTCGCGACATTGGTGACACCTTTACTTAACACAGACACGCATTGCGCAGCATCGGTGACACGTCTTCTAAACCCGATCGCCTTTTGCACGAGATGGGTGACACGACATCTGAATCCGAACACCCTTTGTGCGACATCGTTGGCAAAAATTCTGAATCCAGGCACCCCTTACGTGACATTGGTGACACCTTTTCTCAACACTGACACCCGTTGCGCAGCATCGGTGTCACGCCTTCTAAACCCGATCGCCTTTTGCACGAGATGGGTGACACGACATCTGAATCCGAACACCCTTTGTGCGACATCGTTGACAAAAATTCTGAATCCAGGCACCCCTTTCGCGACATTGGTGACACCTTTACTTAACACAGACACGCATTGCGCAGCATCGGTGACACGTCTTCTAAACCCGATCGCCTTTTGCACGAGATCCATGACACCTCTTCGTAACACAGACACCCTCTGCGCGACATCGGTGACAACAATTCTGTATCCAGGCACCCATGCGCGACATCGGTGACACCTTTGCTTAACACAGACACGCATTGCGCGACATCGATGACACGTCTTCTCAACCAGGTCGCCTTTTGCACGAGATCCATGACACCTCTTCCTAACACAGACACCCATTGCGCGTCATTGGTGACACATTTTCTTAACACGTCACCCATTGTGCGACATCGGTGAAAACAATTCTGAATCCAGGCACCACTTACGTGACATTGGTGACACCTTTTCTCAACACCGACACCCGTTGCGCAGCATCGGTGACACGTCTTCTAAACCCGATCGCCTTTTGCATGAGATGAGTGACACGACATCTGAATCCGAACACCCTTTGTGCGACATCGTTGACAAAAATTCTGAATCCAGGCACCCCTTTCGTGACATTGGTGACACCTTTTCTCAACACTGACACCCGTTGCGCAGCATCGGTGTCACGTCTTCTAAACCCGATCGGACTTTGCACGAGATGGGTGACACGACATCTGAATCCGAACACCCTTTGTGCGACATCGTTGACAAAAATTCTGAATCCAGGCACCCCTTTCGCGACATTGGTGACAACAATCCTTACTCCAGGCACCCATTGCGCGACATCGGTGGAATGCCTTCTGAACTCGGCCGTCTTTTGCACGAGATCCATGACACCTCTTCCTAACACAGACACCCATTGCGCGTCATTGGTGACACATTTTCTTAACACGTCACCCATTGTGCGACATCGTTGACAAAAATTCTGAATCCAGGCACCCCTTACGTGACATTGGTGACACCTTTTCTCAACACTGACACCCGTTGCGCAGCATCGGTGTCACGTCTTCTAAACCCGATCGCCTTTTGCACGAGATGGGTGACACGACATCTGAATCCGAACACCCTTTGTGCGACATCGTTGACAAAAATTCTGAATCCAGGCACCCCTTTCGCGACATTGGTGACACCTTTACTTAACACAGACACGCATTGCGCAGCATCGGTGACACGTCTTCTAAACCCGATCGCCTTTTGCATGAGATGGGTGACACGACATCTGAATCCGAACACCCTTTGTGCGACATCGTTGACAAAAATTCTGAATCCAGGCACCCCTTTCGTGACATTGGTGACACCTTTTCTCAACACTGACACCCGTTGCGCAGCATCGGTGTCACGTCTTCTAAACCCGATCGGACTTTGCACGAGATGGGTGACACGACATCTGAATCCGAACACCCTTTGTGCGACATCGTTGACAAAAATTCTGAATCCAGGCACCCCTTTCGCGACATTGGTGACAACAATCCTTACTCCAGGCACCCATTGCGCGACATCGGTGGAATGCCTTCTGAACTCGGCCGTCTTTTGCACGAGATCCATGACACCTCTTCCCAACACAGACACCCATTGCGCGTCATTGGTGACACATTTTCTTAACACTTCACCCATTGTGCGACATCGTTGACAAAAATTCTGAATGCAGGCACCCCTTACGTGACATTGGTGACACCTTTTCTCAACACTGACACCCGTTGCGCAGCATCGGTGTCACGTCTTCTAAACCCGATCGCCTTTTGCACGAGATGGGTGACACGACATCTGAAACCGAACACCCTTTGTGCGACATCGTTGACAAAAATTCTGAATCCAGGCACCCCTTTCGCGACATTGGTGACACCTTTACTTAACACAGACACGCATTGCGCAGCATCGGTGACACGTCTTCTAAACCCGATCGCCTTTTGCACGAGATCCATGACACCTCTTCCTAACACAGACACCCATTGCGCGTCATTGGTGACACATTTTCTTAACACGTCACCCATTGTGCGACATCGGTGAAAACAACTCTGAATCCAGGCACCACTTACGTGACATTGGTGACACCTTTTCTCAACACCGACACCAGTTGCGCAGCATCGGTGACACGTCTTCTAAACCCGATCGCCTTTTGCACGAGATGGGTGACAAGACATCTGAATCCGAACGCCCTTTGTGCGACATCGTTGACAAAAATTCTGAATCCAGGCACCCCTTACGTGACATTGGTGACACCTTTTCTCAACACTGACACCCGTTGCGCAGCATCGGCGTCACGTCTTCTAAACCCGATCGCCTTTTGCACGAGATGGGTGACACGACATCTGAATCCGAACACCCTTTGTGCGACATCGTTGACAAAAATTCTAAATCCAGGCACCCCTTACGTGACATTGGTGACACCTTTTCTCAACACAGACACCCGTTGCGCAGCATCGGTGACACGTCTTCTAAACCCGATCGCCTTTTGCACCAGGTGGGTGACACGACATCTGAATCCGAACACCCTTTGTGCGACATCGTTGACAACAATTCTGAATCCAGGCACCCCTTTCGCGACATCGGTGACACCTCTTCTTAACACATACACCCATTGCGCGACATCAGTGACAAATCTCCTTAACACATACACCCATTGCGCGACATTGGTATCACCTTTCCTTAACACAAACGCCCATTGCGCGACATCGGTGGCATGTCATTTGAACCCAACCGTCTTTTACACGAGATCGGTGACACATTTTCTGAACCCGGTCGTCTTTTGTGCGACATCGTTGACAACAATTCTGAATCCAGGCACCCATTGCGCGACATCAGTGACAAGTCTCCTTAACACATACACCCATTGCGCGACATTGGTAACACCTTTCCTTAACACATACCCCCATTGCGCGACATTGGTATCACCTTTCCTTAACACAAACGCCCATTGCGCGACATCGGTGGCATGTCTTTTGAACCCAATCGTCTTTTACACGTGATCGGTGACACATTTTCTGAACCCGGCCGTCTTTTGTGCGACATTGGTAACAACTTTCCTTAACACATACACCCATTGCGCGATATCAGTGACAAGTCTCCTTAACACATACACGCATTGCGCGACATTGGTAACACCTTTCCTTAACACATACACCCATTGCGCGACATCAGTGACACCTCATCTTAACACGACGCACATTCCGCCACATCGGCGACACGTCTTCTTAGCACAGACACGCATTGCGCCACATCGGCGACACGTCTTCTGAACCCGATCGTCTTTTGCACGAGATCCATGACAACTCTTCCTAACACAGACACCCATTGCGCGAAATCGTTGACAACAATCCTTACTCCAGGCACCACTTACGTGACATCGGTGACACCTCTTCTTATCACAGACACCCATTGCGCGACATCGGTGGAATGCCTTCTGAACTCGGCCGTCTTTTGCACGAGATGGGTGACGCGAAGTGTGAATCCGAACGCCCTTTGTGCGACATCGTTGACAATAATTCTGAATCCAGGCACCCGTTGCGCGACATCGGTGAAACCTCTTCCTAACACAGACATTCATTGCGCGAAATCAGTGACACCCATTGCGCGACATTGGTGACACCTTGTCTTAACACAGACACCCAATGCGCAACATTAGTGACACGTCATCTTAACACGACGCACATTCCGCAACATCAGTGACACGTCTTCTTAGCACAGACACGCATTGCGCCACATCGGCGACACGTCTTCTGAACCCGATCGTCTTTTGCACGAGATCCATGACACCTCTTCGTAACACAGACACCCATTGCGCGACATCGGTGACAACAATTCTGAATCCAGGCACCCATGCGCGACATCGGTGACACCTTTGCTTAACAAAGACACGCATTGCGCCACATCGGGGACACGTCTTCTGAACCCGATCGTCTTTTGCACGAGATCCATGACACCTCTTCCTAACACAGACACCCATTGTTCGACATCGGTGACAACAATTCTGAATCCAGGCACCCATGCGCGACATCGGTGACACCTCTTCTTAACACATACACCCAATGCGCAACATTAGTGACACGTCATCTTAACACGACGCACATTCCGCAACATCAGTGACACGTCTTCTTAGCACAGACACGCATTGCGCCACATCGGCGACACGTCTTCTGAACCCGATCGTCTTTTGCACGAGATCCATGACACCTCTTCGTAACACAGACACCCATTGCGCGACATCGGTGACAACAATTCTGAATCCAGGCACCCCTTTCGCGACATCGGTGACACCTTTGCTTAACAAAGACACGCATTGCGCAGCATCGGTGACACGTCTTCTAAACCCGATCGCCTTTTGCACGAGATCCATGACACCTCTTCCTAAAACAGACACCCATTGCGCGTCATTGGTGACACATTTTCTTAACACGTCACCCATTGTGCGACATCGGTGAAAACAACTCTGAATCCAGGCACCACTTACGTGACATTGGTGACACCTTTTCTCAACACCGACACCCGTTGCGCAGCATCGGTGACACGTCTTCTAAACCCGATCGCCTTTTGCACGAGATGGGTGACACGACATCTGAATCCGAACACCCTTTGTGCGACATCGTTGACAAAAATTCTGAATCCAGGCACCCCTTTCGCGACATTGGTGACACCTTTACTTAACACAGACACGCATTGCGCAGCATCGGTGACACGTCTTCTAAACCCGATCGCCTTTTGCACGAGATCCATGACACCTCTTCCTAAAACAGACACCCATTGCGCGTCATTGGTGACACATTTTCTTAACACGTCACCCATTGTGCGACATCGGTGAAAACAACTCTGAATCCAGGCACCACTTACGTGACATTGGTGACACCTTTTCTCAACACCGACACCCGTTGCGCAGCATCGGTGACACGTCTTCTAAACCCGATCGCCTTTTGCACGAGATGGGTGACACGACATCTGAATCCGAACACCCTTTGTGCGACATCGTTGACAAAAATTCTGAATCCAGGCACCCCTTTCGCGACATTGGTGACACCTTTACTTAACACAGACACGCATTGCGCAGCATCGGTGACACGTCTTCTAAACCCGATCGCCTTTTGCACGAGATGGGTGACACGACATCTGAATCCGAACACCCTTTGTGCGACATCGTTGACAAAAATTCTGAATCCAGGCACCCCTTACGTGACATTGGTGACACCTTTTCTCAACACTGACACCCGTTGCGCAGCATCGGTGTCACGTCTTCTAAACCCGATCGCCTTTTGCACGAGATGGGTGACACGACATCTGAATCCGAACACCCTTTGTGCGACATCGTTGACAAAAATTCTGAATCCAGGCACCCCTTTCGCGACATTGGTGACACCTTTACTTAACACAGACACGCATTGCGCAGCATCGGTGACACGTCTTCTAAACCCGATCGCCTTTTGCACGAGATGGGTGACACGACATCTGAATCCGAACACCCTTTGTGCGACATCGTTGACAAAAATTCTGAATCCAGGCACCCCTTACGTGACATTGGTGACACCTTTTCTCAACACTGACACCCGTTGCGCAGCATCGGTGTCACGTCTTCTAAACCCGATCGCCTTTTGCACGAGATTGGTGACACGACATCTGAATCCGAACACCCTTTGTGCGACATCGTTGACAAAAATTCTGAATCCAGGCACCCCTTTCGCGACATTGGTGACACCTTTACTTAACACAGACACGCATTGCGCAGCATCGGTGACACGTCTTCTAAACCCGATCGCCTTTTGCACGAGATCCATGACACCTCTTCCTAACACAGACACCCATTGCGCGTCATTGGTGACACATTTTCTTAACACGTCACCCATTGTGCGACATCGGTGAAAACAACTCTGAATCCAGGCACCACTTACGTGACATTGGTGACACCTTTTCTCAACACCGACACCCGTTGCGCAGCATCGGTGACACGTCTTCTAAACCCGATCGCCTTTTGCACGAGATGGGTGACACGACATCTGAATCCGAACACCCTTTGTGCGACATCGTTGACAAAAATTCTGAATCAGGCACCCCTTACGTGACATTGGAGACACCTTTTCTCAACACCGACACCCGTTGCGCAGCATCGGTGACACGTCTTCTAAACCCGATCGCCTTTTGCACGAGATGGGTGACACGACATCTGAATCCGAACACCCTTTGTGCGACATCGTTGACAAAAATTCTGAATCAGGCACCCCTTTCGCGACATTGGTGACACCTTTACTTAACACAGACACGCATTGCGCAGCATCGGTGACACGTCTTCTAAACCCGATCGCCTTTTGCACGAGATCCATGACACCTCTTCCTAACACAGACACCCATTGCGCGTCATTGGTGACACATTTTCTTAACACGTCACCCATTGTGCGACATCGGTGAAAACAATTCTGAATCCAGGCACCACTTACGTGACATTGGTGACACCTTTTCTCAACACCGACACCCGTTGCGCAGCATCGGTGACACGTCTTCTAAACCCGATCGCCTTTTGCACGAGATGGGTGACACGACATCTGAATCCGAACACCCTTTGTGCGACATCGTTGACAAAAATTCTGAATCCAGGCACCCCTTTCGCGACATTGGTGACAACAATCCTTACTCCAGGCACCCATTGCGCGACATCGGTGGAATGCCTTCTGAACTCGGCCGTCTTTTGCACGAGATCCATGACACCTCTTCCTAACACAGACACCCATTGCGCGTCATTGTGACACATTTTCTTAACACGTCACCCATTGTGCGACATCGGTGAAAACAATTCTGAATCCAGGCACCACTTACGTGACATTGGTGACACCTTTTCTCAACACCGACACCCGCTGCGCAGCATCGGTGTCACGTCTTCTAAACCCGATCGCCTTTTGCACGAGATGGGTGACACGACATCTGAATCCGAACACCCTTTGTGCGACATCGTTGACAAAAATTCTGAATCCAGGCACCCCTTTCGCGACATTGGTGACACCTTTACTTAACACAGACACGCATTGCGCAGCATCGGTGACACGTCTTCTAAACCCGATCGCCTTTTGCACGAGATGGGTGACACGACATCTGAATCCGAACACCCTTTGTGCGACATCGTTGACAAAAATTCTGAATCAGGCACCCCTTAAGTGACATTGGAGACACCTTTTCTCAACACTGACACCCGTTGCGCAGCATCGGTGTCACGTCTTCTAAACCCGATCGCCTTTTGCACGAGATGGGTGACACGACATCTGAATCCGAACACCCTTTGTGCGACATCGTTGACAAAAATTCTGAATCAGGCACCCCTTTCGCGACATTGGTGACACCTTTACTTAACACAGACACGCATTGCGCAGCATCGGTGACACGTCTTCTAAACCCGATCGCCTTTTGCACGAGATCCATGACACCTCTTCCTAACACAGACACCCATTGCGCGTCATTGGTGACACATTTTCTTAACACGTCACCCATTGTGCGACATCGGTGAAAACAATTCTGAATTCAGGCACCACTTACGTGACATTGGTGACACCTTTTCTCAACACCGACACCCGTTGCGCAGCATCGGTGACACGTCTTCTAAACCCGATCGCCTTTTGCACGAGATGGGTGACACGACATCTGAATCCGAACACCCTTTGTGCGACATCGTTGACAAAAATTCTGAATCCAGGCACCCCTTTCGCGACATTGGTGACAACAATCCTTACTCCAGGCACCCATTGCGCGACATCGGTGGAATGCCTTCTGAACTCGGCCGTCTTTTGCACGAGATCCATGACACCTCTTCCTAACACAGACACCCATTGCGCGTCATTGTGACACATTTTCTTAACACGTCACCCATTGTGCGACATCGGTGAAAACAATTCTGAATCCAGGCACCACTTACGTGACATTGGTGACACCTTTTCTCAACACCGACACCCGCTGCGCAGCATCGGTGTCACGTCTTCTAAACCCGATCGCCTTTTGCACGAGATGGGTGACACGACATCTGAATCCGAACACCCTTTGTGCGACATCGTTGACAAAAATTCTGAATCCAGGCACCCCTTTCGCGACATTGGTGACACCTTTACTTAACACAGACACGCATTGCGCAGCATCGGTGACACGTCTTCTAAACCCGATCGCCTTTTGCACGAGATGGGTGACACGACATCTGAATCCGAACACCCTTTGTGCGACATCGTTGACAAAAATTCTGAATCCAGGCACCCCTTACGTGACATTGGTGACACCTTTTCTCAACACTGACACCCGTTGCGCAACATCGGTGACACGTCTTCTAAACCCGATCGCCTTTTGCACGAGATGGGTGACACGACATCTGAATCCGAACACCCTTTGTGCGACATCGTTGACAAAAATTCTGAATCCAGGCACCCCTTTCGCGACATTGGTGACAACAATCCTTACTCCAGGCACCCATTGCGCGACATCGGTGGAATGCCTTCTGAACTCGGCCGTCTTTTGCACGAGATCCATGACACCTCTTCCTAACACAGACACCCATTGCGCGTCATTGTGACACATTTTCTTAACACGTCACCCATTGTGCGACATCGGTGAAAACAATTCTGAATCCAGGCACCACTTACGTGACATTGGTGACACCTTTTCTCAACACCGACACCCGCTGCGCAGCATCGGTGTCACGTCTTCTAAACCCGATCGCCTTTTGCACGAGATGGGTGACACGACATCTGAATCCGAACACCCTTTGTGCGACATCGTTGACAAAAATTCTGAATCCAGGCACCCCTTTCGCGACATTGGTGACACCTTTACTTAACACAGACACGCATTGCGCAGCATCGGTGACACGTCTTCTAAACCCGATCGCCTTTTGCACGAGATGGGTGACACGACATCTGAATCCGAACACCCTTTGTGCGACATCGTTGACAAAAATTCTGAATCCAGGCACCCCTTACGTGACATTGGTGACACCTTTTCTCAACACTGACACCCGTTGCGCAGCATCGGTGTCACGTCTTCTAAACCCGATCGCCTTTTGCACGAGATGGGTGACACGACATCTGAATCCGAACACCCTTTGTGCGACATCGTTGACAAAAATTCTGAATCCAGGCACCCCTTTCGCGACATTGGTGACAACAATCCTTACTCCAGGCACCCATTGCGCGACATCGGTGGAATGCCTTCTGAACTCGGCCGTCTTTTGCACGAGATCCATGACACCTCTTCCTAACACAGACACCCATTGCGCGTCATTGGTGACACATTTTCTTAACACGTCACCCATTGTGCGACATCGGTGAAAACAATTCTGAATCCAGGCACCACTTACGTGACATTGGTGACACCTTTTCTCAACACCGACACCCGCTGCGCAGCATCGGTGTCACGTCTTTTAAACCCGATCGCCTTTTGCACGAGATGGGTGACACGACATCTGAATCCGAACACCCTTTGTGCGACATCGTTGACAAAAATTCTGAATCCAGGCACCCCTTTCGCGACATTGGTGACACCTTTACTTAACACAGACACGCATTGCGCAGCATCGGTGACACGTCTTCTAAACCCGATCGCCTTTTGCACGAGATCCATGACACCTCTTCCTAACACAGACACCCATTGCGCGTCATTGGTGACACATTTTCTTAACACGTCACCCATTGTGCGACATCGGTGAAAACAACACTGAATCCAGGCACCACTTACGTGACATTGGTGACACCTTTTCTCAACACCGACACCCGTTGCGCAGCATCGGTGACACGTCTTCTAAACAAGATCGCCTTTTGCACGAGATGGGTGACACGACATCTGAATCCGAACACCCTTTGTGCGACATCGTTGACAAAAATTCTGAATCCAGGCACCCCTTTCGCGACATTGGTGACAACAATCCTTACTCCAGGCACCCATTGCGCGACATCGGTGGAATGCCTTCTGAACTCGGCCGTCTTTTGCACGAGATCCATGACACCTCTTCCTAACACAGACACCCATTGCGCGTCATTGTGACACATTTTCTTAACACGTCACCCATTGTGCGACATCGGTGAAAACAATTCTGAATCCAGGCACCACTTACGTGACATTGGTGACAACTTTTCTCAACACCGACACCCGCTGCGCAGCATCGGTGTCACGTCTTCTAAACCCGATCGCCTTTTGCACGAGATGGGTGACACGACATCTGAATCCGAACACCCTTTGTGCGACATCGTTGACAAAAATTCTGAATCCAGGCACCCCTTTCGCGACATTGGTGACACCTTTACTTAACACAGACACGCATTGCGCAGCATCGGTGACACGTCTTCTAAACCCGATCGCCTTTTGCACGAGATGGGTGACACGACATCTGAATCCGAACACCCTTTGTGCGACATCGTTGACAAAAATTCTGAATCAGGCACCCCTTAAGTGACATTGGAGACACCTTTTCTCAACACTGACACCCGTTGCGCAGCATCGGTGTCACGTCTTCTAAACCCGATCGCCTTTTGCACGAGATGGGTGACACGACATCTGAATCCGAACACCCTTTGTGCGACATCGTTGACAAAAATTCTGAATCAGGCACCCCTTTCGCGACATTGGTGACACCTTTACTTAACACAGACACGCATTGCGCAGCATCGGTGACACGTCTTCTAAACCCGATCGCCTTTTGCACGAGATCCATGACACCTCTTCCTAACACAGACACCCATTGCGCGTCATTGGTGACACATTTTCTTAACACGTCACCCATTGTGCGACATCGGTGAAAACAATTCTGAATCCAGGCACCACTTACGTGACATTGGTGACACCTTTTCTCAACACCGACACCCGTTGCGCAGCATCGGTGACACGTCTTCTAAACCCGATCGCCTTTTGCACGAGATGGGTGACACGACATCTGAATCCGAACACCCTTTGTGCGACATCGTTGACAAAAATTCTGAATCCAGGCACCCCTTTCGCGACATTGGTGACAACAATCCTTACTCCAGGCACCCATTGCGCGACATCGGTGGAATGCCTTCTGAACTCGGCCGTCTTTTGCACGAGATCCATGACACCTCTTCCTAACACAGACACCCATTGCGCGTCATTGTGACACATTTTCTTAACACGTCACCCATTGTGCGACATCGGTGAAAACAATTCTGAATCCAGGCACCACTTACGTGACATTGGTGACAACTTTTCTCAACACCGACACCCGCTGCGCAGCATCGGTGTCACGTCTTCTAAACCCGATCGCCTTTTGCACGAGATGGGTGACACGACATCTGAATCCGAACACCCTTTGTGCGACATCGTTGACAAAAATTCTGAATCCAGGCACCCCTTTCGCGACATTGGTGACACCTTTACTTAACACAGACACGCATTGCGCAGCATCGGTGACACGTCTTCTAAACCCGATCGCCTTTTGCACGAGATGGGTGACACGACATCTGAATCCGAACACCCTTTGTGCGACATCGTTGACAAAAATTCTGAATCAGGCACCCCTTAAGTGACATTGGAGACACCTTTTCTCAACACTGACACCCGTTGCGCAGCATCGGTGTCACGTCTTCTAAACCCGATCGCCTTTTGCACGAGATGGGTGACACGACATCTGAATCCGAACACCCTTTGTGCGACATCGTTGACAAAAATTCTGAATCAGGCACCCCTTTCGCGACATTGGTGACACCTTTACTTAACACAGACACGCATTGCGCAGCATCGGTGACACGTCTTCTAAACCCGATCGCCTTTTGCACGAGATCCATGACACCTCTTCCTAACACAGACACCCATTGCGCGTCATTGGTGACACATTTTCTTAACACGTCACCCATTGTGCGACATCGGTGAAAACAATTCTGAATCCAGGCACCACTTACGTGACATTGGTGACACCTTTTCTCAACACCGACACCCGTTGCGCAGCATCGGTGACACGTCTTCTAAACCCGATCGCCTTTTGCACGAGATGGGTGACACGACATCTGAATCCGAACACCCTTTGTGCGACATCGTTGACAAAAATTCTGAATCCAGGCACCCCTTTCGCGACATTGGTGACAACAATCCTTACTCCAGGCACCCATTGCGCGACATCGGTGGAATGCCTTCTGAACTCGGCCGTCTTTTGCACGAGATCCATGACACCTCTTCCTAACACAGACACCCATTGCGCGTCATTGTGACACATTTTCTTAACACGTCACCCATTGTGCGACATCGGTGAAAACAATTCTGAATCCAGGCACCACTTACGTGACATTGGTGACACCTTTTCTCAACACCGACACCCGCTGCGCAGCATCGGTGTCACGTCTTCTAAACCCGATCGCCTTTTGCACGAGATGGGTGACACGACATCTGAATCCGAACACCCTTTGTGCGACATCGTTGACAAAAATTCTGAATCCAGGCACCCCTTTCGCGACATTGGTGACACCTTTACTTAACACAGACACGCATTGCGCAGCATCGGTGACACGTCTTCTAAACCCGATCGCCTTTTGCACGAGATGGGTGACACGACATCTGAATCCGAACACCCTTTGTGCGACATCGTTGACAAAAATTCTGAATCCAGGCACCCCTTACGTGACATTGGTGACACCTTTTCTCAACACTGACACCCGTTGCGCAGCATCGGTGACACGTCTTCTAAACCCGATCGCCTTTTGCACGAGATGGGTGACACGACATCTGAATCCGAACACCCTTTGTGCGACATCGTTGACAAAAATTCTGAATCCAGGCACCCCTTTCGCGACATTGGTGACAACAATCCTTACTCCAGGCACCCATTGCGCGACATCGGTGGAATGCCTTCTGAACTCGGCCGTCTTTTGCACGAGATCCATGACACCTCTTCCTAACACAGACACCCATTGCGCGTCATTGTGACACATTTTCTTAACACGTCACCCATTGTGCGACATCGGTGAAAACAATTCTGAATCCAGGCACCACTTACGTGACATTGGTGACACCTTTTCTCAACACCGACACCCGCTGCGCAGCATCGGTGTCACGTCTTCTAAACCCGATCGCCTTTTGCACGAGATGGGTGACACGACATCTGAATCCGAACACCCTTTGTGCGACATCGTTGACAAAAATTCTGAATCCAGGCACCCCTTTCGCGACATTGGTGACACCTTTACTTAACACAGACACGCATTGCGCAGCATCGGTGACACGTCTTCTAAACCCGATCGCCTTTTGCACGAGATGGGTGACACGACATCTGAATCCGAACACCCTTTGTGCGACATCGTTGACAAAAATTCTGAATCCAGGCACCCCTTACGTGACATTGGTGACACCTTTTCTCAACACTGACACCCGTTGCGCAGCATCGGTGTCACGTCTTCTAAACCCGATCGCCTTTTGCACGAGATGGGTGACACGACATCTGAATCCGAACACCCTTTGTGCGACATCGTTGACAAAAATTCTGAATCCAGGCACCCCTTTCGCGACATTGGTGACAACAATCCTTACTCCAGGCACCCATTGCGCGACATCGGTGGAATGCCTTCTGAACTCGGCCGTCTTTTGCACGAGATCCATGACACCTCTTCCTAACACAGACACCCATTGCGCGTCATTGGTGACACATTTTCTTAACACGTCACCCATTGTGCGACATCGGTGAAAACAATTCTGAATCCAGGCACCACTTACGTGACATTGGTGACACCTTTTCTCAACACCGACACCCGCTGCGCAGCATCGGTGTCACGTCTTTTAAACCCGATCGCCTTTTGCACGAGATGGGTGACACGACATCTGAATCCGAACACCCTTTGTGCGACATCGTTGACAAAAATTCTGAATCCAGGCACCCCTTTCGCGACATTGGTGACACCTTTACTTAACACAGACACGCATTGCGCAGCATCGGTGACACGTCTTCTAAACCCGATCGCCTTTTGCACGAGATCCATGACACCTCTTCCTAACACAGACACCCATTGCGCGTCATTGGTGACACATTTTCTTAACACGTCACCCATTGTGCGACATCGGTGAAAACAACACTGAATCCAGGCACCACTTACGTGACATTGGTGACACCTTTTCTCAACACCGACACCCGTTGCGCAGCATCGGTGACACGTCTTCTAAACAAGATCGCCTTTTGCACGAGATGGGTGACACGACATCTGAATCCGAACACCCTTTGTGCGACATCGTTGACAAAAATTCTGAATCCAGGCACCCCTTACGTGACATTGGTGACACCTTTTCTCAACACTGACACCCGTTGCGCAGCATCGGTGTCACGTCTTCTAAACCCGATCGCCTTTTGCACGAGATGGGTGACACGACATCTGAATCCGAACACCCTTTGTGCGACATCGTTGACAAAAATTCTGAATCCAGGCACCCCTTTCGCGACATTGGTGACACCTTTACTTAACACAGACACGCATTGCGCAGCATCGGTGACACGTCTTCTAAACCCGATCGCCTTTTGCACGAGATCCATGACACCTCTTCCTAACACAGACACCCATTGCGCGTCATTGGTGACACATTTTCTTAACACGTCACCCATTGTGCGACATCGGTGAAAACAACTCTGAATCCAGGCACCACTTACGTGACATTGGTGACACCTTTTCTCAACACCGACACCCGTTGCGCAGCATCGGTGACACGTCTTCTAAACCCGATCGCCTTTTGCACGAGATGGGTGACACGACATCTGAATCCGAACACCCTTTGGGCGACATCGTTGACAAAAATTCTGAATCCAGGCACCCCTTTCGCGACATTGGTGACACCTTTACTTAACACAGACACGCATTGCGCAGCATCGGTGACACGTCTTCTAAACCCGATCGCCTTTTGCACGAGATGGGTGACACGACATCTGAATCCGAACACCCTTTGTGCGACATCGTTGACAAAAATTCTGAATCCAGGCACCCCTTACGTGACATTGGTGACACCTTTTCTCAACACTGACACCCGTTGCGCAGCATCGGTGTCACGTCTTCTAAACCCGATCGCCTTTTGCACGAGATGGGTGACACGACATCTGAATCCGAACACCCTTTGTGCGACATCGTTGACAAAAATTCTGAATCCAGGCACCCCTTTCGCGACATTGGTGACAACAATCCTTACTCCAGGCACCCATTGCGCGACATCGGTGGAATGCCTTCTGAATTCGGCCGTCTTTTGCACGAGATCCATGACACCTCTTCCTAACACAGACACCCATTGCGCGTCATTGGTGACACATTTTCTTAACACGTCACCCATTGTGCGACATCGGTGAAAACAATTCTGAATCCAGGCACCACTTACGTGACATTGGTGACACCTTTTCTCAACACCGACACCCGCTGCGCAGCATCGGTGACACGTCTTCTAAACCCGATCGCCTTTTGCACGAGATGGGTGACACGACATCTGAATCCGAACACCCTTTGTGCGACATCGTTGACAAAAATTCTGAATCCAGGCACCCCTTTCGCGACATTGGTGACAACAATCCTTACTCCAGGCACCCATTGCGCGACATCGGTGGAATGCCTTCTGAACTCGGCCGTCTTTTGCACGAGATCCATGACACCTCTTCCTAACACAGACACCCATTGCGCGTCATTGTGACACATTTTCTTAACACGTCACCCATTGTGCGACATCGGTGAAAACAATTCTGAATCCAGGCACCACTTACGTGACATTGGTGACACCTTTTCTCAACACCGACACCCGCTGCGCAGCATCGGTGTCACGTCTTCTAAACCCGATCGCCTTTTGCACGAGATGGGTGACACGACATCTGAATCCGAACACCCTTTGTGCGACATCGTTGACAAAAATTCTGAATCCAGGCACCCCTTTCGCGACATTGGTGACACCTTTACTTAACACAGACACGCATTGCGCAGCATCGGTGACACGTCTTCTAAATCCGATCGCCTTTTGCACGAGATGGGTGACACGACATCTGAATCCGAACACCCTTTGTGCGACATCGTTGACAAAAATTCTGAATCCAGGCACCCCTTACGTGACATTGGTGACACCTTTTCTCAACACTGACACCCGTTGCGCAGCATCGGTGACACGTCTTCTAAACCCGATCGCCTTTTGCACGAGATGGGTGACACGACATCTGAATCCGAACACCCTTTGTGCGACATCGTTGACAAAAATTCTGAATCCAGGCACCCCTTTCGCGACATTGGTGACAACAATCCTTACTCCAGGCACCCATTGCGCGACATCGGTGGAATGCCTTCTGAACTCGGCCGTCTTTTGCACGAGATCCATGACACCTCTTCCTAACACAGACACCCATTGCGCGTCATTGTGACACATTTTCTTAACACGTCACCCATTGTGCGACATCGGTGAAAACAATTCTGAATCCAGGCACCACTTACGTGACATTGGTGACACCTTTTCTCAACACCGACACCCGCTGCGCAGCATCGGTGTCACGTCTTCTAAACCCGATCGCCTTTTGCACGAGATGGGTGACACGACATCTGAATCCGAACACCCTTTGTGCGACATCGTTGACAAAAATTCTGAATCCAGGCACCCCTTTCGCGACATTGGTGACACCTTTACTTAACACAGACACGCATTGCGCAGCATCGGTGACACGTCTTCTAAACCCGATCGCCTTTTGCACGAGATGGGTGACACCTCTTCCTAACACAGACACCCATTGCGCGTCATTGGTGACACATTTTCTTAACACGTCACCCATTGTGCGACATCGGTGAAAACAATTCTGAATCCAGGCACCACTTACGTGACATTGGTGACACCTTTTCTCAACACCGACACCCGCTGCGCAGCATCGGTGTCACGTCTTTTAAACCCGATCGCCTTTTGCACGAGATGGGTGACACGACATCTGAATCCGAACACCCTTTGTGCGACATCGTTGACAAAAATTCTGAATCCAGGCACCCCTTTCGCGACATTGGTGACACCTTTACTTAACACAGACACGCATTGCGCAGCATCGGTGACACGTCTTCTAAACCCGATCGCCTTTTGCACGAGATCCATGACACCTCTTCCTAACACAGACACCCATTGCGCGTCATTGGTGACACATTTTCTTAACACGTCACCCATTGTGCGACATCGGTGAAAACAACACTGAATCCAGGCACCACTTACGTGACATTGGTGACACCTTTTCTCAACACCGACACCCGTTGCGCAGCATCGGTGACACGTCTTCTAAACAAGATCGCCTTTTGCACGAGATGGGTGACACGACATCTGAATCCGAACACCCTTTGTGCGACATCGTTGACAAAAATTCTGAATCCAGGCACCCCTTACGTGACATTGGTGACACCTTTTCTCAACACTGACACCCGTTGCGCAGCATCGGTGTCACGTCTTCTAAACCCGATCGCCTTTTGCACGAGATGGGTGACACGACATCTGAATCCGAACACCCTTTGTGCGACATCGTTGACAAAAATTCTGAATCCAGGCACCCCTTTCGCGACATTGGTGACACCTTTACTTAACACAGACACGCATTGCGCAGCATCGGTGACACGTCTTCTAAACCCGATCGCCTTTTGCACGAGATCCATGACACCTCTTCCTAACACAGACACCCATTGCGCGTCATTGGTGACACATTTTCTTAACACGTCACCCATTGTGCGACATCGGTGAAAACAACTCTGAATCCAGGCACCACTTACGTGACATTGGTGACACCTTTTCTCAACACCGACACCCGTTGCGCAGCATCGGTGACACGTCTTCTAAACCCGATCGCCTTTTGCACGAGATGGGTGACACGACATCTGAATCCGAACACCCTTTGGGCGACATCGTTGACAAAAATTCTGAATCCAGGCACCCCTTTCGCGACATTGGTGACACCTTTACTTAACACAGACACGCATTGCGCAGCATCGGTGACACGTCTTCTAAACCCGATCGCCTTTTGCACGAGATGGGTGACACGACATCTGAATCCGAACACCCTTTGTGCGACATCGTTGACAAAAATTCTGAATCCAGGCACCCCTTACGTGACATTGGTGACACCTTTTCTCAACACTGACACCCGTTGCGCAGCATCGGTGTCACGTCTTCTAAACCCGATCGCCTTTTGCACGAGATGGGTGACACGACATCTGAATCCGAACACCCTTTGTGCGACATCGTTGACAAAAATTCTGAATCCAGGCACCCCTTTCGCGACATTGGTGACAACAATCCTTACTCCAGGCACCCATTGCGCGACATCGGTGGAATGCCTTCTGAACTCGGCCGTCTTTTGCACGAGATCCATGACACCTCTTCCTAACACAGACACCCATTGCGCGTCATTGGTGACACATTTTCTTAACACGTCACCCATTGTGCGACATCGGTGAAAACAATTCTGAATCCAGGCACCACTTACGTGACATTGGTGACACCTTTTCTCAACACCGACACCCGCTGCGCAGCATTGGTGTCACGTCTTTTAAACCCGATCGCCTTTTGCACGAGATGGGTGACACGACATCTGAATCCGAACACCCTTTGTGCGACATCGTTGACAAAAATTCTGAATCCAGGCACCCCTTTCGCGACATTGGTGACACCTTTACTTAACACAGACACGCATTGCGCAGTATCGGTGACACGTCTTCTAAACCCGATCGCCTTTTGCACGAGATGGGTGACACGACATCTGAATCCGAACACCCTTTGTGCGACATCGTTGACAAAAATTCTGAATCCAGGCACCCCTTACGTGACATTGGTGACACCTTTTCTCAACACTGACACCCGTTGCGCAGCATCGGTGACACGTCTTCTAAACCCGATCGCCTTTTGCACGAGATGGGTGACACGACATCTGAATCCGAACACCCTTTGTGCGACATCGTTGACAAAAATTCTGAATCCAGGCACCCCTTTCGCGACATTGGTGACAACAATCCTTACTCCAGGCACCCATTGCGCGACATCGGTGGAATGCCTTCTGAACTCGGCCGTCTTTTGCACGAGATCCATGACACCTCTTCCTAACACAGACACCCATTGCGCGTCATTGTGACACATTTTCTTAACACGTCACCCATTGTGCGACATCGGTGAAAACAATTCTGAATCCAGGCACCACTTACGTGACATTGGTGACACCTTTTCTCAACACCGACACCCGCTGCGCAGCATCGGTGTCACGTCTTTTAAACCCGATCGCCTTTTGCACGAGATGGGTGACACGACATCTGAATCCGAACACCCATTGTGCGACATCGGTGAAAACAACACTGAATCCAGGCACCACTTACGTGACATTGGTGACACCTTTTCTCAACACCGACACCCGTTGCGCAGCATCGGTGACACGTCTTCTAAACCCGATCGCCTTTTGCACGAGATGGGTGACACGACATCTGAATCCGAACACCCTTTGTGCGACATCGTTGACAAAAATTCTGAATCCAGGCACCCCTTACGTGACATTGGTGACACCTTTTCTCAACACTGACACCCGTTGCGCAGCATCGGTGTCACGTCTTCTAAACCCGATCGCCTTTTGCACGAGATGGGTGACACGACATCTGAATCCGAACACCCTTTGTGCGACATCGTTGACAAAAATTCTGAATCCAGGCACCCCTTTCGCGACATTGGTGACACCTTTACTTAACACAGACACGCATTGCGCAGCATCGGTGACACGTCTTCTAAACCCGATCGCCTTTTGCACGAGATCCATGACACCTCTTCCTAACACAGACACCCATTGCGCGTCATTGGTGACACATTTTCTTAACACGTCACCCATTGTGCGACATCGGTGAAAACAATTCTGAATCCAGGCACCACTTACGTGACATTGGTGACACCTTTTCTCAACACCGACACCCGCTGCGCAGCATCGGTGACACGTCTTCTAAACCCGATCGCCTTTTGCACGAGATGGGTGACACGACATCTGAATCCGAACACCCTTTGTGCGACATCGTTGACAAAAATTCTGAATCCAGGCACCCCTTTCGCGACATTGGTGACAACAATCCTTACTCCAGGCACCCATTGCGCGACATCGGTGGAATGCCTTCTGAACTCGGCCGTCTTTTGCACGAGATCCATGACACCTCTTCCTAACACAGACACCCATTGCGCGTCATTGTGACACATTTTCTTAACACGTCACCCATTGTGCGACATCGGTGAAAACAATTCTGAATCCAGGCACCACTTACGTGACATTGGTGACACCTTTTCTCAACACCGACACCCGCTGCGCAGCATCGGTGTCACGTCTTCTAAACCCGATCGCCTTTTGCACGAGATGGGTGACACGACATCTGAATCCGAACACCCATTGTGCGACATCGGTGAAAACAACACTGAATCCAGGCACCACTTACGTGACATTGGTGACACCTTTTCTCAACACCGACACCCGTTGCGCAGCATCGGTGTCACGTCTTCTAAACCCGATCGCCTTTTGCACGAGATGGGTGACACGACATCTGAATCCGAACACCCTTTGTGCGACATCGTTGACAAAAATTCTGAATCCAGGCACCCCTTTCGCGACATTGGTGACAACAATCCTTACTCCAGGCACCCATTGCGCGACATCGGTGGAATGCCTTCTGAACTCGGCCGTCTTTTGCACGAGATCCATGACACCTCTTCCTAACACAGACACCCATTGCGCGTCATTGGTGACACATTTTCTTAACACGTCACCCATTGTGCGACATCGGTGAAAACAATTCTGAATCCAGGCACCACTTACGTGACATTGGTGACACCTTTTCTCAACACCGACACCCGCTGCGCAGCATTGGTGTCACGTCTTTTAAACCCGATCGCCTTTTGCACGAGATGGGTGACACGACATCTGAATCCGAACACCCTTTGTGCGACATCGTTGACAAAAATTCTGAATCCAGGCACCCCTTTCGCGACATTGGTGACACCTTTACTTAACACAGACACGCATTGCGCAGTATCGGTGACACGTCTTCTAAACCCGATCGCCTTTTGCACGAGATGGGTGACACGACATCTGAATCCGAACACCCTTTGTGCGACATCGTTGACAAAAATTCTGAATCCAGGCACCCCTTACGTGACATTGGTGACACCTTTTCTCAACACTGACACCCGTTGCGCAGCATCGGTGACACGTCTTCTAAACCCGATCGCCTTTTGCACGAGATGGGTGACACGACATCTGAATCCGAACACCCTTTGTGCGACATCGTTGACAAAAATTCTGAATCCAGGCACCCCTTTCGCGACATTGGTGACAACAATCCTTACTCCAGGCACCCATTGCGCGACATCGGTGGAATGCCTTCTGAACTCGGCCGTCTTTTGCACGAGATCCATGACACCTCTTCCTAACACAGACACCCATTGCGCGTCATTGTGACACATTTTCTTAACACGTCACCCATTGTGCGACATCGGTGAAAACAATTCTGAATCCAGGCACCACTTACGTGACATTGGTGACACCTTTTCTCAACACCGACACCCGCTGCGCAGCATCGGTGTCACGTCTTTTAAACCCGATCGCCTTTTGCACGAGATGGGTGACACGACATCTGAATCCGAACACCCATTGTGCGACATCGGTGAAAACAACACTGAATCCAGGCACCACTTACGTGACATTGGTGACACCTTTTCTCAACACCGACACCCGTTGCGCAGCATCGGTGACACGTCTTCTAAACCCGATCGCCTTTTGCACGAGATGGGTGACACGACATCTGAATCCGAACACCCTTTGTGCGACATCGTTGACAAAAATTCTGAATCCAGGCACCCCTTACGTGACATTGGTGACACCTTTTCTCAACACTGACACCCGTTGCGCAGCATCGGTGTCACGTCTTCTAAACCCGATCGCCTTTTGCACGAGATGGGTGACACGACATCTGAATCCGAACACCCTTTGTGCGACATCGTTGACAAAAATTCTGAATCCAGGCACCCCTTTCGCGACATTGGTGACACCTTTACTTAACACAGACACGCATTGCGCAGCATCGGTGACACGTCTTCTAAACCCGATCGCCTTTTGCACGAGATCCATGACACCTCTTCCTAACACAGACACCCATTGCGCGTCATTGGTGACACATTTTCTTAACACGTCACCCATTGTGCGACATCGGTGAAAACAATTCTGAATCCAGGCACCACTTACGTGACATTGGTGACACCTTTTCTCAACACCGACACCCGCTGCGCAGCATCGGTGACACGTCTTCTAAACCCGATCGCCTTTTGCACGAGATGGGTGACACGACATCTGAATCCGAACACCCTTTGTGCGACATCGTTGACAAAAATTCTGAATCCAGGCACCCCTTTCGCGACATTGGTGACAACAATCCTTACTCCAGGCACCCATTGCGCGACATCGGTGGAATGCCTTCTGAACTCGGCCGTCTTTTGCACGAGATCCATGACACCTCTTCCTAACACAGACACCCATTGCGCGTCATTGTGACACATTTTCTTAACACGTCACCCATTGTGCGACATCGGTGAAAACAATTCTGAATCCAGGCACCACTTACGTGACATTGGTGACACCTTTTCTCAACACCGACACCCGCTGCGCAGCATCGGTGTCACGTCTTCTAAACCCGATCGCCTTTTGCACGAGATGGGTGACACGACATCTGAATCCGAACACCCTTTGTGCGACATCGTTGACAAAAATTCTGAATCCAGGCACCCCTTTCGCGACATTGGTGACACCTTTACTTAACACAGACACGCATTGCGCAGCATCGGTGACACGTCTTCTAAACCCGATCGCCTTTTGCACGAGATCCATGACACCTCTTCCTAACACAGACACCCATTGCGCGTCATTGGTGACACATTTTCTTAACACGTCACCCATTGTGCGACATCGGTGAAAACAACACTGAATCCAGGCACCACTTACGTGACATTGGTGACACCTTTTCTCAACACCGACACCCGTTGCGCAGCATCGGTGACACGTCTTCTAAACAAGATCGCCTTTTGCACGAGATGGGTGACACGACATCTGAATCCGAACACCCTTTGTGCGACATCGTTGACAAAAATTCTGAATCCAGGCACCCCTTACGTGACATTGGTGACACCTTTTCTCAACACTGACACCCGTTGCGCAGCATCGGTGTCACGTCTTCTAAACCCGATCGCCTTTTGCACGAGATGGGTGACACGACATCTGAATCCGAACACCCTTTGTGCGACATCGTTGACAAAAATTCTGAATCCAGGCACCCCTTTCGCGACATTGGTGACACCTTTACTTAACACAGACACGCATTGCGCAGCATCGGTGACACGTCTTCTAAACCCGATCGCCTTTTGCACGAGATCCATGACACCTCTTCCTAACACAGACACCCATTGCGCGTCATTGGTGACACATTTTCTTAACACGTCACCCATTGTGCGACATCGGTGAAAACAACACTGAATCCAGGCACCACTTACGTGACATTGGTGACACCTTTTCTCAACACCGACACCCGTTGCGCAGCATCGGTGTCACGTCTTCTAAACCCGATCGCCTTTTGCACGAGATGGGTGACACGACATCTGAATCCGAACACCCTTTGTGCGACATCGTTGACAAAAATTCTGAATCCAGGCACCCCTTTCGCGACATTGGTGACAACAATCCTTACTCCAGGCACCCATTGCGCGACATCGGTGGAATGCCTTCTGAACTCGGCCGTCTTTTGCACGAGATCCATGACACCTCTTCCTAACACAGACACCCATTGCGCGTCATTGGTGACACATTTTCTTAACACGTCACCCATTGTGCGACATCGGTGAAAACAATTCTGAATCCAGGCACCACTTACGTGACATTGGTGACACCTTTTCTCAACACCGACACCCGCTGCGCAGCATTGGTGTCACGTCTTTTAAACCCGATCGCCTTTTGCACGAGATGGGTGACACGACATCTGAATCCGAACACCCTTTGTGCGACATCGTTGACAAAAATTCTGAATCCAGGCACCCCTTTCGCGACATTGGTGACACCTTTACTTAACACAGACACGCATTGCGCAGTATCGGTGACACGTCTTCTAAACCCGATCGCCTTTTGCACGAGATGGGTGACACGACATCTGAATCCGAACACCCTTTGTGCGACATCGTTGACAAAAATTCTGAATCCAGGCACCCCTTACGTGACATTGGTGACACCTTTTCTCAACACTGACACCCGTTGCGCAGCATCGGTGACACGTCTTCTAAACCCGATCGCCTTTTGCACGAGATGGGTGACACGACATCTGAATCCGAACACCCTTTGTGCGACATCGTTGACAAAAATTCTGAATCCAGGCACCCCTTTCGCGACATTGGTGACAACAATCCTTACTCCAGGCACCCATTGCGCGACATCGGTGGAATGCCTTCTGAACTCGGCCGTCTTTTGCACGAGATCCATGACACCTCTTCCTAACACAGACACCCATTGCGCGTCATTGTGACACATTTTCTTAACACGTCACCCATTGTGCGACATCGGTGAAAACAATTCTGAATCCAGGCACCACTTACGTGACATTGGTGACACCTTTTCTCAACACCGACACCCGCTGCGCAGCATCGGTGTCACGTCTTTTAAACCCGATCGCCTTTTGCACGAGATGGGTGACACGACATCTGAATCCGAACACCCATTGTGCGACATCGGTGAAAACAACACTGAATCCAGGCACCACTTACGTGACATTGGTGACACCTTTTCTCAACACCGACACCCGTTGCGCAGCATCGGTGACACGTCTTCTAAACCCGATCGCCTTTTGCACGAGATGGGTGACACGACATCTGAATCCGAACACCCTTTGTGCGACATCGTTGACAAAAATTCTGAATCCAGGCACCCCTTACGTGACATTGGTGACACCTTTTCTCAACACTGACACCCGTTGCGCAGCATCGGTGTCACGTCTTCTAAACCCGATCGCCTTTTGCACGAGATGGGTGACACGACATCTGAATCCGAACACCCTTTGTGCGACATCGTTGACAAAAATTCTGAATCCAGGCACCCCTTTCGCGACATTGGTGACACCTTTACTTAACACAGACACGCATTGCGCAGCATCGGTGACACGTCTTCTAAACCCGATCGCCTTTTGCACGAGATCCATGACACCTCTTCCTAACACAGACACCCATTGCGCGTCATTGGTGACACATTTTCTTAACACGTCACCCATTGTGCGACATCGGTGAAAACAATTCTGAATCCAGGCACCACTTACGTGACATTGGTGACACCTTTTCTCAACACCGACACCCGCTGCGCAGCATCGGTGACACGTCTTCTAAACCCGATCGCCTTTTGCACGAGATGGGTGACACGACATCTGAATCCGAACACCCTTTGTGCGACATCGTTGACAAAAATTCTGAATCCAGGCACCCCTTTCGCGACATTGGTGACAACAATCCTTACTCCAGGCACCCATTGCGCGACATCGGTGGAATGCCTTCTGAACTCGGCCGTCTTTTGCACGAGATCCATGACACCTCTTCCTAACACAGACACCCATTGCGCGTCATTGTGACACATTTTCTTAACACGTCACCCATTGTGCGACATCGGTGAAAACAATTCTGAATCCAGGCACCACTTACGTGACATTGGTGACACCTTTTCTCAACACCGACACCCGCTGCGCAGCATCGGTGTCACGTCTTCTAAACCCGATCGCCTTTTGCACGAGATGGGTGACACGACATCTGAATCCGAACACCCTTTGTGCGACATCGTTGACAAAAATTCTGAATCCAGGCACCCCTTTCGCGACATTGGTGACACCTTTACTTAACACAGACACGCATTGCGCAGCATCGGTGACACGTCTTCTAAACCCGATCGCCTTTTGCACGAGATGGGTGACACGACATCTGAATCCGAACACCCTTTGTGCGACATCGTTGACAAAAATTCTGAATCCAGGCACCCCTTACGTGACATTGGTGACACCTTTTCTCAACACTGACACCCGTTGCGCAGCATCGGTGACACGTCTTCTAAACCCGATCGCCTTTTGCACGAGATGGGTGACACGACATCTGAATCCGAACACCCTTTGTGCGACATCGTTGACAAAAATTCTGAATCCAGGCACCCCTTTCGCGACATTGGTGACAACAATCCTTACTCCAGGCACCCATTGCGCGACATCGGTGGAATGCCTTCTGAACTCGGCCGTCTTTTGCACGAGATCCATGACACCTCTTCCTAACACAGACACCCATTGCGCGTCATTGTGACACATTTTCTTAACACGTCACCCATTGTGCGACATCGGTGAAAACAATTCTGAATCCAGGCACCACTTACGTGACATTGGTGACACCTTTTCTCAACACCGACACCCGCTGCGCAGCATCGGTGTCACGTCTTCTAAACCCGATCGCCTTTTGCACGAGATGGGTGACACGACATCTGAATCCGAACACCCTTTGTGCGACATCGTTGACAAAAATTCTGAATCCAGGCACCCCTTTCGCGACATTGGTGACACCTTTACTTAACACAGACACGCATTGCGCAGCATCGGTGACACGTCTTCTAAACCCGATCGCCTTTTGCACGAGATGGGTGACACCTCTTCCTAACACAGACACCCATTGCGCGTCATTGGTGACACATTTTCTTAACACGTCACCCATTGTGCGACATCGGTGAAAACAATTCTGAATCCAGGCACCACTTACGTGACATTGGTGACACCTTTTCTCAACACCGACACCCGCTGCGCAGCATCGGTGTCACGTCTTTTAAACCCGATCGCCTTTTGCACGAGATGGGTGACACGACATCTGAATCCGAACACCCTTTGTGCGACATCGTTGACAAAAATTCTGAATCCAGGCACCCCTTTCGCGACATTGGTGACACCTTTACTTAACACAGACACGCATTGCGCAGCATCGGTGACACGTCTTCTAAACCCGATCGCCTTTTGCACGAGATCCATGACACCTCTTCCTAACACAGACACCCATTGCGCGTCATTGGTGACACATTTTCTTAACACGTCACCCATTGTGCGACATCGGTGAAAACAACACTGAATCCAGGCACCACTTACGTGACATTGGTGACACCTTTTCTCAACACCGACACCCGTTGCGCAGCATCGGTGACACGTCTTCTAAACAAGATCGCCTTTTGCACGAGATGGGTGACACGACATCTGAATCCGAACACCCTTTGTGCGACATCGTTGACAAAAATTCTGAATCCAGGCACCCCTTACGTGACATTGGTGACACCTTTTCTCAACACTGACACCCGTTGCGCAGCATCGGTGTCACGTCTTCTAAACCCGATCGCCTTTTGCACGAGATGGGTGACACGACATCTGAATCCGAACACCCTTTGTGCGACATCGTTGACAAAAATTCTGAATCCAGGCACCCCTTTCGCGACATTGGTGACACCTTTACTTAACACAGACACGCATTGCGCAGCATCGGTGACACGTCTTCTAAACCCGATCGCCTTTTGCACGAGATCCATGACACCTCTTCCTAACACAGACACCCATTGCGCGTCATTGGTGACACATTTTCTTAACACGTCACCCATTGTGCGACATCGGTGAAAACAACTCTGAATCCAGGCACCACTTACGTGACATTGGTGACACCTTTTCTCAACACCGACACCCGTTGCGCAGCATCGGTGACACGTCTTCTAAACCCGATCGCCTTTTGCACGAGATGGGTGACACGACATCTGAATCCGAACACCCTTTGGGCGACATCGTTGACAAAAATTCTGAATCCAGGCACCCCTTTCGCGACATTGGTGACACCTTTACTTAACACAGACACGCATTGCGCAGCATCGGTGACACGTCTTCTAAACCCGATCGCCTTTTGCACGAGATGGGTGACACGACATCTGAATCCGAACACCCTTTGTGCGACATCGTTGACAAAAATTCTGAATCCAGGCACCCCTTACGTGACATTGGTGACACCTTTTCTCAACACTGACACCCGTTGCGCAGCATCGGTGTCACGTCTTCTAAACCCGATCGCCTTTTGCACGAGATGGGTGACACGACATCTGAATCCGAACACCCTTTGTGCGACATCGTTGACAAAAATTCTGAATCCAGGCACCCCTTTCGCGACATTGGTGACAACAATCCTTACTCCAGGCACCCATTGCGCGACATCGGTGGAATGCCTTCTGAACTCGGCCGTCTTTTGCACGAGATCCATGACACCTCTTCCTAACACAGACACCCATTGCGCGTCATTGGTGACACATTTTCTTAACACGTCACCCATTGTGCGACATCGGTGAAAACAATTCTGAATCCAGGCACCACTTACGTGACATTGGTGACACCTTTTCTCAACACCGACACCCGCTGCGCAGCATTGGTGTCACGTCTTTTAAACCCGATCGCCTTTTGCACGAGATGGGTGACACGACATCTGAATCCGAACACCCTTTGTGCGACATCGTTGACAAAAATTCTGAATCCAGGCACCCCTTTCGCGACATTGGTGACACCTTTACTTAACACAGACACGCATTGCGCAGTATCGGTGACACGTCTTCTAAACCCGATCGCCTTTTGCACGAGATGGGTGACACGACATCTGAATCCGAACACCCTTTGTGCGACATCGTTGACAAAAATTCTGAATCCAGGCACCCCTTACGTGACATTGGTGACACCTTTTCTCAACACTGACACCCGTTGCGCAGCATCGGTGACACGTCTTCTAAACCCGATCGCCTTTTGCACGAGATGGGTGACACGACATCTGAATCCGAACACCCTTTGTGCGACATCGTTGACAAAAATTCTGAATCCAGGCACCCCTTTCGCGACATTGGTGACAACAATCCTTACTCCAGGCACCCATTGCGCGACATCGGTGGAATGCCTTCTGAACTCGGCCGTCTTTTGCACGAGATCCATGACACCTCTTCCTAACACAGACACCCATTGCGCGTCATTGTGACACATTTTCTTAACACGTCACCCATTGTGCGACATCGGTGAAAACAATTCTGAATCCAGGCACCACTTACGTGACATTGGTGACACCTTTTCTCAACACCGACACCCGCTGCGCAGCATCGGTGTCACGTCTTTTAAACCCGATCGCCTTTTGCACGAGATGGGTGACACGACATCTGAATCCGAACACCCATTGTGCGACATCGGTGAAAACAACACTGAATCCAGGCACCACTTACGTGACATTGGTGACACCTTTTCTCAACACCGACACCCGTTGCGCAGCATCGGTGACACGTCTTCTAAACCCGATCGCCTTTTGCACGAGATGGGTGACACGACATCTGAATCCGAACACCCTTTGTGCGACATCGTTGACAAAAATTCTGAATCCAGGCACCCCTTACGTGACATTGGTGACACCTTTTCTCAACACTGACACCCGTTGCGCAGCATCGGTGTCACGTCTTCTAAACCCGATCGCCTTTTGCACGAGATGGGTGACACGACATCTGAATCCGAACACCCTTTGTGCGACATCGTTGACAAAAATTCTGAATCCAGGCACCCCTTTCGCGACATTGGTGACACCTTTACTTAACACAGACACGCATTGCGCAGCATCGGTGACACGTCTTCTAAACCCGATCGCCTTTTGCACGAGATCCATGACACCTCTTCCTAACACAGACACCCATTGCGCGTCATTGGTGACACATTTTCTTAACACGTCACCCATTGTGCGACATCGGTGAAAACAACTCTGAATCCAGGCACCACTTACGTGACATTGGTGACACCTTTTCTCAACACCGACACCCGTTGCGCAGCATCGGTGACACGTCTTCTAAACCCGATCGCCTTTTGCACGAGATGGGTGACACGACATCTGAATCCGAACACCCTTTGGGCGACATCGTTGACAAAAATTCTGAATCCAGGCACCCCTTTCGCGACATTGGTGACACCTTTACTTAACACAGACACGCATTGCGCAGCATCGGTGACACGTCTTCTAAACCCGATCGCCTTTTGCACGAGATGGGTGACACGACATCTGAATCCGAACACCCTTTGTGCGACATCGTTGACAAAAATTCTGAATCCAGGCACCCCTTACGTGACATTGGTGACACCTTTTCTCAACACTGACACCCGTTGCGCAGCATCGGTGTCACGTCTTCTAAACCCGATCGCCTTTTGCACGAGATGGGTGACACGACATCTGAATCCGAACACCCTTTGTGCGACATCGTTGACAAAAATTCTGAATCCAGGCACCCCTTTCGCGACATTGGTGACAACAATCCTTACTCCAGGCACCCATTGCGCGACATCGGTGGAATGCCTTCTGAACTCGGCCGTCTTTTGCACGAGATCCATGACACCTCTTCCTAACACAGACACCCATTGCGCGTCATTGGTGACACATTTTCTTAACACGTCACCCATTGTGCGACATCGGTGAAAACAATTCTGAATCCAGGCACCACTTACGTGAGATTGGTGACACCTTTTCTCAACACCGACACCCGCTGCGCAGCATTGGTGTCACGTCTTTTAAACCCGATCGCCTTTTGCACGAGATGGGTGACACGACATCTGAATCCGAACACCCTTTGTGCGACATCGTTGACAAAAATTCTGAATCCAGGCACCCCTTTCGCGACATTGGTGACACCTTTACTTAACACAGACACGCATTGCGCAGCATCGGTGACACGTCTTCTAAACCCGATCGCCTTTTGCACGAGATCCATGACACCTCTTCCTAACACAGACACCCATTGCGCGTCATTGGTGACACATTTTCTTAACACGTCACCCATTGTGCGACATCGGTGAAAACAACACTGAATCCAGGCACCACTTACGTGACATTGGTGACACCTTTTCTCAACACCGACACCCGTTGCGCAGCATCGGTGTCACGTCTTCTAAACCCGATCGCCTTTTGCACGAGATGGGTGACACGACATCTGAATCCGAACACCCTTTGTGCGACATCGTTGACAAAAATTCTGAATCCAGGCACCCCTTACGTGACATTGGTGACACCTTTTCTCAACACTGACACCCGTTGCGCAGCATCGGTGTCACGTCTTCTAAACCCGATCGCCTTTTGCACGAGATGGGTGACACGACATCTGAATCCGAACACCCTTTGTGCGACATCGTTGACAAAAATTCTGAATCCAGGCACCCCTTTCGCGACATTGGTGACACCTTTACTTAACACAGACACGCATTGCGCAGCATCGGTGACACGTCTTCTGAACCCGATCGCCTTTTGCACGAGATGGGTGACACGACATCTGAATCCGAACACCCTTTGTGCGACATCGTTGACAAAAATTCTGAATCCAGGCACCCCTTACGTGACATTGGTGACACCTTTTTTCAACACTGACACCCGTTGCGCAGCATCGGTGTCACGTCTTCTAAACCCGATCGCCTTTTGCACGAGATGGGTGACACGACATCTGAATCCGAACACCCTTTGTGCGACATCGTTGACAAAAATTCTGAATCCAGGCACCCCTTTCGCGACATTGGTGACAACAATCCTTACTCCAGGCACCCATTGCGCGACATCGGTGGAATGCCTTCTGAACTCGGCCGTCTTTTGCACGAGATCCATGACACCTCTTCCTAACACAGACACCCATTGCGCGTCATTGGTGACACATTTTCTTAACACGTCACCCTTTGTGCGACATCGTTGACAAAAATTCTGAATCCAGGCACCCCTTACGTGACATTGGTGACACCTTTTCTCAACACCGACACCCGTTGCGCAGCATCGGTGTCACGTCTTCTAAACCCGATCGCCTTTTGCACGAGATGGGTGACACGACATCTGAATCCGAACACCCTTTGTGCGACATCGTTGACAAAAATTCTGAATCCAGGCACCCCTTACGTGACATTGGTGACACCTTTTCTCAACACTGACACCCGTTGCGCAGCATCGGTGTCACGTCTTCTAAACCCGATCGCCTTTTGCACGAGATGGGTGACACGACATCTGAATCCGAACACCCTTTGTGCGACATCGTTGACAAAAATTCTGAATCCAGGCACCCCTTACGTGACATTGGTGACACCTTTTCTCAACACTGACACCCGTTGCGCAGCATCGGTGTCACGTCTTCTAAACCCGATCGCCTTTTGCACGAGATGGGTGACACGACATCTGAATCCGAACACCCTTTGTGCGACATCGTTGACAAAAATTCTGAATCCAGGCACCCCTTACGTGACATTGGTGACACCTTTACTTAACACAGACACGCATTGCGCAGCATCGGTGACACGTCTTCTAAACCCGATCGCCTTTTGCACGAGATGGGTGACACGACATCTGAATCCGAACACCCTTTGTGCGACATCGTTGACAAAAATTCTGAATCCAGGCACCCCTTACGTGACATTGGTGACACCTTTTCTCAACACTGACACCCGTTGCGCAGCATCGGTGTCACGTCTTCTAAACCCGATCGCCTTTTGCACGAGATGGGTGACACGACATCTGAATCCGAACACCCTTTGTGCGACATCGTTGACAAAAATTCTGAATCCAGGCACCCCTTTCGCGACATTGGTGACAACAATCCTTACTCCAGGCACCCATTGCGCGACATCGGTGGAATGCCTTCTGAACTCGGCCGTCTTTTGCACGAGATCCATGACACCTCTTCCTAACACAGACACCCATTGCGCGTCATTGGTGACACATTTTCTTAACACGTCACCCATTGTGCGACATCGGTGAAAACAATTCTGAATCCAGGCACCACTTACGTGACATTGGTGACACCTTTTCTCAACACCGACACCCGCTGCGCAGCATCGGTGTCACGTCTTTTAAACCCGATCGCCTTTTGCACGAGATGGGTGACACGACATCTGAATCCGAACACCCTTTGTGCGACATCGTTGACAAAAATTCTGAATCCAGGCACCCCTTTCGCGACATTGGTGACACCTTTACTTAACACAGACACGCATTGCGCAGCATCGGTGACACGTCTTCTAAACCCGATCGCCTTTTGCACGAGATCCATGACACCTCTTCCTAACACAGACACCCATTGCGCGTCATTGGTGACACATTTTCTTAACACGTCACCCATTGTGCGACATCGGTGAAAACAACACTGAATCCAGGCACCACTTACGTGACATTGGTGACACCTTTTCTCAACACCGACACCCGTTGCGCAGCATCGGTGTCACGTCTTCTAAACCCGATCGCCTTTTGCACGAGATGGGTGACACGACATCTGAATCCGAACACCCTTTGTGCGACATCGTTGACAAAAATTCTGAATCCAGGCACCCCTTACGTGACATTGGTGACACCTTTACTTAACACAGACACGCATTGCGCAGCATCGGTGACACGTCTTCTAAACCCGATCGCCTTTTGCACGAGATGGGTGACACGACATCTGAATCCGAACACCCTTTGTGCGACATCGTTGACAAAAATTCTGAATCCAGGCACCCCTTACGTGACATTGGTGACACCTTTTCTCAACACTGACACCCGTTGCGCAGCATCGGTGTCACGTCTTCTAAACCCGATCGCCTTTTGCACGAGATGGGTGACACGACATCTGAATCCGAACACCCTTTGTGCGACATCGTTGACAAAAATTCTGAATCCAGGCACCCCTTACGTGACATTGGTGACACCTTTACTTAACACAGACACGCATTGCGCAGCATCGGTGACACGTCTTCTAAACCCGATCGCCTTTTGCACGAGATGGGTGACACGACATCTGAATCCGAACACCCTTTGTGCGACATCGTTGACAAAAATTCTGAATCCAGGCACCCCTTACGTGACATTGGTGACACCTTTTCTCAACACTGACACCCGTTGCGCAGCATCGGTGTCACGTCTTCTAAACCCGATCGCCTTTTGCACGAGATGGGTGACACGACATCTGAATCCGAACACCCTTTGTGCGACATCGTTGACAAAAATTCTGAATCCAGGCACCCCTTACGTGACATTGGTGACACCTTTACTTAACACAGACACGCATTGCGCAGCATCGGTGACACGTCTTCTAAACCCGATCGCCTTTTGCACGAGATGGGTGACACGACATCTGAATCCGAACACCCTTTGTGCGACATCGTTGACAAAAATTCTGAATCCAGGCACCCCTTACGTGACATTGGTGACACCTTTTCTCAACACTGACACCCGTTGCGCAGCATCGGTGTCACGTCTTCTAAACCCGATCGCCTTTTGCACGAGATGGGTGACACGACATCTGAATCCGAACACCCTTTGTGCGACATCTTTGACAAAAATTCTGAATCCAGGCACCCCTTTCGCGACATTGGTGACAACAATCCTTACTCCAGGCACCCATTGCGCGACATCGGTGGAATGCCTTCTGAACTCGGCCGTCTTTTGCACGAGATCCATGACACCTCTTCCTAACACAGACACCCATTGCGCGTCATTGGTGACACATTTTCTTAACACGTCACCCATTGTGCGACATCGGTGAAAACAATTCTGAATCCAGGCACCACTTACGTGACATTGGTGACACCTTTTCTCAACACCGACACCCGCTGCGCAGCATCGGTGTCACGTCTTTTAAACCCGATCGCCTTTTGCACGAGATGGGTGACACGACATCTGAATCCGAACACCCTTTGTGCGACATCGTTGACAAAAATTCTGAATCCAGGCACCCCTTTCGCGACATTGGTGACACCTTTACTTAACACAGACAAGCATTGCGCAGCATCGGTGACACGTCTTCTAAACCCGATCGCCTTTTGCACGAGATCCATGACACCTCTTCCTAACACAGACACCCATTGCGCGTCATTGGTGACACATTTTCTTAACACGTCACCCATTGTGCGACATCGGTGAAAACAACACTGAATCCAGGCACCACTTACGTGACATTGGTGACACCTTTTCTCAACACCGACACCCGTTGCGCAGCATCGGTGTCACGTCTTCTAAACCCGATCGCCTTTTGCACGAGATGGGTGACACGACATCTGAATCCGAACACCCTTTGTGCGACATCGTTGACAAAAATTCTGAATCCAGGCACCCCTTACGTGACATTGGTGACACCTTTTCTCAACACTGACACCCGTTGCGCAGCATCGGTGTCACGTCTTCTAAACCCGATCGCCTTTTGCACGAGATGGGTGACACGACATCTGAATCCGAACACCCTTTGTGCGACATCGTTGACAAAAATTCTGAATCCAGGCACCCCTTACGTGACATTGGTGACACCTTTACTTAACACAGACACGCATTGCGCAGCATCGGTGACACGTCTTCTAAACCCGATCGCCTTTTGCACGAGATGGGTGACACGACATCTGAATCCGAACACCCTTTGTGCGACATCGTTGACAAAAATTCTGAATCCAGGCACCCCTTACGTGACATTGGTGACACCTTTTCTCAACACTGACACCCGTTGCGCAGCATCGGTGTCACGTCTTCTAAACCCGATCGCCTTTTGCACGAGATGGGTGACACGACATCTGAATCCGAACACCCTTTGTGCGACATCGTTGACAAAAATTCTGAATCCAGGCACCCCTTACGTGACATTGGTGACACCTTTACTTAACACAGACACGCATTGCGCAGCATCGGTGACACGTCTTCTAAACCCGATCGCCTTTTGCACGAGATGGGTGACACGACATCTGAATCCGAACACCCTTTGTGCGACATCGTTGACAAAAATTCTGAATCCAGGCACCCCTTACGTGACATTGGTGACACCTTTTCTCAACACTGACACCCGTTGCGCAGCATCGGTGTCACGTCTTCTAAACCCGATCGCCTTTTGCACGAGATGGGTGACACGACATCTGAATCCGAACACCCTTTGTGCGACATCGTTGACAAAAATTCTGAATCCAGGCACCCCTTTCGCGACATTGGTGACAACAATCCTTACTCCAGGCACCCATTGCGCGACATCGGTGGAATGCCTTCTGAACTCGGCCGTCTTTTGCACGAGATCCATGACACCTCTTCCTAACACAGACACCCATTGCGCGTCATTGGTGACACATTTTCTTAACACGTCACCCATTGTGCGACATCGGTGAAAACAATTCTGAATCCAGGCACCACTTACGTGACATTGGTGACACCTTTTCTCAACACCGACACCCGCTGCGCAGCATCGGTGTCACGTCTTTTAAACCCGATCGCCTTTTGCACGAGATGGGTGACACGACATCTGAATCCGAACACCCTTTGTGCGACATCGTTGACAAAAATTCTGAATCCAGGCACCCCTTTCGCGACATTGGTGACACCTTTACTTAACACAGACAAGCATTGCGCAGCATCGGTGACACGTCTTCTAAACCCGATCGCCTTTTGCACGAGATCCATGACACCTCTTCCTAACACAGACACCCATTGCGCGTCATTGGTGACACATTTTCTTAACACGTCACCCATTGTGCGACATCGGTGAAAACAACACTGAATCCAGGCACCACTTACGTGACATTGGTGGCACCTTTTCTCAACACCGACACCCGTTGCGCAGCATCGGTGTCACGTCTTCTAAACCCGATCGCCTTTTGCACGAGATGGGTGACACGACATCTGAATCCGAACACCCTTTGTGCGACATCGTTGACAAAAATTCTGAATCCAGGCACCCCTTACGTGACATTGGTGACACCTTTACTTAACACAGACACGCATTGCGCAGCATCGGTGACACGTCTTCTAAACCCGATCGCCTTTTGCACGAGATGGGTGACACGACATCTGAATCCGAACACCCTTTGTGCGACATCGTTGACAAAAATTCTGAATCCAGGCACCCCTTACGTGACATTGGTGACACCTTTTCTCAACACTGACACCCGTTGCGCAGCATCGGTGTCACGTCTTCTAAACCCGATCGCCTTTTGCACGAGATGGGTGACACGACATCTGAATCCGAACACCCTTTGTGCGACATCGTTGACAAAAATTCTGAATCCAGGCACCCCTTTCGCGACATTGGTGACAACAATCCTTACTCCAGGCACCCATTGCGCGACATCGGTGGAATGCCTTCTGAACTCGGCCGTCTTTTGCACGAGATCCATGACACCTCTTCCTAACACAGACACCCATTGCGCGTCATTGGTGACACATTTTCTTAACACGTCACCCATTGTGCGACATCGGTGAAAACAATTCTGAATCCAGGCACCCCTTACGTGACATTGGTGACACCTTTTCTCAACACTGACACCCGTTGCGCAGCATCGGTGTCACGTCTTCTAAACCCGATCGCCTTTTGCACGAGATGGGTGACACGACATCTGAATCCGAACACCCTTTGTGCGACATCGTTGACAAAAATTCTGAATCCAGGCACCCCTTTCGCGACATTGGTGACAACAATCCTTACTCCAGGCACCCATTGCGCGACATCGGTGGAATGCCTTCTGAACTCGGCCGTCTTTTGCACGAGATCCATGACACCTCTTCCTAACACAGACACCCATTGCGCGTCATTGGTGACACATTTTCTTAACACGTCACCCATTGTGCGACATCGGTGAAAACAATTCTGAATCCAGGCACCACTTACGTGACATTGGTGACACCTTTTCTCAACACCGACACCCGCTGCGCAGCATCGGTGTCACGTCTTTTAAACCCGATCGCCTTTTGCACGAGATGGGTGACACGACATCTGAATCCGAACACCCTTTGTGCGACATCGTTGACAAAAATTCTGAATCCAGGCACCCCTTTCGCGACATTGGTGACACCTTTACTTAACACAGACACGCATTGCGCAGCATCGGTGACACGTCTTCTAAACCCGATCGCCTTTTGCACGAGATCCATGACACCTCTTCCTAACACAGACACCCATTGCGCGTCATTGGTGACACATTTTCTTAACACGTCACCCATTGTGCGACATCGGTGAAAACAACACTGAATCCAGGCACCACTTACGTGACATTGGTGACACCTTTTCTCAACACCGACACCCGTTGCGCAGCATCGGTGTCACGTCTTCTAAACCCGATCGCCTTTTGCACGAGATGGGTGACACGACATCTGAATCCGAACACCCTTTGTGCGACATCGTTGACAAAAATTCTGAATCCAGGCACCCCTTACGTGACATTGGTGACACCTTTTCTCAACACTGACACCCGTTGCGCAGCATCGGTGTCACGTCTTCTAAACCCGATCGCCTTTTGCACGAGATGGGTGACACGACATCTGAATCCGAACACCCTTTGTGCGACATCGTTGACAAAAATTCTGAATCCAGGCACCCCTTACGTGACATTGGTGACACCTTTTCTCAACACTGACACCCGTTGCGCAGCATCGGTGTCACGTCTTCTAAACCCGATCGCCTTTTGCACGAGATGGGTGACACGACATCTGAATCCGAACACCCTTTGTGCGACATCGTTGACAAAAATTCTGAATCCAGGCACCCCTTACGTGACATTGGTGACACCTTTACTTAACACAGACACGCATTGCGCAGCATCGGTGACACGTCTTCTAAACCCGATCGCCTTTTGCACGAGATGGGTGACACGACATCTGAATCCGAACACCCTTTGTGCGACATCGTTGACAAAAATTCTGAATCCAGGCACCCCTTACGTGACATTGGTGACACCTTTTCTCAACACTGACACCCGTTGCGCAGCATCGGTGTCACGTCTTCTAAACCCGATCGCCTTTTGCACGAGATGGGTGACACGACATCTGAATCCGAACACCCTTTGTGCGACATCGTTGACAAAAATTCTGAATCCAGGCACCCCTTTCGCGACATTGGTGACAACAATCCTTACTCCAGGCACCCATTGCGCGACATCGGTGGAATGCCTTCTGAACTCGGCCGTCTTTTGCACGAGATCCATGACACCTCTTCCTAACACAGACACCCATTGCGCGTCATTGGTGACACATTTTCTTAACACGTCACCCTTTGTGCGACATCGTTGACAAAAATTCTGAATCCAGGCACCCCTTACGTGACATTGGTGACACCTTTTCTCAACACCGACACCCGTTGCGCAGCATCGGTGTCACGTCTTCTAAACCCGATCGCCTTTTGCACGAGATGGGTGACACGACATCTGAATCCGAACACCCTTTGTGCGACATCGTTGACAAAAATTCTGAATCCAGGCACCCCTTACGTGACATTGGTGACACCTTTTCTCAACACTGACACCCGTTGCGCAGCATCGGTGTCACGTCTTCTAAACCCGATCGCCTTTTGCACGAGATGGGTGACACGACATCTGAATCCGAACACCCTTTGTGCGACATCGTTGACAAAAATTCTGAATCCAGGCACCCCTTACGTGACATTGGTGACACCTTTTCTCAACACTGACACCCGTTGCGCAGCATCGGTGTCACGTCTTCTAAACCCGATCGCCTTTTGCACGAGATGGGTGACACGACATCTGAATCCGAACACCCTTTGTGCGACATCGTTGACAAAAATTCTGAATCCAGGCACCCCTTACGTGACATTGGTGACACCTTTACTTAACACAGACACGCATTGCGCAGCATCGGTGACACGTCTTCTAAACCCGATCGCCTTTTGCACGAGATGGGTGACACGACATCTGAATCCGAACACCCTTTGTGCGACATCGTTGACAAAAATTCTGAATCCAGGCACCCCTTACGTGACATTGGTGACACCTTTTCTCAACACTGACACCCGTTGCGCAGCATCGGTGTCACGTCTTCTAAACCCGATCGCCTTTTGCACGAGATGGGTGACACGACATCTGAATCCGAACACCCTTTGTGCGACATCGTTGACAAAAATTCTGAATCCAGGCACCCCTTTCGCGACATTGGTGACAACAATCCTTACTCCAGGCACCCATTGCGCGACATCGGTGGAATGCCTTCTGAACTCGGCCGTCTTTTGCACGAGATCCATGACACCTCTTCCTAACACAGACACCCATTGCGCGTCATTGGTGACACATTTTCTTAACACGTCACCCATTGTGCGACATCGGTGAAAACCATTCTGAATCCAGGCACCACTTACGTGACATTGGTGACACCTTTTCTCAACACCGACACCCGCTGCGCAGCATCGGTGTCACGTCTTTTAAACCCGATCGCCTTTTGCACGAGATGGGTGACACGACATCTGAATCCGAACACCCTTTGTGCGACATCGTTGACAAAAATTCTGAATCCAGGCACCCCTTTCGCGACATTGGTGACACCTTTACTTAACACAGACACGCATTGCGCAGCATCGGTGACACGTCTTCTAAACCCGATCGCCTTTTGCACGAGATCCATGACACCTCTTCCTAACACAGACACCCATTGCGCGTCATTGGTGACACATTTTCTTAACACGTCACCCATTGTGCGACATCGGTGAAAACAACACTGAATCCAGGCACCACTTACGTGACATTGGTGACACCTTTTCTCAACACCGACACCCGTTGCGCAGCATCGGTGTCACGTCTTCTAAACCCGATCGCCTTTTGCACGAGATGGGTGACACGACATCTGAATCCGAACACCCTTTGTGCGACATCGTTGACAAAAATTCTGAATCCAGGCACCCCTTACGTGACATTGGTGACACCTTTACTTAACACAGACACGCATTGCGCAGCATCGGTGACACGTCTTCTAAACCCGATCGCCTTTTGCACGAGATGGGTGACACGACATCTGAATCCGAACACCCTTTGTGCGACATCGTTGACAAAAATTCTGAATCCAGGCACCCCTTACGTGACATTGGTGACACCTTTTCTCAACACTGACACCCGTTGCGCAGCATCGGTGTCACGTCTTCTAAACCCGATCGCCTTTTGCACGAGATGGGTGACACGACATCTGAATCCGAACACCCTTTGTGCGACATCGTTGACAAAAATTCTGAATCCAGGCACCCCTTACGTGACATTGGTGACACCTTTACTTAAAACAGACACGCATTGCGCAGCATCGGTGACACGTCTTCTAAACCCGATCGCCTTTTGCACGAGATGGGTGACACGACATCTGAATCCGAACACCCTTTGTGCGACATCGTTGACAAAAATTCTGAATCCAGGCACCCCTTACGTGACATTGGTGACACCTTTTCTCAACACTGACACCCGTTGCGCAGCATCGGTGTCACGTCTTCTAAACCCGATCGCCTTTTGCACGAGATGGGTGACACGACATCTGAATCCGAACACCCTTTGTGCGACATCGTTGACAAAAATTCTGAATCCAGGCACCCCTTACGTGACATTGGTGACACCTTTACTTAACACAGACACGCATTGCGCAGCATCGGTGACACGTCTTCTAAACCCGATCGCCTTTTGCACGAGATGGGTGACACGACATCTGAATCCGAACACCCTTTGTGCGACATCGTTGACAAAAATTCTGAATCCAGGCACCCCTTACGTGACATTGGTGACACCTTTTCTCAACACTGACACCCGTTGCGCAGCATCGGTGTCACGTCTTCTAAACCCGATCGCCTTTTGCACGAGATGGGTGACACGACATCTGAATCCGAACACCCTTTGTGCGACATCTTTGACAAAAATTCTGAATCCAGGCACCCCTTTCGCGACATTGGTGACAACAATCCTTACTCCAGGCACCCATTGCGCGACATCGGTGGAATGCCTTCTGAACTCGGCCGTCTTTTGCACGAGATCCATGACACCTCTTCCTAACACAGACACCCATTGCGCGTCATTGGTGACACATTTTCTTAACACGTCACCCATTGTGCGACATCGGTGAAAACAATTCTGAATCCAGGCACCACTTACGTGACATTGGTGACACCTTTTCTCAACACCGACACCCGCTGCGCAGCATCGGTGTCACGTCTTTTAAACCCGATCGCCTTTTGCACGAGATGGGTGACACGACATCTGAATCCGAACACCCTTTGTGCGACATCGTTGACAAAAATTCTGAATCCAGGCACCCCTTTCGCGACATTGGTGACACCTTTACTTAACACAGACAAGCATTGCGCAGCATCGGTGACACGTCTTCTAAACCCGATCGCCTTTTGCACGAGATCCATGACACCTCTTCCTAACACAGACACCCATTGCGCGTCATTGGTGACACATTTTCTTAACACGTCACCCATTGTGCGACATCGGTGAAAACAACACTGAATCCAGGCACCACTTACGTGACATTGGTGACACCTTTTCTCAACACCGACACCCGTTGCGCAGCATCGGTGTCACGTCTTCTAAACCCGATCGCCTTTTGCACGAGATGGGTGACACGACATCTGAATCCGAACACCCTTTGTGCGACATCGTTGACAAAAATTCTGAATCCAGGCACCCCTTACGTGACATTGGTGACACCTTTACTTAACACAGACACGCATTGCGCAGCATCGGTGACACGTCTTCTAAACCCGATCGCCTTTTGCACGAGATGGGTGACACGACATCTGAATCCGAACACCCTTTGTGCGACATCGTTGACAAAAATTCTGAATCCAGGCACCCCTTACGTGACATTGGTGACACCTTTTCTCAACACTGACACCCGTTGCGCAGCATCGGTGTCACGTCTTCTAAACCCGATCGCCTTTTGCACGAGATGGGTGACACGACATCTGAATCCGAACACCCTTTGTGCGACATCGTTGACAAAAATTCTGAATCCAGGCACCCCTTACGTGACATTGGTGACACCTTTACTTAACACAGACACGCATTGCGCAGCATCGGTGACACGTCTTCTAAACCCGATCGCCTTTTGCACGAGATGGGTGACACGACATCTGAATCCGAACACCCTTTGTGCGACATCGTTGACAAAAATTCTGAATCCAGGCACCCCTTACGTGACATTGGTGACACCTTTTCTCAACACTGACACCCGTTGCGCAGCATCGGTGTCACGTCTTCTAAACCCGATCGCCTTTTGCACGAGATGGGTGACACGACATCTGAATCCGAACACCCTTTGTGCGACATCGTTGACAAAAATTCTGAATCCAGGCACCCCTTACGTGACATTGGTGACACCTTTACTTAACACAGACACGCATTGCGCAGCATCGGTGACACGTCTTCTAAACCCGATCGCCTTTTGCACGAGATGGGTGACACGACATCTGAATCCGAACACCCTTTGTGCGACATCGTTGACAAAAATTCTGAATCCAGGCACCCCTTACGTGACATTGGTGACACCTTTTCTCAACACTGACACCCGTTGCGCAGCATCGGTGTCACGTCTTCTAAACCCGATCGCCTTTTGCACGAGATGGGTGACACGACATCTGAATCCGAACACCCTTTGTGCGACATCGTTGACAAAAATTCTGAATCCAGGCACCCCTTTCGCGACATTGGTGACAACAATCCTTACTCCAGGCACCCATTGCGCGACATCGGTGGAATGCCTTCTGAACTCGGCCGTCTTTTGCACGAGATCCATGACACCTCTTCCTAACACAGACACCCATTGCGCGTCATTGGTGACACATTTTCTTAACACGTCACCCATTGTGCGACATCGGTGAAAACAATTCTGAATCCAGGCACCACTTACGTGACATTGGTGACACCTTTTCTCAACACCGACACCCGCTGCGCAGCATCGGTGTCACGTCTTTTAAACCCGATCGCCTTTTGCACGAGATGGGTGACACGACATCTGAATCCGAACACCCTTTGTGCGACATCGTTGACAAAAATTCTGAATCCAGGCACCCCTTTCGCGACATTGGTGACACCTTTACTTAACACAGACAAGCATTGCGCAGCATCGGTGACACGTCTTCTAAACCCGATCGCCTTTTGCACGAGATCCATGACACCTCTTCCTAACACAGACACCCATTGCGCGTCATTGGTGACACATTTTCTTAACACGTCACCCATTGTGCGACATCGGTGAAAACAACACTGAATCCAGGCACCACTTACGTGACATTGGTGGCACCTTTTCTCAACACCGACACCCGTTGCGCAGCATCGGTGTCACGTCTTCTAAACCCGATCGCCTTTTGCACGAGATGGGTGACACGACATCTGAATCCGAACACCCTTTGTGCGACATCGTTGACAAAAATTCTGAATCCAGGCACCCCTTACGTGACATTGGTGACACCTTTACTTAACACAGACACGCATTGCGCAGCATCGGTGACACGTCTTCTAAACCCGATCGCCTTTTGCACGAGATGGGTGACACGACATCTGAATCCGAACACCCTTTGTGCGACATCGTTGACAAAAATTCTGAATCCAGGCACCCCTTACGTGACATTGGTGACACCTTTTCTCAACACTGACACCCGTTGCGCAGCATCGGTGTCACGTCTTCTAAACCCGATCGCCTTTTGCACGAGATGGGTGACACGACATCTGAATCCGAACACCCTTTGTGCGACATCGTTGACAAAAATTCTGAATCCAGGCACCCCTTTCGCGACATTGGTGACAACAATCCTTACTCCAGGCACCCATTGCGCGACATCGGTGGAATGCCTTCTGAACTCGGCCGTCTTTTGCACGAGATCCATGACACCTCTTCCTAACACAGACACCCATTGCGCGTCATTGGTGACACATTTTCTTAACACGTCACCCATTGTGCGACATCGGTGAAAACAATTCTGAATCCAGGCACCACTTACGTGACATTGGTGACACCTTTTCTCAACACCGACACCCGCTGCGCAGCATCGGTGTCACGTCTTCTAAACCCGATCGCCTTTTGCACGAGATGGGTGACACGACATCTGAATCCGAACACCCTTTGTGCGACATCGTTGACAAAAATTCTGAATCCAGGCACCCCTTTCGCGACATTGGTGACACCTTTACTTAACACAGACACGCATTGCGCAGCATCGGTGACACGTCTTCTAAACCCGATCGCCTTTTGCACGAGATCCATGACACCTCTTCCTAACACAGACACCCATTGCGCGTCATTGGTGACACATTTTCTTAACACGTCACCCATTGTGCGACATCGGTGAAAACAATTCTGAATCCAGGCACCACTTACGTGACATTGGTGACACCTTTTCTCAACACCGACACCCGCTGCGCAGCATCGGTGTCACGTCTTCTAAACCCGATCGCCTTTTGCACGAGATGGGTGACACGACATCTGAATCCGAACACCCTTTGTGCGACATCGTTGACAAAAATTCTGAATCCAGGCACCCCTTTCGCGACATTGGTGACACCTTTACTTAACACAGACACGCATTGCGCAGCATCGGTAACACGTCTTCTAAACCCGATCGCCTTTTGCACGAGATCCATCACACCTCTTCCTAACACAGACACCCATTGCGCGTCATTGGTGACACATTTTCTTAACACGTCACCCATTGTGCGACATCGGTGAAAACAACTCTGAATCCAGGCACCACTTACGTGACATTGGTGACACCTTTTCTCAACACCGACACCCGTTGCGCAGCATCGGTGACACGTCTTCTAAACCCGATCGCCTTTTGCACGAGATGGGTGACACGACATCTGAATCCGAACACCCTTTATGCGACATCGTTGACAAAAATTCTGAATCCAGGCACCCCTTACGTGACATTGGTGACACCTTTTGTCAACACCGACACCCGCTGCGCAGCATCGGTGTCACGTCTTCTAAACCCGATCGCCATTTGCACGAGATGGGTGACACGACATCTGAATCCGAACACCCTTTGTGCGACATCGTTGACAAAAATTCTGAATCCAGGCACCCCTTTCGCGACATTGGTGACACCTTTACTTAACACAGACACGCATTGCGCAGCATCGGTGACACGTCTTCTAAACCCGATCGCCTTTTGCACGAGATGGGTGACACGACATCTGAATCCGAACACCCTTTGTGCGACATCGTTGACAAAAATTCTGAATCCAGGCACCCCTTTCGCGACATTGGTGACACCTTTACTTAACACAGACACGCATTGCGCAGCATCGGTGACACGTCTTCTCAACCCGATCGCCTTTTGCACGAGATCCATGACACCTCTTCCTAACACAGACACCCATTGCGCGTCATTGGTGACACATTTTCTTAACACGTCACCCATTGTGCGACATCGGTGAAAACAATTCTGAATCCAGGCACCACTTACGTGACATTGGTGACACCTTTTCTCAACACCGACACCCGTTGCGCAGCATCGGTGACACGTCTTCTAAACCCGATCGCCTTTTGCACGAGATGGGTGACACGACATCTGAATCCGAACACCCTTTGTGCGACATCGTTGACAAAAATTCTGAATTCAGGCACCACTTACGTGACATTGGTGACACCTTTTCTCAACACCGACACCCGCTGCGCAGCATCGGTGTCACGTCTTTTAAACACGATCGCCTTTTGCACGAGATGGGTGACACGACATCTGAATCCGAACACCCTTTGTGCGACATCGTTGACAAAAATTCTGAATCCAGGCACCCCTTTCGCGACATTGGTGACACCTTTACTTAACACAGACACGCATTGCGCAGCATCGGTGACACGTCTTCTAAACCCGATCGCCTTTTGCACGAGATCCATGACACCTCTTCCTAACACAGACACCCATTGCGCGTCATTGGTGACACATTTTCTTAACACGTCACCCATTGTGCGACATCGGTGAAAACAACACTGAATCCAGGCACCACTTACGTGACATTGGTGACACCTTTTCTCAACACCGACACCCGTTGCGCAGCATCGGTGACACGTCTTCTAAACCCGATCGCCTTTTGCACGAGATGGGTGACACGACATCTGAATCCGAACACCCTTTGTGCGACATCGTTGACAAAAATTCTGAATCCAGGCACCCCTTACGTGACATTGGTGACACCTTTTCTCAACACTGACACCCGTTGCGCAGCATCGGTGTCACGTCTTCTAAACCCGATCGCCTTTTGCACGAGATGGGTGACACGACATCTGAATCCGAACACCCTTTGTGCGACATCGTTGACAAAAATTCTGAATCCAGGCACCCCTTTCGCGACATTGGTGACACCTTTACTTAACACAGACACGCATTGCGCAGCATCGGTGACACGTCTTCTAAACCCGATCGCCTTTTGCACGAGATCCATGACACCTCTTCCTAACACAGACACCCATTGCGCGTCATTGGTGACACATTTTCTTAACACGTCACCCATTGTGCGACATCGGTGAAAACAAGTCTGAATCCAGGCACCACTTACGTGACATTGGTGACACCTTTTCTCAACACCGACACCCGTTGCGCAGCATCGGTGACACGTCTTCTAAACCCGATCGCCTTTTGCACGAGATGGGTGACACGACATCTGAATCCGAACACCCTTTGTGCGACATCGTTGACAAAAATTCTGAATCCAGGCACCCCTTACGTGACATTGGTGACACCTTTTGTCAACACCGACACCCGCTGCGCAGCATCGGTGTCACGTCTTCTAAACCCGATCGCCATTTGCACGAGATGGGTGACACGACATCTGAATCCGAACACCCTTTGTGCGACATCGTTGACAAAAATTCTGAATCCAGGCACCCCTTTCGCGACATTGGTGACACCTTTACTTAACACAGACACGCATTGCGCAGCATCGGTGACACGTCTTCTAAACCCGATCGCCTTTTGCACGAGATGGGTGACACGACATCTGAATCCGAACACCCTTTGTGCGACATCGTTGACAAAAATTCTGAATCCAGGCACCCCTTTCGCGACATTGGTGACACCTTTACTTAACACAGACACGCATTGCGCAGCATCGGTGACACGTCTTCTCAACCCGATCGCCTTTTGCACGAGATCCATGACACCTCTTCCTAACACAGACACCCATTGCGCGTCATTGGTGACACATTTTCTTAACACGTCACCCATTGTGCGACATCGGTGAAAACAATTCTGAATCCAGGCACCACTTACGTGACATTGGTGACACCTTTTCTCAACACCGACACCCGTTGCGCAGCATCGGTGACACGTCTTCTAAACCCGATCGCCTTTTGCACGAGATGGGTGACACGACATCTGAATCCGAACACCCTTTGTGCGACATCGTTGACAAAAATTCTGAATCCAGGCACCACTTACGTGACATTGGTGACACCTTTTCTCAACACCGACACCCGCTGCGCAGCATCGGTGTCACGTCTTTTAAACACGATCGCCTTTTGCACGAGATGGGTGACACGACATCTGAATCCGAACACCCTTTGTGCGACATCGTTGACAAAAATTCTGAATCCAGGCACCCCTTTCGCGACATTGGTGACACCTTTACTTAACACAGACACGCATTGCGCAGCATCGGTGACACGTCTTCTAAACCCGATCGCCTTTTGCACGAGATCCATGACACCTCTTCCTAACACAGACACCCATTGCGCGTCATTGGTGACACATTTTCTTAACACGTCACCCATTGTGCGACATCGGTGAAAACAACACTGAATCCAGGCACCACTTACGTGACATTGGTGACACCTTTTCTCAACACCGACACCCGTTGCGCAGCATCGGTGACACGTCTTCTAAACCCGATCGCTTTTTGCACGAGATGGGTGACACGACATCTGAATCCGAACACCCTTTGTGCGACATCGTTGACAAAAATTCTGAATCCAGGCACCCCTTACGTGACATTGGTGACACCTTTTCTCAACACTGACACCCGTTGCGCAGCATCGGTGTCACGTCTTCTAAACCCGATCGCCTTTTGCACGAGATGGGTGACACGACATCTGAATCCGAACACCCTTTGTGCGACATCGTTGACAAAAATTCTGAATCCAGGCACCCCTTTCGCGACATTGGTGACACCTTTACTTAACACAGACACGCATTGCGCAGCATCGGTGACACGTCTTCTCAACCCGATCGCCTTTTGCACGAGATCCATGACACCTCTTCCTAACACAGACACCCATTGCGCGTCATTGGTGACACATTTTCTTAACACGTCACCCATTGTGCGACATCGGTGAAAACAATTCTGAATCCAGGCACCACTTACGTGACATTGGTGACACCTTTTCTCAACACCGACACCCGTTGCGCAGCATCGGTGACACGTCTTCTAAACCCGATCGCCTTTTGCACGAGATGGGTGACACGACATCTGAATCCGAACACCCTTTGTGCGACATCGTTGACAAAAATTCTGAATCCAGGCACCACTTACGTGACATTGGTGACACCTTTTCTCAACACCGACACCCGCTGCGCAGCATCGGTGTCACGTCTTTTAAACACGATCGCCTTTTGCACGAGATGGGTGACACGACATCTGAATCCGAACACCCTTTGTGCGACATCGTTGACAAAAATTCTGAATCCAGGCACCCCTTTCGCGACATTGGTGACACCTTTACTTAACACAGACACGCATTGCGCAGCATCGGTGACACGTCTTCTAAACCCGATCGCCTTTTGCACGAGATTCATGACACCTCTTCCTAACACAGACACCCATTGCGCGTCATTGGTGACACATTTTCTTAACACGTCACCCATTGTGCGACATCGGTGAAAACAACTCTGAATCCAGGCACCACTTACGTGACATTGGTGACACCTTTTCTCAACACCGACACCCGTTGCGCAGCATCGGTGACACGTCTTCTAAACCCGATCGCCTTTTGCACGAGATGGGTGACACGACATCTGAATCCGAACACCCTTTGTGCGACATCGTTGACAAAAATTCTGAATCCAGGCACCCCTTACGTGACATTGGTGACACCTTTTCTCAACACTGACACCCGTTGCGCAGCATCGGTGTCACGTCTTCTAAACCCGATCGCCTTTTGCACGAGATGGGTGACACGACATCTGAATCCGAACACCCTTTGTGCGACATCGTTGACAAAAATTCTGAATCCAGGCACCCCTTTCGCGACATTGGTGACACCTTTACTTAACACAGACACGCATTGCGCAGCATCGGTGACACGTCTTCTCAACCCGATCGCCTTTTGCACGAGATCCATGACACCTCTTCCTAACACAGACACCCATTGCGCGTCATTGGTGACACATTTTCTTAACACGTCACCCATTGTGCGACATCGGTGAAAACAATTCTGAATCTAGGCACCACTTACGTGACATTGGTGACACCTTTTCTCAACACCGACACCCGTTGCGCAGCATCGGTGACACGTCTTCTAAACCCGATCGCCTTTTGCACGAGATGGGTGACACGACATCTGAATCCGAACACCCTTTGTGCGACATCGTTGACAAAAATTCTGAATCCAGGCACCACTTACGTGACATTGGTGACACCTTTTCTCAACACCGACACCCGCTGCGCAGCATCGGTGTCACGTCTTTTAAACACGATCGCCTTTTGCACGAGATGGGTGACACGACATCTGAATCCGAACACCCTTTGTGCGACATCGTTGACAAAAATTCTGAATCCAGGCACCCCTTTCGCGACATTGGTGACACCTTTACTTAACACAGACACGCATTGCGCAGCATCGGTGACACGTCTTCTAAACCCGATCGCCTTTTGCACGAGATTCATGACACCTCTTCCTAACACAGACACCCATTGCGCGTCATTGGTGACACATTTTCTTAACACGTCACCCATTGTGCGACATCGGTGAAAACAACTCTGAATCCAGGCACCACTTACGTGACATTGGTGACACCTTTTCTCAACACCGACACCCGTTGCGCAGCATCGGTGACACGTCTTCTAAACCCGATCGCCTTTTGCACGAGATGGGTGACACGACATCTGAATCCGAACACCCTTTGTGCGACATCGTTGACAAAAATTCTGAATCCAGGCACCCCTTACGTGACATTGGTGACACCTTTTCTCAACACTGACACCCGTTGCGCAGCATCGGTGTCACGTCTTCTAAACCCGATCGCCTTTTGCACGAGATGGGTGACACGACATCTGAATCCGAACACCCTTTGTGCGACATCGTTGACAAAAATTCTGAATCCAGGCACCCCTTTCGCGACATTGGTGACACCTTTACTTAACACAGACACGCATTGCGCAGCATCGGTGACACGTCTTCTAAACCGGATCGCCTTTTGCACGAGATGGGTGACACGACATCTGAATCCGAACACCCTTTGTGCGACATCGTTGACAAAAATTCTGAATCCAGGCACCCCTTTCGCGACATTGGTGACACCTTTACTTAACACAGACACGCATTGCACAGCATCGGTGACACGTCTTCTAAACCCGATCGCCTTTTGCACGAGATCCATGACACCTCTTCCTAACACAGACACCCATTGCGCGTCATTGGTGACACATTTTCTTAACACGTCACCCATTGTGCGACATCGGTGAAAACAATTCTGAATCTAGGCACCACTTACGTGACATTGGTGACACCTTTTCTCAACACCGACACCCGTTGCGCAGCATCGGTGACACGTCTTCTAAACCCGATCGCCTTTTGCACGAGATGGGTGACACGACATCTGAATCCGAACACCCTTTGTGCGACATCGTTGACAAAAATTCTGAATCCAGGCACCACTTACGTGACATTGGTGACACCTTTTCTCAACACCGACACCCGCTGCGCAGCATCGGTGTCACGTCTTTTAAACACGATCGCCTTTTGCACGAGATGGGTGACACGACATCTGAATCCGAACACCCTTTGTGCGACATCGTTGACAAAAATTCTGAATCCAGGCACCCCTTTCGCGACATTGGTGACACCTTTACTTAACACAGACACGCATTGCGCAGCATCGGTGACACGTCTTCTAAACCCGATCGCCTTTTGCACGAGATCCATGACACCTCTTCCTAACACAGACACCCATTGCGCGTCATTGGTGACACATTTTCTTAACACGTCACCCATTGTGCGACATCGGTGAAAACAATTCTGAATCCAGGCACCACTTACGTGACATTGGTGACACCTTTTCTCAACACCGACACCCGTTGCGCAGCATCGGTGACACGTCTTCTAAACCCGATCGCCTTTTGCACGAGATGGGTGACACGACATCTGAATCCGAACACCCTTTGTGCGACATCGTTGACAAAAATTCTGAATCCAGGCACCCCTTACGTGACATTGGTGACACCTTTTCTCAACACTGACACCCGTTGCGCAGCATCGGTGTCACGTCTTCTAAACCCGATCGCCTTTTGCACGAGATGGGTGACACGACATCTGAATCCGAACACCCTTTGTGCGACATCGTTGACAAAAATTCTGAATCCAGGCACCCCTTACGTGACATTGGTGACACCTTTTCTCAACACAGACACGCATTGCGCAGCATCGGTGACACGTCTTCTAAACCCGATCGCCTTTTGCACGAGATCCATGACACCTCTTCCTAACACAGACACCCATTGCGCGACATCGTTGACAACAATCCTTACTCCAGGCACCCCTTACGTGACATCGGTGACACCTCTCCTTATCACAGACACCCACTGCGAGATATCGGCGACACGTCTTCTGAACCCGATCGTCTTTTGCACGAGATCCATGACACCTCTTCCTAACACAGACACCCATTGCGCGACATCGTTGACAACAATCCTTACTCCAGGCACCCATTGCGCGACATCGGTGGAATGCCTTCTGAACTCGGCCGTCTTTTGCACGAGATCCATGACACCTCTTCCTAACACAGACACCCATTGCGCGTCATTGGTGACACATTTTCTTAACACGTCACCCATTGTGCGACATCGGTGAAAACAATTCTGAATCCAGGCACCCCTTACGTGACATTGGTGACACCTTTTCTCAACACCGACACCCGTTGCGCAGCATCGGTGTCACGTCTTCTAAACCCGATCGCCTTTTGCACGAGATGGGTGACACGACATCTGAATCCGAACACCCTTTGTGCGATATCGTTGACAAAAATTCTGAATCCAGGCACCCCTTTCGCGACATGGGTGACACCTTTACTTAACACAGACACGCATTGCGCAGCATCGGTGACACGTCTTCTAAACCCGATCGCCTTTTGCACGAGATCCATGACACCTCTTCCTAACAGAGACACCCATTGCGCGTCATTGGTGACACATTTTCTTAACACGTCACCCATTGTGCGACATCGGTGAAAACAATTCTGAATCCAGGCACCACTTACGTGACATTGGTGACACCTTTTCTCAACACCGACACCCGTTGCGCAGCATCGGTGACACGTCTTCTAAACCCGATCGCCTTTTGCACGAGATGGGTGACACGACATCTGAATCCGAACACCCTTTGTGCGACATCGTTGACAAAAATTCTGAATCCAGGCACCCCTTTCGCGACATTGGTGACAACAATCCTTACTCCAGGCACCCATTGCGCGACATCGGTGGAATGCCTTCTGAACTCGGCCGTCTTTTGCACGAGATCCATGACACCTCTTCCTAACACAGACACCCATTGCGCGACATCGTTGACAACAATCCTTACTCCAGGCACCCCTTACGTGACATCGGTGACACCTCTCCTTATCACAGACACCCACTGCGAGATATCGGCGACACGTCTTCTGAACCCGATCGTCTTTTGCACGAGATCCATGACACCTCTTCCTAACACAGACACCCATTGCGCGACATCGTTGACAACAATCCTTACTCCAGGCACCCATTGCGCGACATTGGTGACACCTTTACTTAACACAGACACGCATTGCGCAGCATCGGTGACACGTCTTCTAAACCCGATCGCCTTTTGCACGAGATGGGTGACACGGCATCTGAATCCGAACACCCTTTGTGCGACATCGTTGACAAAAATTCTGAATCCAGGCACCCCTTACGTGACATTGGTGACACCTTTTCTCAACACTGACACCCGTTGCGCAGCATCGGTGTCACGTCTTCTAAACCCGATCGCCTTTTGCACGAGATGGGTGACACGACATCTGAATCCGAACACCCTTTGTGCGACATCGTTGACAAAAATTCTGAATCCAGGCACCCCTTTCGCGACATTGGTGACAACAATCCTTACTCCAGGCACCCATTGCGCGACATCGGTGGAATGCCTTCTGAACTCGGCCGTCTTTTGCACGAGATCCATGACACCTCTTCCTAACACAGACACCCATTGCGCGTCATTGGTGACACATTTTCTTAACACGTCACCCATTGTGCGACATCGGTGAAAACAATTCTGAATCCAGGCACCCCTTACGTGACATTGGTGACACCTTTTCTCAACACCGACACCCGTTGCGCAGCATCGGTGTCACGTCTTCTAAACCCGATCGCCTTTTGCACGAGATGGGTGACACGACATCTGAATCCGAACACCCTTTGTGCGATATCGTTGACAAAAATTCTGAATCCAGGCACCCCTTTCGCGACATGGGTGACACCTTTACTTAACACAGACACGCATTGCGCAGCATCGGTGACACGTCTTCTAAACCCGATCGCCTTTTGCACGAGATCCATGACACCTCTTCCTAACAGAGACACCCATTGCGCGTCATTGGTGACACATTTTCTTAACACGTCACCCATTGTGCGACATCGGTGAAAACAATTCTGAATCCAGGCACCACTTACGTGACATTGGTGACACCTTTTCTCAACACCGACACCCGTTGCGCAGCATCGGTGACACGTCTTCTAAACCCGATCGCCTTTTGCACGAGATGGGTGACACGACATCTGAATCCGAACACCCTTTGTGCGACATCGTTGACAAAAATTCTGAATCCAGGCACCCCTTTCGCGACATTGGTGACAACAATCCTTACTCCAGGCACCCATTGCGCGACATCGGTGGAATGCCTTCTGAACTCGGCCGTCTTTTGCACGAGATCCATGACACCTCTTCCTAACACAGACACCCATTGCGCGACATCGTTGACAACAATCCTTACTCCAGGCACCCCTTACGTGACATCGGTGACACCTCTCCTTATCACAGACACCCACTGCGAGATATCGGCGACACGTCTTCTGAACCCGATCGTCTTTTGCACGAGATCCATGACACCTCTTCCTAACACAGACACCCATTGCGCGACATCGTTGACAACAATCCTTACTCCAGGCACCCATTGCGCGACATTGGTGACACCTTTACTTAACACAGACACGCATTGCGCAGCATCGGTGACACGTCTTCTAAACCCGATCGCCTTTTGCACGAGATGGGTGACACGGCATCTGAATCCGAACACCCTTTGTGCGACATCGTTGACAAAAATTCTGAATCCAGGCACCCCTTACGTGACATTGGTGACACCTTTTCTCAACACTGACACCCGTTGCGCAGCATCGGTGTCACGTCTTCTAAACCCGATCGCCTTTTGCACGAGATGGGTGACACGACATCTGAATCCGAACACCCTTTGTGCGACATCGTTGACAAAAATTCTGAATCCAGGCACCCCTTTCGCGACATTGGTGACAACAATCCTTACTCCAGGCACCCATTGCGCGACATCGGTGGAATGCCTTCTGAACTCGGCCGTCTTTTGCACGAGATCCATGACACCTCTTCCTAACACAGACACCCATTGCGCGTCATTGGTGACACATTTTCTTAACACGTCACCCATTGTGCGACATCGGTGAAAACAATTCTGAATCCAGGCACCACTTACGTGACATTGGTGACACCTTTTCTCAACACCGACACCCGCTGCGCAGCATCGGTGTCACGTCTTTTAAACCCGATCGCCTTTTGCACGAGATGGGTGACACGACATCTGAATCCGAACACCCTTTGTGCGACATCGTTGACAAAAATTCTGAATCCAGGCACCCCTTTCGCGACATTGGTGACACCTTTACTTAACACAGACACGCATTGCGCAGCATCGGTGACACGTCTTCTAAACCCGATCGCCTTTTGCACGAGATCCATGACACCTCTTCCTAACACAGACACCCATTGCGCGTCATTGGTGACACATTTTCTTAACACGTCACCCATTGTGCGACATCGGTGAAAACAACACTGAATCCAGGCACCACTTACGTGACATTGGTGACACCTTTTCTCAACACCGACACCCGTTGCGCAGCATCGGTGACACGTCTTCTAAACAAGATCGCCTTTTGCACGAGATGGGTGACACGACATCTGAATCCGAACACCCTTTGTGCGACATCGTTGACAAAAATTCTGAATCCAGGCACCCCTTACGTGACATTGGTGACACCTTTTCTCAACACTGACACCCGTTGCGCAGCATCGGTGTCACGTCTTCTAAACCCGATCGCCTTTTGCACGAGATGGGTGACACGACATCTGAATCCGAACACCCTTTGTGCGACATCGTTGACAAAAATTCTGAATCCAGGCACCCCTTTCGCGACATTGGTGACACCTTTACTTAACACAGACACGCATTGCGCAGCATCGGTGACACGTCTTCTAAACCCGATCGCCTTTTGCACGAGATGGGTGACACGACATCTGAATCCGAACACCCTTTGTGCGACATCGTTGACAAAAATTCTGAATCCAGGCACCCCTTTCGCGACATTGGTGACACCTTTACTTAACACAGACACGCATTGCGCAGCATCGGTGACACGTCTTCTAAACCCGATCGCCTTTTGCACGAGATCCATGACACCTCTTCCTAACACAGACACCCATTGCGCGTCATTGGTGACACATTTTCTTAACACGTCACCCATTGTGCGACATCGGTGAAAACAATTCTGAATCCAGGCACCACTTACGTGACATTGGTGACACCTTTTCTCAACACCGACACCCGTTGCGCAGCATCGGTGACACGTCTTCTAAACCCGATCGCCTTTTGCACGAGATGGGTGACACGACATCTGAATCCGAACACCCTTTGTGCGACATCGTTGACAAAAATTCTGAATCCAGGCACCCCTTACGTGACATTGGTGACACCTTTTGTCAACACCGACACCCGCTGCGCAGCATCGGTGTCACGTCTTCTAAACCCGATCGCCATTTGCACGAGATGGGTGACACGACATCTGAATCCGAACACCCTTTGTGCGACATCGTTGACAAAAATTCTGAATCCAGGCACCCCTTTCGCGACATTGGTGACACCTTTACTTAACACAGACACGCATTGCGCAGCATCGGTGACACGTCTTCTATACCCGATCGCCTTTTGCACGAGATGGGTGACACCTCTTCCTAACACAGACACCCATTGCGCGTCATTGGTGACACATTTTCTTAACACGTCACCCTTTGTGCGACATCGTTGACAAAAATTCTGAATCCAGGCACCCCTTTCGCGACATTGGTGACACCTTTACTTAACACAGACACGCATTGCGCAGCATCGGTGACACGTCTTCTCAACCCGATCGCCTTTTGCACGAGATCCATGACACCTCTTCCTAACACAGACACCCATTGCGCGTCATTGGTGACACATTTTCTTAACACGTCACCCATTGTGCGACATCGGTGAAAACAACACTGAATCCAGGCACCACTTACGTGACATTGGTGACACCTTTTCTCAACACCGACACCCGTTGCGCAGCATCGGTGACACGTCTTCTAAACCCGATCGCCTTTTGCACGAGATGGGTGACACGACATCTGAATCCGAACACCCTTTGTGCGACATCGTTGACAAAAGTTCTGAATCCAGGCACCCCTTTCGCGACATTGGTGACACCTTTACTTAACACAGACACGCATTGCGCAGCATCGGTGACACGTCTTCTAAACCCGATCGCCTTTTGCACGAGATCCATGACACCTCTTCCTAACACAGACACCCATTGCGCGTCATTGGTGACACATTTTCTTAACACGTCACCCATTGTGCGACATCGGTGAAAACAATTCTGAATCCAGGCACCACTTACGTGACATTGGTGACACCTTTTCTCAACACCGACACCCGTTGCGCAGCATCGGTGACACGTCTTCTAAACCCGATCGCCTTTTGCACGAGATGGGTGACACGACATCTGAATCCGAACACCCTTTGTGCGACATCGTTGACAAAAATTCTGAATCCAGGCACCCCTTACGTGACATTGGTGACACCTTTTGTCAACACCGACACCCGCTGCGCAGCATCGGTGTCACGTCTTCTAAACCCGATCGCCATTTGCACGAGATCCATGACACCTCTTCCTAACACAGACACCCATTGCGCGTCATTGGTGACACATTTTCTTAACACGTCACCCATTGTGCGACATCGGTGAAAACAACACTGAATCCAGGCACCACTTACGTGACATTGGTGACACCTTTTCTCAACACCGACACCCGTTGCGCAGCATCGGTGACACGTCTTCTAAACCCGATCGCCTTTGCACGAGATGGGTGACACGACATCTGAATCCGAACACCCTTTGTGCGACATCGTTGACAAAAATTCTGAATCCAGGCACCCCTTTCGCGACATTGGTGACACCTTTACTTAACACAGACACGCATTGCGCAGCATCGGTGACACGTCTTCTAAACCCGATCGCCTTTTGCACGAGATCCATGACACCTCTTCCTAACACAGACACCCATTGCGCGTCATTGGTGACACATTTTCTTAACACGTCACCCATTGTGCGACATCGGTGAAAACAATTCTGAATCCAGGCACCACTTACGTGACATTGGTGACACCTTTTCTCAACACCGACACCCGTTGCGCAGCATCGGTGACACGTCTTCTAAACCCGATCGCCTTTTGCACGAGATGGGTGACACGACATCTGAATCCGAACACCCTTTGTGCGACATCGTTGACAAAAATTCTGAATCCAGGCACCCCTTACGTGACATTGGTGACACCTTTTGTCAACACCGACACCCGCTGCGCAGCATCGGTGTCACGTCTTCTAAACCCGATCGCCATTTGCACGAGATCCATGACACCTCTTCCTAACACAGACACCCATTGCGCGTCATTGGTGACACATTTTCTTAACACGTCACCCATTGTGCGACATCGGTGAAAACAACACTGAATCCAGGCACCACTTACGTGACATTGGTGACACCTTTTCTCAACACCGACACCCGTTGCGCAGCATCGGTGACACGTCTTCTAAACCCGATCGCCTTTGCACGAGATGGGTGACACGACATCTGAATCCGAACACCCTTTGTGCGACATCGTTGACAAAAATTCTGAATCCAGGCACCCCTTTCGCGACATTGGTGACACCTTTACTTAACACAGACACGCATTGCGCAGCATCGGTGACACGTCTTCTAAACCCGATCGCCTTTTGCACGAGATCCATGACACCTCTTCCTAACACAGACACCCATTGCGCGTCATTGGTGACACATTTTCTTAACACGTCACCCATTGTGCGACATCGGTGAAAACAATTCTGAATCCAGGCACCACTTACGTGACATTGGTGACACCTTTTCTCAACACCGACACCCGTTGCGCAGCATCGGTGACACGTCTTCTAAACCCGATCGCCTTTTGCACGAGATGGGTGACACGACATCTGAATCCGAACACCCTTTGTGCGACATCGTTGACAAAAATTCTGAATCCAGGCACCCCTTTCGCGACATTGGTGACAACAATCCTTACTCCAGGCACCCATTGCGCGACATCGGTGGAATGCCTTCTGAACTCGGCCGTCTTTTGCACGAGATCCATGACACCTCTTCCTAACACAGACACCCATTGCGCGACATCGTTGACAACAATCCTTACTCCAGGCACCCCTTACGTGACATCGGTGACACCTCTCCTTATCACAGACACCCACTGCGAGATATCGGCGACACGTCTTCTGAACCCGATCGTCTTTTGCACGAGATCCATGACACCTCTTCCTAACACAGACACCCATTGCGCGACATCGTTGACAACAATCCTTACTCCAGGCACCCATTGCGCGACATTGGTGACACCTTTACTTAACACAGACACGCATTGCGCAGCATCGGTGACACGTCTTCTAAACCCGATCGCCTTTTGCACGAGATGGGTGACACGGCATCTGAATCCGAACACCCTTTGTGCGACATCGTTGACAAAAATTCTGAATCCAGGCACCCCTTACGTGACATTGGTGACACCTTTTCTCAACACTGACACCCGTTGCGCAGCATCGGTGTCACGTCTTCTAAACCCGATCGCCTTTTGCACGAGATGGGTGACACGACATCTGAATCCGAACACCCTTTGTGCGACATCGTTGACAAAAATTCTGAATCCAGGCACCCCTTTCGCGACATTGGTGACAACAATCCTTACTCCAGGCACCCATTGCGCGACATCGGTGGAATGCCTTCTGAACTCGGCCGTCTTTTGCACGAGATCCATGACACCTCTTCCTAACACAGACACCCATTGCGCGTCATTGGTGACACATTTTCTTAACACGTCACCCATTGTGCGACATCGGTGAAAACAATTCTGAATCCAGGCACCACTTACGTGACATTGGTGACACCTTTTCTCAACACCGACACCCGCTGCGCAGCATCGGTGTCACGTCTTTTAAACCCGATCGCCTTTTGCACGAGATGGGTGACACGACATCTGAATCCGAACACCCTTTGTGCGACATCGTTGACAAAAATTCTGAATCCAGGCACCCCTTTCGCGACATTGGTGACACCTTTTCTCAACACTGACACCCGTTGCGCAGCATCGGTGTCACGTCTTCTAAACCCGATCGCCTTTTGCACGAGATGGGTGACACGACATCTGAATCCGAACACCCTTTGTGCGACATCGTTGACAAAAATTCTGAATCCAGGCACCCCTTTCGCGACATTGGTGACACCTTTACTTAACACAGACACGCATTGCGCAGCATCGGTGACACGTCTTCTAAACCCGATCGCCTTTTGCACGAGATGGGTGACACGACATCTGAATCCGAACACCCTTTGTGCGACATCGTTGACAAAAATTCTGAATCCAGGCACCCCTTTCGCGACATTGGTGACACCTTTTCTCAACACTGACACCCGTTGCGCAGCATCGGTGTCACGTCTTCTAAACCCGATCGCCTTTTGCACGAGATGGGTGACACGACATCTGAATCCGAACACCCTTTGTGCGACATCGTTGACAAAAATTCTGAATCCAGGCACCCCTTTCGCGACATTGGTGACACCTTTACTTAACACAGACACGCATTGCGCAGCATCGGTGACACGTCTTCTAAACCGGATCGCCTTTTGCACGAGATGGGTGACACGACATCTGAATCCGAACACCCTTTGTGCGACATCGTTGACAAAAATTCTGAATCCAGGCACCCCTTTCGCGACATTGGTGACACCTTTACTTAACACAGACACGCATTGCACAGCATCGGTGACACGTCTTCTAAACCCGATCGCCTTTTGCACGAGATCCATGACACCTCTTCCTAACACAGACACCCATTGCGCGTCATTGGTGACACATTTTCTTAACACGTCACCCATTGTGCGACATCGGTGAAAACAATTCTGAATCTAGGCACCACTTACGTGACATTGGTGACACCTTTTCTCAACACCGACACCCGTTGCGCAGCATCGGTGACACGTCTTCTAAACCCGATCGCCTTTTGCACGAGATGGGTGACACGACATCTGAATCCGAACACCCTTTGTGCGACATCGTTGACAAAAATTCTGAATCCAGGCACCACTTACGTGACATTGGTGACACCTTTTCTCAACACCGACACCCGCTGCGCAGCATCGGTGTCACGTCTTTTAAACACGATCGCCTTTTGCACGAGATGGGTGACACGACATCTGAATCCGAACACCCTTTGTGCGACATCGTTGACAAAAATTCTGAATCCAGGCACCCCTTTCGCGACATTGGTGACACCTTTACTTAACACAGACACGCATTGCGCAGCATCGGTGACACGTCTTCTAAACCCGATCGCCTTTTGCACGAGATCCATGACACCTCTTCCTAACACAGACACCCATTGCGCGTCATTGGTGACACATTTTCTTAACACGTCACCCATTGTGCGACATCGGTGAAAACAATTCTGAATCCAGGCACCACTTACGTGACATTGGTGACACCTTTTCTCAACACCGACACCCGTTGCGCAGCATCGGTGACACGTCTTCTAAACCCGATCGCCTTTTGCACGAGATGGGTGACACGACATCTGAATCCGAACACCCTTTGTGCGACATCGTTGACAAAAATTCTGAATCCAGGCACCCCTTACGTGACATTGGTGACACCTTTTCTCAACACTGACACCCGTTGCGCAGCATCGGTGTCACGTCTTCTAAACCCGATCGCCTTTTGCACGAGATCCATCACACCTCTTCCTAACACAGACACCCATTGCGCGTCATTGGTGACACATTTTCTTAACACGTCACCCATTGTGCGACATCGGTGAAAACAATTCTGAATCCAGGCACCACTTACGTGACATTGGTGACACCTTTTCTCAACACCGACACCCGTTGCGCAGCATCGGTGACACGTCTTCTAAACCCGATCGCCTTTTGCACGAGATGGGTGACACGACATCTGAATCCGAACACCCTTTGTGCGACATCGTTGACAAAAATTCTGAATCCAGGCACCCCTTACGTGACATTGGTGACACCTTTTGTCAACACCGACACCCGCTGCGCAGCATCGGTGTCACGTCTTCTAAACCCGATCGCCATTTGCACGAGATCCATGACACCTCTTCCTAACACAGACACCCATTGCGCGTCATTGGTGACACATTTTCTTAACACGTCACCCATTGTGCGACATCGGTGAAAACAACACTGAATCCAGGCACCACTTACGTGACATTGGTGACACCTTTTCTCAACACCGACACCCGTTGCGCAGCATCGGTGACACGTCTTCTAAACCCGATCGCCTTTGCACGAGATGGGTGACACGACATCTGAATCCGAACACCCTTTGTGCGACATCGTTGACAAAAATTCTGAATCCAGGCACCCCTTTCGCGACATTGGTGACACCTTTACTTAACACAGACACGCATTGCGCAGCATCGGTGACACGTCTTCTAAACCCGATCGCCTTTTGCACGAGATGGGTGACACGACATCTGAATCCGAACACCCTTTGTGCGACATCGTTGACAAAAATTCTGAATCCAGGCACCCCTTACGTGACATTGGTGACACCTTTTCTCAACACTGACACCCGTTGCGCAGCATCGGTGTCACGTCTTCTAAACCCGATCGCCTTTTGCACGAGATGGGTGACACGACATCTGAATCCGAACACCCTTTGTGCGACATCGTTGACAAAAATTCTGAATCCAGGCACCCCTTTCGCGACATTGGTGACAACAATCCTTACTCCAGGCACCCATTGCGCGACATCGGTGGAATGCCTTCTGAACTCGGCCGTCTTTTGCACGAGATCCATGACACCTCTTCCTAACACAGACACCCATTGCGCGTCATTGGTGACACATTTTCTTAACACGTCACCCATTGTGCGACATCGGTGAAAACAATTCTGAATCCAGGCACCACTTACGTGACATTGGTGACACCTTTTCTCAACACCGACACCCGCTGCGCAGCATCGGTGTCACGTCTTTTAAACCCGATCGCCTTTTGCACGAGATGGGTGACACGACATCTGAATCCGAACACCCTTTGTGCGACATCGTTGACAAAAATTCTGAATCCAGGCACCCCTTTCGCGACATTGGTGACACCTTTACTTAACACAGACACGCATTGCGCAGCATCGGTGACACGTCTTCTAAACCCGATCGCCTTTTGCACGAGATCCATGACACCTCTTCCTAACACAGACACCCATTGCGCGTCATTGGTGACACATTTTCTTAACACGTCACCCATTGTGCGACATCGGTGAAAACAACACTGAATCCAGGCACCACTTACGTGACATTGGTGACACCTTTTCTCAACACCGACACCCGTTGCGCAGCATCGGTGTCACGTCTTCTAAACCCGATCGCCTTTTGCACGAGATGGGTGACACGACATCTGAATCCGAACACCCTTTGTGCGACATCGTTGACAAAAATTCTGAATCCAGGCACCCCTTACGTGACATTGGTGACACCTTTTCTCAACACTGACACCCGTTGCGCAGCATCGGTGTCACGTCTTCTAAACCCGATCGCCTTTTGCACGAGATGGGTGACACGACATCTGAATCCGAACACCCTTTGTGCGACATCGTTGACAAAAATTCTGAATCCAGGCACCCCTTTCGCGACATTGGTGACACCTTTACTTAACACAGACACGCATTGCGCAGCATCGGTGACACGTCTTCTAAACCCGATCGCCTTTTGCACGAGATCCATGACACCTCTTCCTAACACAGACACCCATTGCGCGTCATTGGTGACACATTTTCTTAACACGTCACCCATTGTGCGACATCGGTGAAAACAATTCTGAATCCAGGCACCACTTACGTGACATTGGTGACACCTTTTCTCAACACCGACACCCGCTGCGCAGCATCGGTGTCACGTCTTTTAAACCCGATCGCCTTTTGCACGAGATGGGTGACACGACATCTGAATCCGAACACCCTTTGTGCGACATCGTTGACAAAAATTCTGAATCCAGGCACCCCTTTCGCGACATTGGTGACACCTTTACTTAACACAGACACGCATGGCGCAGCATCGGTGACACGTCTTCTAAACCCGATCGCCTTTTGCACGAGATCCATGACACCTCTTCCTAACACAGACACCCATTGCGCGTCATTGGTGACACATTTTCTTAACACGTCACCCATTGTGCGACATCGGTGAAAACAACTCTGAATCCAGGCACCACTTACGTGTGAATCCAGGCACCACTTACGTGACATTGGTGACACCTTTTCTCAACACCGACACCCGTTGCGCAGCATCGGTGACACGTCTTCTAAACCCGATCGCCTTTTGCACGAGATGGGTGACACGACATCTGAATCCGAACACCCTTTGTGCGACATCGTTGACAAAAATTCTGAATCCAGGCACCCCTTACGTGACATTGGTGACACCTTTTCTCAACACTGACACCCGTTGCGCAGCATCGGTGTCACGTCTTCTAAACCCGATCGCCTTTTGCACGAGATGGGTGACACGACATCTGAATCCGAACACCCTTTGTGCGACATCGTTGACAAAAATTCTGAATCCAGGCACCCCTTTCGCGACATTGGTGACACCTTTACTTAACACAGACACGCATTGCGCAGCATCGGTGACACGTCTTCTAAACCGATCGCCTTTTGCACGAGATGGGTGACACGACATCTGAATCCGAACACCCTTTGTGCGACATCGTTGACAAAAATTCTGAATCCAGGCACCCCTTTCGCGACATTGGTGACACCTTTACTTAACACAGACACGCATTGCGCAGCATCGGTGACACGTCTTCTAAACCCGATCGCCTTTTGCACGAGATCCATGACACCTCTTCCTAACACAGACACCCATTGCGCGTCATTGGTGACACATTTTCTTAACACGTCACCCATTGTGCGACATCGGTGAAAACAATTCTGAATCCAGGCACCACTTACGTGACATTGGTGACACCTTTTCTCAACACCGACACCCGCTGCGCAGCTTCGGTGTCACGTCTTCTAAACCCGATCGCCTTTTGCACGAGATGGGTGACACGACATCTGAATCCGAACACCCTTTGTGCGACATCGTTGACAAAAATTCTGAATCCAGGCACCCCTTTCGCGACATTGGTGACACCTTTACTTAACACAGACACGCATTGCGCAGCATCGGTGACACGTCTTCTAAACCCGATCGCCTTTTGCACGAGATGGGTGACACGACATCTGAATCCGAACACCCTTTGTGCGACATCGTTGACAAAAATTCTGAATCCAGGCACCCCTTTCGCGACATTGGTGACACCTTTACTTAACACAGACACGCATTGCGCAGCATCGGTGACACGTCTTCTAAACCCGATCGCCTTTTGCACGAGATCCATGACACCTCTTCCTAACACAGACACCCATTGCGCGTCATTGGTGACACATTTTCTTAACACGTCACCCATTGTGCGACATCGGTGAAAACAATTCTGAATCCAGGCACCACTTACGTGACATTGGTGACACCTTTTCTCAACACCGACACCCGCTGCGCAGCTTCGGTGTCACGTCTTCTAAACCCGATCGCCTTTTGCACGAGATGGGTGACACGACATCTGAATCCGAACACCCTTTGTGCGACATCGTTGACAAAAATTCTGAATCCAGGCACCCCTTTCGCGACATTGGTGACACCTTTACTTAACACAGACACGCATTGCGCAGCATCGGTGACACGTCTTCTAAACCCGATCGCCTTTTGCACGAGATGGGTGACACGACATCTGAATCCGAACACCCTTTGTGCGACATCGTTGACAAAAATTCTGAATCCAGGCACCCCTTACGTGACATTGGTGACACCTTTTCTCAACACTGACACCCGTTGCGCAGCATCGGTGTCACGTCTTCTAAACCCGATCGCCTTTTGCACGAGATGGGTGACACGACATCTGAATCCGAACACCTTTTGTGCGACATCGTTGACAAAAATTCTGAATCCAGGCACCCCTTTCGCGACATTGGTGACACCTTTACTTAACACAGACACGCATTGCGCAGCATCGGTGACACGTCTTCTAAACCCGATCGCCTTTTGCACGAGATCCATCACACCTCTTCCTAACACAGACACCCATTGCGCGTCATTGGTGACACATTTTCTTAACACGTCACCCATTGTGCGACATCGGTGAAAACAACTCTGAATCCAGGCACCACTTACGTGACATTGGTGACACCTTTTCTCAACACCGACACCCGTTGCGCAGCATCGGTGTCACGTCTTCTAAACCCGATCGCCTTTTGCACGAGATGGGTGACACGACATCTGAATCCGAACACCCTTTGTGCGACATCGTTGACAAAAATTCTGAATCCAGGCACCCCTTTCGCGACATTGGTGACACCTTTACTTAACACAGACACGCATTGCGCAGCATCGGTGACACGTCTTCTAAACCCGATCGCCTTTTGCACGAGATCCATCACACCTCTTCCTAACACAGACACCCATTGCGCGTCATTGGTGACACATTTTCTTAACACGTCACCCATTGTGCGACATCGGTGAAAACAACTCTGAATCCAGGCACCACTTACGTGACATTGGTGACACCTTTTCTCAACACCGACACCCGTTGCGCAGCATCGGTGACACGTCTTCTAAACCCGATCGCCTTTTGCACGAGATGGGTGACACGACATCTGAATCCGAACACCCTTTGTGCGACATCGTTGACAAAAATTCTGAATCCAGGCACCCCTTACGTGACATTGGTGACACCTTTTGTCAACACCGACACCCGCTGCGCAGCATCGGTGTCACGTCTTCTAAACCCGATCGCCTTTTGCACGAGATGGGTGACACGACATCTGAATCCGAACACCCTTTGTGCGACATCGTTGACAAAAATTCTGAATCCAGGCACCACTTACGTGACATTGGTGACACCTTTTGTCAACACCGACACCCGCTGCGCAGCATCGGTGTCACGTCTTCTAAACCCGATCGCCATTTGCACGAGATGGGTGACACGACATCTGAATCCGAACACCCTTTGTGCGACATCGTTGACAAAAATTCTGAATCCAGGCACCCCTTTCGCGACATTGGTGACACCTTTACTTAACACAGACACGCATTGCGCAGCATCGGTGACACGTCTTCTAAACCCGATCGCCTTTTGCACGAGATGGGTGACACGACATCTGAATCCGAACACCCTTTGTGCGACATCGTTGACAAAAATTCTGAATCCAGGCACCCCTTTCGCGACATTGGTGACACCTTTACTTAACACAGACACGCATTGCGCAGCATCGGTGACACGTCTTCTCAACCCGATCGCCTTTTGCACGAGATCCATGACACCTCTTCCTAACACAGACACCCATTGCGCGTCATTGGTGACACATTTTCTTAACACGTCACCCATTGTGCGACATCGGTGAAAACAATTCTGAATCCAGGCACCACTTACGTGACATTGGTGACACCTTTTCTCAACACCGACACCCGTTGCGCAGCATCGGTGACACGTCTTCTAAACCCGATCGCCTTTTGCACGAGATGGGTGACACGACATCTGAATCCGAACACCCTTTGTGCGACATCGTTGACAAAAATTCTGAATCCAGGCACCACTTACGTGACATTGGTGACACCTTTTCTCAACACCGACACCCGCTGCGCAGCATCGGTGTCACGTCTTTTAAACACGATCGCCTTTTGCACGAGATGGGTGACACGACATCTGAATCCGAACACCCTTTGTGCGACATCGTTGACAAAAATTCTGAATCCAGGCACCCCTTTCGCGACATTGGTGACACCTTTACTTAACACAGACACGCATTGCGCAGCATCGGTGACACGTCTTCTAAACCCGATCGCCTTTTGCACGAGATCCATGACACCTCTTCCTAACACAGACACCCATTGCGCGTCATTGGTGACACATTTTCTTAACACGTCACCCATTGTGCGACATCGGTGAAAACAACACTGAATCCAGGCACCACTTACGTGACATTGGTGACACCTTTTCTCAACACCGACACCCGTTGCGCAGCATCGGTGACACGTCTTCTAAACCCGATCGCCTTTTGCACGAGATGGGTGACACGACATCTGAATCCGAACACCCTTTGTGCGACATCGTTGACAAAAATTCTGAATCCAGGCACCCCTTACGTGACATTGGTGACACCTTTTCTCAACACTGACACCCGTTGCGCAGCATCGGTGTCACGTCTTCTAAACCCGATCGCCTTTTGCACGAGATGGGTGACACGACATCTGAATCCGAACACCCTTTGTGCGACATCGTTGACAAAAATTCTGAATCCAGGCACCCCTTTCGCGACATTGGTGACACCTTTACTTAACACAGACACGCATTGCGCAGCATCGGTGACACGTCTTCTAAACCCGATCGCCTTTTGCACGAGATCCATGACACCTCTTCCTAACACAGACACCCATTGCGCGTCATTGGTGACACATTTTCTTAACACGTCACCCATTGTGCGACATCGGTGAAAACAATTCTGAATCCAGGCACCACTTACGTGACATTGGTGACACCTTTTCTCAACACCGACACCCGCTGCGCAGCATCGGTGTCACGTCTTTTAAACCCGATCGCCTTTTGGACGAGATGGGTGACACGACATCTGAATCCGAACACCCTTTGTGCGACATCGTTGACAAAAATTCTGAATCCAGGCACCCCTTTCGCGACATTGGTGACACCATTACTTAACACAGACACGCATTGCGCAGCATCGGTGACACGTCTTCTAAACCCGATCGCCTTTTGCACGAGATCCATGACACCTCTTCCTAACACAGACACCCATTGCGCGTCATTGGTGACACATTTTCTTAACACGTCACCCATTGTGCGACATCGGTGAAAACAACACTGAATCCAGGCACCACTTACGTGACATTGGTGACACCTTTTCTCAACACCGACACCCGTTGCGCAGCATCGGTGTCACGTCTTCTAAACCCGATCGCCTTTTGCACGAGATGGGTGACACGACATCTGAATCCGAACACCCTTTGTGCGACATCGTTGACAAAAATTCTGAATCCAGGCACCCCTTACGTGACATTGGTGACACCTTTTCTCAACACTGACACCCGTTGCGCAGCATCGGTGTCACGTCTTCTAAACCCGATCGCCTTTTGCACGAGATGGGTGACACGACATCTGAATCCGAACACCCTTTGTGCGACATCGTTGACAAAAATTCTGAATCCAGGCACCCCTTTCGCGACATTGGTGACACCTTTACTTAACACAGACACGCATTGCGCAGCATCGGTGACACGTCTTCTAAACCCGATCGCCTTTTGCACGAGATGGGTGACACGACATCTGAATCCGAACACCCTTTGTGCGACATCGTTGACAAAAATTCTGAATCCAGGCACCCCTTTCGCGACATTGGTGACAACAATCCTTACTCCAGGCACCCATTGCGCGACATCGGTGGAATGCCTTCTGAACTCGGCCGTCTTTTGCACGAGATCCATGACACCTCTTCCTAACACAGACACCCATTGCGCGTCATTGGTGACACATTTTCTTAACACGTCACCCATTGTGCGACATCGGTGAAAACAATTCTGAATCCAGGCACCACTTACGTGACATTGGTGACACCTTTTCTCAACACCGACACCCGCTGCGCAGCATCGGTGTCACGTCTTTTAAACCCGATCGCCTTTTGCACGAGATGGGTGACACGACATCTGAATCCGAACACCCTTTGTGCGACATCGTTGACAAAAATTCTGAATCCAGGCACCCCTTTCGCGGCATTGGTGACACCTTTACTTAACACAGACACGCATGGCGCAGCATCGGTGACACGTCTTCTAAACCCGATCGCCTTTTGCACGAGATCCATGACACCTCTTCCTAACACAGACACCCATTGCGCGTCATTGGTGACACATTTTCTTAACACGTCACCCATTGTGCGACATCGGTGAAAACAACTCTGAATCCAGGCACCACTTACGTGTGAATCCAGGCACCACTTACGTGACATTGGTGACACCTTTTCTCAACACCGACACCCGTTGCGCAGCATCGGTGACACGTCTTCTAAACCCGATCGCCTTTTGCACGAGATGGGTGACACGACATCTGAATCCGAACACCCTTTGTGCGACATCGTTGACAAAAATTCTGAATCCAGGCACCCCTTACGTGACATTGGTGACACCTTTTCTCAACACTGACACCCGTTGCGCAGCATCGGTGTCACGTCTTCTAAACCCGATCGCCTTTTGCACGAGATGGGTGACACGACATCTGAATCCGAACACCCTTTGTGCGACATCGTTGACAAAAATTCTGAATCCAGGCACCCCTTTCGCGACATTGGTGACACCTTTACTTAACACAGACACGCATTGCGCAGCATCGGTGACACGTCTTCTAAACCGATCGCCTTTTGCACGAGATGGGTGACACGACATCTGAATCCGAACACCCTTTGTGCGACATCGTTGACAAAAATTCTGAATCCAGGCACCCCTTTCGCGACATTGGTGACACCTTTACTTAACACATACACGCATTGCGCAGCATCGGTGACACGTCTTCTAAACCCGATCGCCTTTTGCACGAGATCCATGACACCTCTTCCTAACACAGACACCCATTGCGCGTCATTGGTGACACATTTTCTTAACACGTCACCCATTGTGCGACATCGGTGAAAACAATTCTGAATCCAGGCACCACTTACGTGACATTGGTGACACCTTTTCTCAACACCGACACCCGCTGCGCAGCATCGGTGTCACGTCTTTTAAACCCGATCGCCTTTTGCACGAGATGGGTGACACGACATCTGAATCCGAACACCCTTTGTGCGACATCGTTGACAAAAATTCTGAATCCAGGCACCCCTTTCGCGACATTGGTGACACCATTACTTAACACAGACACGCATTGCGCAGCATCGGTGACACGTCTTCTAAACCCGATCGCCTTTTGCACGAGATCCATGACACCTCTTCCTAACACAGACACCCATTGCGCGTCATTGGTGACACATTTTCTTAACACGTCACCCATTGTGCGACATCGGTGAAAACAACACTGAATCCAGGCACCACTTACGTGACATTGGTGACACCTTTTCTCAACACCGACACCCGTTGCGCAGCATCGGTGTCACGTCTTCTAAACCCGATCGCCTTTTGCACGAGATGGGTGACACGACATCTGAATCCGAACACCCTTTGTGCGACATCGTTGACAAAAATTCTGAATCCAGGCACCCCTTACGTGACATTGGTGACACCTTTTCTCAACACTGACACCCGTTGCGCAGCATCGGTGTCACGTCTTCTAAACCCGATCGCCTTTTGCACGAGATGGGTGACACGACATCTGAATCCGAACACCCTTTGTGCGACATCGTTGACAAAAATTCTGAATCCAGGCACCCCTTTCGCGACATTGGTGACACCTTTACTTAACACAGACACGCATTGCGCAGCATCGGTGACACGTCTTCTAAACCCGATCGCCTTTTGCACGAGATGGGTGACACGACATCTGAATCCGAACACCCTTTGTGCGACATCGTTGACAAAAATTCTGAATCCAGGCACCCCTTTCGCGACATTGGTGACAACAATCCTTACTCCAGGCACCCATTGCGCGACATCGGTGGAATGCCTTCTGAACTCGGCCGTCTTTTGCACGAGATCCATGACACCTCTTCCTAACACAGACACCCATTGCGCGTCATTGGTGACACATTTTCTTAACACGTCACCCATTGTGCGACATCGGTGAAAACAATTCTGAATCCAGGCACCACTTACGTGACATTGGTGACACCTTTTCTCAACACCGACACCCGCTGCGCAGCATCGGTGTCACGTCTTTTAAACCCGATCGCCTTTTGCACGAGATGGGTGACACGACATCTGAATCCGAACACCCTTTGTGCGACATCGTTGACAAAAATTCTGAATCCAGGCACCCCTTACGTGACATTGGTGACACCTTTTCTCAACACTGACACCCGTTGCGCAGCATCGGTGTCACGTCTTCTAAACCCGATCGCCTTTTGCACGAGATGGGTGACACGACATCTGAATCCGAACACCCTTTGTGCGACATCGTTGACAAAAATTCTGAATCCAGGCACCCCTTTCGCGACATTGGTGACACCTTTACTTAACACAGACACGCATGGCGCAGCATCGGTGACACGTCTTCTAAACCCGATCGCCTTTTGCACGAGATCCATGACACCTCTTCCTAACACAGACACCCATTGCGCGTCATTGGTGACACATTTTCTTAACACGTCACCCATTGTGCGACATCGGTGAAAACAACTCTGAATCCAGGCACCACTTACGTGTGAATCCAGGCACCACTTACGTGACATTGGTGACACCTTTTCTCAACACCGACACCCGTTGCGCAGCATCGGTGACACGTCTTCTAAACCCGATCGCCTTTTGCACGAGATGGGTGACACGACATCTGAATCCGAACACCCTTTGTGCGACATCGTTGACAAAAATTCTGAATCCAGGCACCCCTTACGTGACATTGGTGACACCTTTTCTCAACACTGACACCCGTTGCGCAGCATCGGTGTCACGTCTTCTAAACCCGATCGCCTTTTGCACGAGATGGGTGACACGACATCTGAATCCGAACACCCTTTGTGCGACATCGTTGACAAAAATTCTGAATCCAGGCACCCCTTTCGCGACATTGGTGACACCTTTACTTAACACAGACACGCATTGCGCAGCATCGGTGACACGTCTTCTAAACCGATCGCCTTTTGCACGAGATGGGTGACACGACATCTGATTCCGAACACCCTTTGTGCGACATCGTTGACAAAAATTCTGAATCCAGGCACCCCTTTCGCGACATTGGTGACACCTTTACTTAACACAGACACGCATTGCGCAGCATCGGTGACACGTCTTCTAAACCCGATCGCCTTTTGCACGAGATCCATGACACCTCTTCCTAACACAGACACCCATTGCGCGTCATTGGTGACACATTTTCTTAACACGTCACCCATTGTGCGACATCGGTGAAAACAATTCTGAATCCAGGCACCACTTACGTGACATTGGTGACACCTTTTCTCAACACCGACACCCGCTGCGCAGCATCGGTGTCACGTCTTCTAAACCCGATCGCCTTTTGCACGAGATGGGTGACACGACATCTGAATCCGAACACCCTTTGTGCGACATCGTTGACAAAAATTCTGAATCCAGGCACCCCTTTCGCGACATTGGTGACACCTTTACTTAACACAGACACGCATTGCGCAGCATCGGTGACACGTCTTCTAAACCCGATCGCCTTTTGCACGAGATGGGTGACACGACATCTGAATCCGAACACCCTTTGTGCGACATCGTTGACAAAAATTCTGAATCCAGGCACCCCTTACGTGACATTGGTGACACCTTTTCTCAACACTGACACCCGTTGCGCAGCATCGGTGTCACGTCTTCTAAACCCGATCGCCTTTTGCACGAGATGGGTGACACGACATCTGAATCCGAACACCTTTTGTGCGACATCGTTGACAAAAATTCTGAATCCAGGCACCCCTTTCGCGACATTGGTGACACCTTTACTTAACACAGACACGCATTGCGCAGCATCGGTGACACGTCTTCTAAACCCGATCGCCTTTTGCACGAGATCCATCACACCTCTTCCTAACACAGACACCCATTGCGCGTCATTGGTGACACATTTTCTTAACACGTCACCCATTGTGCGACATCGGTGAAAACAACTCTGAATCCAGGCACCACTTACGTGACATTGGTGACACCTTTTCTCAACACCGACACCCGTTGCGCAGCATCGGTGTCACGTCTTCTAAACCCGATCGCCTTTTGCACGAGATGGGTGACACGACATCTGAATCCGAACACCCTTTGTGCGACATCGTTGACAAAAATTCTGAATCCAGGCACCCCTTTCGCGACATTGGTGACACCTTTACTTAACACAGACACGCATTGCGCAGCATCGGTGACACGTCTTCTAAACCCGATCGCCTTTTGCACGAGATCCATCACACCTCTTCCTAACACAGACACCCATTGCGCGTCATTGGTGACACATTTTCTTAACACGTCACCCATTGTGCGACATCGGTGAAAACAACTCTGAATCCAGGCACCACTTACGTGACATTGGTGACACCTTTTCTCAACACCGACACCCGTTGCGCAGCATCGGTGACACGTCTTCTAAACCCGATCGCCTTTTGCACGAGATGGGTGACACGACATCTGAATCCGAACACCCTTTGTGCGACATCGTTGACAAAAATTCTGAATCCAGGCACCCCTTACGTGACATTGGTGACACCTTTTGTCAACACCGACACCCGCTGCGCAGCATCGGTGTCACGTCTTCTAAACCCGATCGCCATTTGCACGAGATGGGTGACACGACATCTGAATCCGAACACCCTTTGTGCGACATCGTTGACAAAAATTCTGAATCCAGGCACCCCTTTCGCGACATTGGAGACACCTTTACTTAACACAGACACGCATTGCGCAGCATCGGTGACACGTCTTCTAAACCCGATCGCCTTTTGCACGAGATGGGTGACACGACATCTGAATCCGAACACCCTTTGTGCGACATCGTTGACAAAAATTCTGAATCCAGGCACCCCTTTCGCGACATTGGTGACACCTTTACTTAACACAGACACGCATTGCGCAGCATCGGTGACACGTCTTCTCAACCCGATCGCCTTTTGCACGAGATCCATGACACCTCTTCCTAACACAGACACCCATTGCGCGTCATTGGTGACACATTTTCTTAACACGTCACCCATTGTGCGACATCGGTGAAAACAATTCTGAATCCAGGCACCACTTACGTGACATTGGTGACACCTTTTCTCAACACCGACACCCGTTGCGCAGCATCGGTGACACGTCTTCTAAACCCGATCGCCTTTTGCACGAGATGGGTGACACGACATCTAAATCCGAACACCCTTTGTGCGACATCGTTGACAAAAATTCTGAATCCAGGCACCCCATACGTGACATTGGTGACACCTTTTCTCAACACTGACACCCGTTGCGCAGCGTCGGTGTCACGTCTTCTAAACCCGATCGCCTTTTGCACGAGATGGGTGACACGACATCTGAATCCGAACACCCTTTGTGCGACATCGTTGACAAAAATTCTGAATCCAGGCACCCCTTTCGCGACATTGGTGACACCTTTACTTAACACAGACACGCATTGCGCAGCATCGGTGACACGTCTTCTAAACCCGATCGCCTTTTGCACGAGATCCATGACACCTCTTCCTAACACAGACACCCATTGCGCGTCATTGGTGACACATTTTCTTAACACGTCACCCATTGTGCGACATCGGTGAAAACAACTCTGAATCCAGGCACCACTTACGTGACATTGGTGACACCTTTTCTCAACACCGACACCCGTTGCGCAGCATCGGTGACACGTCTTCTAAACCCGATCGCCTTTTGCACGAGATGGGTGACACGACATCTGAATCCGAACACCCTTTGTGCGACATCGTTGACAAAAATTCTGAATCCAGGCACCCCTTACGTGACATTGGTGACACCTTTTCTCAACACTGACACCCGTTGCGCAGCATCGGTGTCACGTCTTCTAAACCCGATCGCCTTTTGCACGAGATGGGTGACACGACATCTGAATCCGAACACCCTTTGTGCGACATCGTTGACAAAAATTCTGAATCCAGGCACCCCTTTCGCGACATTGGTGACACCTTTACTTAACACAGACACGCATTGCGCAGCATCGGTGACACGTCTTCTAAACCGGATCGCCTTTTGCACGAGATGGGTGACACGACATCTGAATCCGAACACCCTTTGTGCGACATCGTTGACAAAAATTCTGAATCCAGGCACCCCTTTCGCGACATTGGTGACACCTTTACTTAACACAGACACGCATTGCGCAGCATCGGTGACACGTCTTCTAAACCCGATCGCCTTTTGCACGAGATCCATGACACCTCTTCATAACACAGACACCCATTGCGCGTCATTGGTGACACATTTTCTTAACACGTCACCCATTGTGCGACATCGGTGAAAACAACTCTGAATCCAGGCACCACTTACGTGACATTGGTGACACCTTTTCTCAACACCGACACCCGTTGCGCAGCATCGGTGACACGTCTTCTAAACCCGATCGCCTTTTGCACGAGATGGGTGACACGACATCTGAATCCGAACACCCTTTGTGCGACATCGTTGACAAAAATTCTGAATCCAGGCACCCCTTACGTGACATTGGTGACACCTTTTCTCAACACTGACACCCGTTGCGCAGCATCGGTGTCACGTCTTCTAAACCCGATCGCCTTTTGCACGAGATGGGTGACACGACATCTGAATCCGAACACCCTTTGTGCGACATCGTTGACAAAAATTCTGAATCCAGGCACCCCTTTCGCGACATTGGTGACACCTTTACTTAACACAGACACGCATTGCGCAGCATCGGTGACACGTCTTCTAAACCCGATCGCCTTTTGCACGAGATCCATGACACCTCTTCCTAACACAGACACCCATTGCGCGTCATTGGTGACACATTTTCTTAACACGTCACCCATTGGGCGACATCGGTGAAAACAATTCTGAATCCAGGCACCACTTACGTGACATTGGTGACACCTTTTCTCAACACCGACACCCGTTGCGCAGCATCGGTGACACGTCTTCTAAACCCGATCGCCTTTTGCACGAGATGGGTGACACGACATCTGAATCCGAACACCCTTTGTGCGACATCGTTGACAAAAATTCTGAATCCAGGCACCCCTTACGTGACATTGGTGACACCTTTTCTCAACACTGACACCCGTTGCGCAGCATCGGTGTCACGTCTTCTAAACCCGATCGCCTTTTGCACGAGATGGGTGACACGACATCTGAATACGAACACCCTTTGTGCGACATCGTTGACAAAAATTCTGAATCCAGGCACCCCTTTCGCGACATTGGTGACAACAATCCTTACTCCAGGCACCCATTGCGCGACATCGGTGGAATGCCTTCTGAACTCGGCCGTCTTTTGCACGAGATCCATGACACCTCTTCCTAACACAGACACCCATTGCGCGTCATTGGTGACACATTTTCTTAACACGTCACCCATTGTGCGACATCGGTGAAAACAATTCTGAATCCAGGCACCCCTTTCGTGACATTGGTGACACCTTTTCTCAACACAGACACGCATTGCGCAGCATCGGTGACACGTCTTCTAAACCCGATCGCCTTTTGCACGAGATGGGTGACACGACATCTGAATCCGAACACCCTTTGTGCGACATCGTTGACAAAAATTCTGAATCCAGGCACCCCTTACGTGACATTGGTGACACCTTTTCTCAACACTGACACCCGTTGCGCAGCATCGGTGTCACGTCTTCTAAACCCGATCGCCTTTTGCACGAGATGGGTGACACGACATCTGAATCCGAACACCCTTTGTGCGACATCGTTGACAAAAATTCTGAATCCAGGCACCCCTTTCGCGACATTGGTGACACCTTTACTTAACACAGACACGCATTGCGCAGCATCAGTGACACGTCTTCTAAACCGGATCGCCTTTTGCACGAGATGGGTGACACGACATCTGAATCCGAACACCCTTTGTGCGACATCGTTGACAAAAATTCTGAATCCAGGCACCCCTTTCGCGACATTGGTGACACCTTTACTTAACACAGACACGCATTGCGCAGCATCGGTGACACGTCTTCTAAACCCGATCGCCTTTTGCACGAGATCCATGACACCTCTTCCTAACACAGACACCCATTGCGCGTCATTGGTGACACATTTTCTTAACACGTCACCCATTGTGCGACATCGTTGACAACAATCCTTACTCCAGGCACCCCTTACGTGACATCGGTGACACCTCTCCTTATCACAGACACCCACTGCGAGATATCCGCGACACGTCTTCTAAACCCGATCGCCTTTTGCACGAGATCCATGACACCTCTTCCTAACACAGACACCCATTGCGCGTCATTTGTGACACATTTTCTTAACACGTCACCCATTGTGCGACATCGGTGAAAACAATTCTGAATCCAGGCACCCCTTACGTGACATTGGTGACACCTTTTCTCAACACCGACACCCGTTGCGCAGCATCGGTGTCACGTCTTCTAAACCCGATCGCCTTTTGCACGAGATGGGTGACACGACATCTGAATCCGAACACCCTTTGTGCGATATCGTTGACAAAAATTCTGAATCCAGGCACCCCTTTCGCGACATTGGTGACACCTTTACTTAACACAGACACGCATTGCGCAGCATCGGTGACACGTCTTCTAAACCCGATCGCCTTTTGCACGAGATCCATGACACCTCTTCCTAACACAGACACCCATTGCGCGTCATTGGTGACACATTTTCTTAACACGTCACCCATTGTGCGACATCGGTGAAAACAATTCTGAATCCAGGCACCCCTTTCGTGACATTGGTGACACCTTTTCTCAACACAGACACGCATTGCGCAGCATCGGTGACACGTCTTCTAAACCCGATCGCCTTTTGCACGAGATGGGTGACACGACATCTGAATCCGAACACCCTTTGTGCGACATCGTTGACAAAAATTCTGAATCCAGGCACCACTTACGTGACATTGGTGACACCTTTTCTCAACACCGACACCCGCTGCGCAGCATCGGTGTCACGTCTTTTAAACACGATCGCCTTTTGCACGAGATGGGTGACACGACATCTGAATCCGAACACCCTTTGTGCGACATCGTTGACAAAAATTCTGAATCCAGGCACCCCTTTCGCGACATTGGTGACACCTTTACTTAACACAGACACGCATTGCGCAGCATCGGTGACACGTCTTCTAAACCCGATCGCCTTTTGCACGAGATCCATGACACCTCTTCCTAACACAGACACCCATTGCGCGTCATTGGTGACACATTTTCTTAACACGTCACCCATTGTGCGACATCGGTGAAAACAACACTGAATCCAGGCACCACTTACGTGACATTGGTGACACCTTTTCTCAACACCGACACCCGTTGCGCAGCATCGGTGACACGTCTTCTAAACCCGATCGCCTTTTGCACGAGATGGGTGACACGACATCTGAATCCGAACACCCTTTGTGCGACATCGTTGACAAAAATTCTGAATCCAGGCACCCCATACGTGACATTGGTGACACCTTTTCTCAACACTGACACCCGTTGCGCAGCGTCGGTGTCACGTCTTCTAAACCCGATCGCCTTTTGCACGAGATGGGTGACACGACATCTGAATCCGAACACCCTTTGTGCGACATCGTTGACAAAAATTCTGAATCCAGGCACCCCTTTCGCGACATTGGTGACACCTTTACTTAACACAGACACGCATTGCGCAGCATCGGTGACACGTCTTCTAAACCCGATCGCCTTTTGCACGAGATCCATGACACCTCTTCCTAACACAGACACCCATTGCGCGTCATTGGTGACACATTTTCTTAACACGTCACCCATTGTGCGACATCGGTGAAAACAACTCTGAATCCAGGCACCACTTACGTGACATTGGTGACACCTTTTCTCAACACCGACACCCGTTGCGCAGCATCGGTGACACGTCTTCTAAACCCGATCGCCTTTTGCACGAGATGGGTGACACGACATCTGAATCCGAACACCCTTTGTGCGACATCGTTGACAAAAATTCTGAATCCAGGCACCCCTTACGTGACATTGGTGACACCTTTTCTCAACACTGACACCCGTTGCGCAGCATCGGTGTCACGTCTTCTAAACCCGATCGCCTTTTGCACGAGATGGGTGACACGACATCTGAATCCGAACACCCTTTGTGCGACATCGTGGACAAAAATTCTGAATCCAGGCACCCCTTTCGCGACATTGGTGACACCTTTACTTAACACAGACACGCATTGCGCAGCATCGGTGACACGTCTTCTAAACCGGATCGCCTTTTGCACGAGATGGGTGACACGACATCTGAATCCGAACACCCTTTGTGCGACATCGTTGACAAAAATTCTGAATCCAGGCACCCCTTTCGCGACATTGGTGACACCTTTACTTAACACAGACACGCATTGCGCAGCATCGGTGACACGTCTTCTAAACCCGATCGCCTTTTGCACGAGATCCATGACACCTCTTCATAACACAGACACCCATTGCGCGTCATTGGTGACACATTTTCTTAACACGTCACCCATTGTGCGACATCGGTGAAAACAACTCTGAATCCAGGCACCACTTACGTGACATTGGTGACACCTTTTCTCAACACCGACACCCGTTGCGCAGCATCGGTGACACGTCTTCTAAACCCGATCGCCTTTTGCACGAGATGGGTGACACGACATCTGAATCCGAACACCCTTTGTGCGACATCGTTGACAAAAATTCTGAATCCAGGCACCCCTTACGTGACATTGGTGACACCTTTACTTAACACAGACACGCATTGCGCAGCATCGGTGACACGTCTTCTAAACCCGATCGCCTTTTGCACGAGATGGGTGACACGACATCTGAATCCGAACACCCTTTGTGCGACATCGTTGACAAAAATTCTGAATCCAGGCACCCCTTTCGCGACATTGGTGACACCTTTACTTAACACAGACACGCATTGCGCAGCATCGGTGACACGTCTTCTAAACCCGATCGCCTTTTGCACGAGATCCATGACACCTCTTCCTAACACAGACACCCATTGCGCGTCATTGGTGACACATTTTCTTAACACGTCACCCATTGGGCGACATCGGTGAAAACAATTCTGAATCCAGGCACCACTTACGTGACATTGGTGACACCTTTTCTCAACACCGACACCCGTTGCGCAGCATCGGTGACACGTCTTCTAAACCCGATCGCCTTTTGCACGAGATGGGTGACACGACATCTGAATCCGAACACCCTTTGTGCGACATCGTTGACAAAAATTCTGAATCCAGGCACCCCTTACGTGACATTGGTGACACCTTTTCTCAACACTGACACCCGTTGCGCAGCATCGGTGTCACGTCTTCTAAACCCGATCGCCTTTTGCACGAGATGGGTGACACGACATCTGAATACGAACACCCTTTGTGCGACATCGTTGACAAAAATTCTGAATCCAGGCACCCCTTTCGCGACATTGGTGACAACAATCCTTACTCCAGGCACCCATTGCGCGACATCGGTGGAATGCCTTCTGAACTCGGCCGTCTTTTGCACGAGATCCATGACACCTCTTCCTAACACAGACACTCATTGCGCGTCATTGGTGACACATTTTCTTAACACGTCACCCATTGTGCGACATCGGTGAAAACAATTCTGAATCCAGGCACCCCTTTCGTGACATTGGTGACACCTTTTCTCAACACAGACACGCATTGCGCAGCATCGGTGACACGTCTTCTAAACCCGATCGCCTTTTGCACGAGATGGGTGACACGACATCTGAATCCGAACACCCTTTGTGCGACATCGTTGACAAAAATTCTGAATCCAGGCACCCCTTACGTGACATTGGTGACACCTTTTCTCAACACTGACACCCGTTGCGCAGCATCGGTGTCACGTCTTCTAAACCCGATCGCCTTTTGCACGAGATGGGTGACACGACATCTGAATCCGAACACCCTTTGTGCGACATCGTTGACAAAAATTCTGAATCCAGGCACCCCTTTCGCGACATTGGTGACACCTTTACTTAACACAGACACGCATTGCGCAGCATCGGTGACACGTCTTCTAAACCGGATCGCCTTTTGCACGAGATGGGTGACACGACATCTGAATCCGAACACCCTTTGTGCGACATCGTTGACAAAAATTCTGAATCCAGGCACCCCTTTCGCGACATTGGTGACACCTTTACTTAACACAGACACGCATTGCGCAGCATCGGTGACACGTCTTCTAAACCCGATCGCCTTTTGCACGAGATCCATGACACCTCTTCCTAACACAGACACCCATTGCGCGACATCGTTGACAACAATCCTTACTCCAGGCACCCATTGCGCGACATCGGTGGAATGCCTTCTGAACTCGGCCGTCTTTTGCACGAGATCCATGACACCTCTTCCTAACACAGACACCCATTGCGCGTCATTGGTGACACATTTTCTTAACACGTCACCCATTGTGCGACATCGGTGAAAACAATTCTGAATCCAGGCACCCCTTACGTGACATTGGTGACACCTTTCTCAACACCGACACCCGTTGCGCAGCATCGGTGACACGTCTTCTAAACCCGATCGCCTTTTGCACGAGATGGGTGACACGACATCTGAATACGAACACCCTTTGTGCGACATCGTTGACAAAAATTCTGAATCCAGGCACCCCTTTCGCGACATTGGTGACAACAATCCTTACTCCAGGCACCCATTGCGCGACATCGGTGGAATGCCTTCTGAACTCGGCCGTCTTTTGCACGAGATCCATGACACCTCTTCCTAACACAGACACCCATTGCGCGTCATTGGTGACACATTTTCTTAACACGTCACCCATTGTGCGACATCGGTGAAAACAACACTGAATCCAGGCACCACTTACGTGACATTGGTGACACCTTTTCTCAACACCGACACCCGTTGCGCAGCATCGGTGACACGTCTTCTAAACCCGATCGCCTTTTGCACGAGATGGGTGACACGACATCTGAATCCGAACACCCTTTGTGCGACATCGTTGACAAAAATTCTGAATCCAGGCACCCCATACGTGACATTGGTGACACCTTTTCTCAACACTGACACCCGTTGCGCAGCGTCGGTGTCACGTCTTCTAAACCCGATCGCCTTTTGCACGAGATGGGTGACACGACATCTGAATCCGAACACCCTTTGTGCGACATCGTTGACAAAAATTCTGAATCCAGGCACCCCTTTCGCGACATTGGTGACACCTTTACTTAACACAGACACGCATTGCGCAGCATCGGTGACACGTCTTCTAAACCCGATCGCCTTTTGCACGAGATCCATGACACCTCTTCCTAACACAGACACCCATTGCGCGTCATTGGTGACACATTTTCTTAACACGTCACCCATTGTGCGACATCGGTGAAAACAACTCTGAATCCAGGCACCACTTACGTGACATTGGTGACACCTTTTCTCAACACCGACACCCGTTGCGCAGCATCGGTGACACGTCTTCTAAACCCGATCGCCTTTTGCACGAGATGGGTGACACGACATCTGAATCCGAACACCCTTTGTGCGACATCGTTGACAAAAATTCTGAATCCAGGCACCCCTTACGTGACATTGGTGACACCTTTTCTCAACACTGACACCCGTTGCGCAGCATCGGTGTCACGTCTTCTAAACCCGATCGCCTTTTGCACGAGATGGGTGACACGACATCTGAATCCGAACACCCTTTGTGCGACATCGTTGACAAAAATTCTGAATCCAGGCACCCTTTTCGCGACATTGGTGACACCTTTACTTAACACAGACACGCATTGCGCAGCATCGGTGACACGTCTTCTAAACCGGATCGCCTTTTGCACGAGATGGGTGACACGACATCTGAATCCGAACACCCTTTGTGCGACATCGTTGACAAAAATTCTGAATCCAGGCACCCCTTTCGCGACATTGGTGACACCTTTACTTAACACAGACACGCATTGCGCAGCATCGGTGACACGTCTTCTAAACCCGATCGCCTTTTGCACGAGATCCATGACACCTCTTCATAACACAGACACCCATTGCGCGTCATTGGTGACACATTTTCTTAACACGTCACCCATTGTGCGACATCGGTGAAAACAACTCTGAATCCAGGCACCACTTACGTGACATTGGTGACACCTTTTCTCAACACCGACACCCGTTGCGCAGCATCGGTGACACGTCTTCTAAACCCGATCGCCTTTTGCACGAGATGGGTGACACGACATCTGAATCCGAACACCCTTTGTGCGACATCGTTGACAAAAATTCTGAATCCAGGCACCCCTTACGTGACATTGGTGACACCTTTTCTCAACACTGACACCCGTTGCGCAGCATCGGTTTCACGTCTTCTAAACCCGATCGCCTTTTGCACGAGATGGGTGACACGACATCTGAATCCGAACACCCTTTGTGCGACATCGTTGACAAAAATTCTGAATCCAGGCACCCCTTTCGCGACATTGGTGACACCTTTACTTAACACAGACACGCATTGCGCAGCATCGGTGACACGTCTTCTAAACCCGATCGCCTTTTGCACGAGATCCATGACACCTCTTCCTAACACAGACACCCATTGCGCGTCATTGGTGACACATTTTCTTAACACGTCACCCATTGGGCGACATCGGTGAAAACAATTCTGAATCCAGGCACCACTTACGTGACATTGGTGACACCTTTTCTCAACACCGACACCCGTTGCGCAGCATCGGTGACACGTCTTCTAAACCCGATCGCCTTTTGCACGAGATGGGTGACACGACATCTGAATCCGAACACCCTTTGTGCGACATCGTTGACAAAAATTCTGAATCCAGGCACCCCTTACGTGACATTGGTGACACCTTTTCTCAACACTGACACCCGTTGCGCAGCATCGGTGTCACGTCTTCTAAACCCGATCGCCTTTTGCACGAGATGGGTGACACGACATCTGAATACGAACACCCTTTGTGCGACATCGTTGACAAAAATTCTGAATCCAGGCACCCCTTTCGCGACATTGGTGACAACAATCCTTACTCCAGGCACCCATTGCGCGACATCGGTGGAATGCCTTCTGAACTCGGCCGTCTTTTGCACGAGATCCATGACACCTCTTCCTAACACAGACACCCATTGCGCGTCATTGGTGACACATTTTCTTAACACGTCACCCATTGTGCGACATCGGTGAAAACAATTCTGAATCCAGGCACCCCTTTCGTGACATTGGTGACACCTTTTCTCAACACAGACACGCATTGCGCAGCATCGGTGACACGTCTTCTAAACCCGATCGCCTTTTGCACGAGATGGGTGACACGACATCTGAATCCGAACACCCTTTGTGCGACATCGTTGACAAAAATTCTGAATCCAGGCACCCCTTTCGCGACATTGGTGACACCTTTACTTAACACAGACACGCATTGCGCAGCATCGGTGACACGTCTTCTAAACCGGATCGCCTTTTGCACGAGATGGGTGACACGACATCTGAATCCGAACACCCTTTGTGCGACATCGTTGACAAAAATTCTGAATCCAGGCACCCCTTTCGCGACATTGGTGACACCTTTACTTAACACAGACACGCATTGCGCAGCATCGGTGACACGTCTTCTAAACCCGATCGCCTTTTGCACGAGATCCATGACACCTCTTCCTAACACAGACACCCATTGCGCGTCATTGGTGACACATTTTCTTAACACGTCACCCATTGTGCGACATCGTTGACAACAATCCTTACTCCAGGCACCCCTTACGTGACATCGGTGACACCTCTCCTTATCACAGACACCCACTGCGAGATATCCGCGACACGTCTTCTAAACCCGATCGCCTTTTGCACGAGATCCATGACACCTCTTCCTAACACAGACACCCATTGCGCGTCATTGGTGACACATTTTCTTAACACGTCACCCATTGTGCGACATCGGTGAAAACAATTCTGAATCCAGGCACCCCTTACGTGACATTGGTGACACCTTTTCTCAACACCGACACCCGTTGCGCAGCATCGGTGTCACGTCTTCTAAACCCGATCGCCTTTTGCACGAGATGGGTGACACGACATCTGAATCCGAACACCCTTTGTGCGATATCGTTGACAAAAATTCTGAATCCAGGCACCCCTTTCGCGACATTGGTGACACCTTTACTTAACACAGACACGCATTGCGCAGCATCGGTGACACGTCTTCTAAACCCGATCGCCTTTTGCACGAGATCCATGACACCTCTTCCTAACACAGACACCCATTGCGCGACATCGTTGACAACAATCCTTACTCCAGGCACCCCTTACGTGACATCGGTGACACCTCTCCTTATCACAGACACCCACTGCGAGATATCGGCGACACGTCTTCTGAACCCGATCGTCTTTTGCACGAGATCCATGACACCTCTTCCTAACACAGACACCCATTGCGCGACATCGTTGACAACAATCCTTACTCCAGGCACCCATTGCGCGACATCGGTGGAATGCCTTCTGAACTCGGCCGTCTTTTGCACGAGATCCATGACACCTCTTCCTAACACAGACACCCATTGCGCGTCATTGGTGACACATTTTCTTAACACGTCACCCATTGTGCGACATCGGTGAAAACAATTCTGAATCCAGGCACCCCTTACGTGACATTGGTGACACCTTTCTCAACACCGACACCCGTTGCGCAGCATCGGTGACACGTCTTCTAAACCCGATCGCCTTTTGCACGAGATGGGTGACACGACATCTGAATACGAACACCCTTTGTGCGACATCGTTGACAAAAATTCTGAATCCAGGCACCCCTTTCGCGACATTGGTGACAACAATCCTTACTCCAGGCACCCATTGCGCGACATCGGTGGAATGCCTTCTGAACTCGGCCGTCTTTTGCACGAGATCCATGACACCTCTTCCTAACACAGACACCCATTGCGCGTCATTGGTGACACATTTTCTTAACACGTCACCCATTGTGCGACATCGGTGAAAACAATTCTGAATCCAGGCACCCCTTACGTGACATTGGTGACACCTTTCTCAACACCGACACCCGTTGCGCAGCATCGGTGTCACGTCTTCTAAACCCGATCGCCTTTTGCACGAGATGGGTGACACGACATCTGAATACGAACACCCTTTGTGCGACATCGTTGACAAAAATTCTGAATCCAGGCACCCCTTTCGCGACATTGGTGACAACAATCCTTACTCCAGGCACCCGTTGCGCAGCATCGGTGTCACGTCTTCTAAACCCGATCGCCTTTTGCACGAGATGGGTGACACGACATCTGAATCCGAACACCCTTTGTGCGATATCGTTGACAAAAATTCTGAATCCAGGCACCCCTTTCGCGACATTGGTGACACCTTTACTTAACACAGACACGCATTGCGCAGCATCGGTGACACGTCTTCTAAACCCGATCGCCTTTTGCACGAGATCCATGACACCTCTTCCTAACACAGACACCCATTGCGCGACATCGTTGACAACAATCCTTACTCCAGGCACACCTTACGTGACATCGGTGACACCTCTCCTTATCACAGACACCCACTGCGAGATATCCGCGACACGTCTTCTGAACCCGATCGTCTTTTGCACGAGATCCATGACACCTCTTCCTAACACAGACACCCATTGCGCGACATCGTTGACAACAATCCTTACTCCAGGCACCCCTTACGTGACATCGGTGACACCTCTCCTTATCACAGACACCCACTGCGAGATATCCGCGACACGTCTTCTAAACCCGATCGCCTTTTGCACGAGATCCATGACACCTCTTCCTAACACAGACACCCATTGCGCGTCATTGGTGACACATTTTCTTAACACGTCACCCATTGTGCGACATCGGTGAAAACAATTCTGAATCCAGGCACCCCTTACGTGACATTGGTGACACCTTTCTCAACACCGACACCCGTTGCGCAGCATCGGTGACACGTCTTCTAAACCCGATCGCCTTTTGCACGAGATGGGTGACACGACATCTGAATACGAACACCCTTTGTGCGACATCGTTGACAAAAATTCTGAATCCAGGCACCCCTTTCGCGACATTGGTGACAACAATCCTTACTCCAGGCACCCATTGCGCGACATCGGTGGAATGCCTTCTGAACTCGGCCGTCTTTTGCACGAGATCCATGACACCTCTTCCTAACACAGACACCCATTGCGCGTCATTGGTGACACATTTTCTTAACACGTCACCCATTGTGCGACATCGGTGAAAACAATTCTGAATCCAGGCACCCCTTACGTGACATTGGTGACACCTTTCTCAACACCGACACCCGTTGCGCAGCATCGGTGTCACGTCTTCTAAACCCGATCGCCTTTTGCACGAGATGGGTGACACGACATCTGAATACGAACACCCTTTGTGCGACATCGTTGACAAAAATTCTGAATCCAGGCACCCCTTTCGCGACATTGGTGACAACAATCCTTACTCCAGGCACCCGTTGCGCAGCATCGGTGTCACGTCTTCTAAACCCGATCGCCTTTTGCACGAGATGGGTGACACGACATCTGAATCCGAACACCCTTTGTGCGATATCGTTGACAAAAATTCTGAATCCAGGCACCCCTTTCGCGACATTGGTGACACCTTTACTTAACACAGACACGCATTGCGCAGCATCGGTGACACGTCTTCTAAACCCGATCGCCTTTTGCACGAGATCCATGACACCTCTTCCTAACACAGACACCCATTGCGCGACATCGTTGACAACAATCCTTACTCCAGGCACACCTTACGTGACATCGGTGACACCTCTCCTTATCACAGACACCCACTGCGAGATATCCGCGACACGTCTTCTGAACCCGATCGTCTTTTGCACGAGATCCATGACACCTCTTCCTAACACAGACACCCATTGCGCGACATCGTTGACAACAATCCTTACTCCAGGCACCCCTTACGTGACATCGGTGACACCTCTCCTTATCACAGACACCCACTGCGAGATATCCGCGACACGTCTTCTAAACCCGATCGCCTTTTGCACGAGATCCATGACACCTCTTCCTAACACAGACACCCATTGCGCGTCATTGGTGACACATTTTCTTAACACGTCACCCATTGTGCGACATCGGTGAAAACAATTCTGAATCCAGGCACCCCTTACGTGACATTGGTGACACCTTTTCTCAACACCGACACCCGTTGCGCAGCATCGGTGTCACGTCTTCTAAACCCGATCGCCTTTTGCACGAGATGGGTGACACGACATCTGAATCCGAACACCCTTTGTGCGACATCGTTGACAAAAATTCTGAATCCAGGCACCCCTTTCGCGACATTGGTGACAACAATCCTTACTCCAGGCACCCGTTGCGCAGCATCGGTGTCACGTCTTCTAAACCCGATCGCCTTTTGCACGAGATGGGTGACACGACATCTGAATCCGAACACCCTTTGTGCGATATCGTTGACAAAAATTCTGAATCCAGGCACCCCTTTCGCGACATTGGTGACACCTTTACTTAACACAGACACGCATTGCGCAGCATCGGTGACACGTCTTCTAAACCCGATCGCCTTTTGCACGAGATCCATGACACCTCTTCCTAACACAGACACCCATTGCGCGACATCGTTGACAACAATCCTTACTCCAGGCACACCTTACGTGACATCGGTGACACCTCTCCTTATCACAGACACCCACTGCGAGATATCCGCGACACGTCTTCTGAACCCGATCGTCTTTTGCACGAGATCCATGACACCTCTTCCTAACACAGACACCCATTGCGCGACATCGTTGACAACAATCCTTACTCCAGGCACCCCTTACGTGACATCGGTGACACCTCTCCTTATCACAGACACCCACTGCGAGATATCCGCGACACGTCTTCTAAACCCGATCGCCTTTTGCACGAGATCCATGACACCTCTTCCTAACACAGACACCCATTGCGCGTCATTGGTGACACATTTTCTTAACACGTCACCCATTGTGCGACATCGGTGAAAACAATTCTTAATCCAGGCACCCCTTACGTGACATTGGTGACACCTTTTCTCAACACCGACACCCGTTGCGCAGCATCGGTGTCACGTCTTCTAAACCCGATCGCCTTTTGCACGAGATGGGTGACACGACATCTGAATCCGAACACCCTTTGTGCGATATCGTTGACAAAAATTCTGAATCCAGGCACCCCTTTCGCGACATTGGTGACAACAATCCTTACTCCAGGCACCCATTGCGCGACATCGGTGGAATGCCTTCTGAACTCGGCCGTCTTTTGCACGAGATCCATGACACCTCTTCCTAACACAGACACCCATTGCGCGACATCGTTGACAACAATCCTTACTCCAGGCACCCCTTACGTGACATCGGTGACACCTCTCCTTATCACAGACACCCACTGCGAGATATCGGCGACACGTCTTCTGAACCCGATCGTCTTTTGCACGAGATCCATGACACCTCTTCCTAACACAGACACCCATTGCGCGACATCGTTGACAACAATCCTTACTCCAGGCACCCATTGCGCGACATCGGTGGAATGCCTTCTGAACTCGGCCGTCTTTTGCACGAGATCCATGACACCTCTTCCTAACACAGACACCCATTGCGCGTCATTGGTGACACATTTTCTTAACACGTCACCCATTGTGCGACATCGGTGAAAACAATTCTGAATCCAGGCACCCCTTACGTGACATTGGTGACACCTTTCTCAACACCGACACCCGTTGCGCAGCATCGGTGACACGTCTTCTAAACCCGATCGCCTTTTGCACGAGATGGGTGACACGACATCTGAATCCGAACACCCTTTGTGCGACATCGTTGACAAAAATTCTGAATCCAGGCACCCCTTTCGCGACATTGGTGACAACAATCCTTACTCCAGGCACCCGTTGCGCAGCATCGGTGTCACGTCTTCTAAACCCGATCGCCTTTTGCACGAGATGGGTGACACGACATCTGAATCCGAACACCCTTTGTGCGATATCGTTGACAAAAATTCTGAATCCAGGCACCCCTTTCGCGACATTGGTGACACCTTTACTTAACACAGACACGCATTGCGCAGCATCGGTGACACGTCTTCTAAACCCGATCGCCTTTTGCACGAGATCCATGACACCTCTTCCTAACACAGACACCCATTGCGCGACATCGTTGACAACAATCCTTACTCCAGGCACACCTTACGTGACATCGGTGACACCTCTCCTTATCACAGACACCCACTGCGAGATATCCGCGACACGTCTTCTGAACCCGATCGTCTTTTGCACGAGATCCATGACACCTCTTCCTAACACAGACACCCATTGCGCGACATCGTTGACAACAATCCTTACTCCAGGCACCCCTTACGTGACATCGGTGACACCTCTCCTTATCACAGACACCCACTGCGAGATATCCGCGACACGTCTTCTAAACCCGATCGCCTTTTGCACGAGATCCATGACACCTCTTCCTAACACAGACACCCATTGCGCGTCATTGGTGACACATTTTCTTAACACGTCACCCATTGTGCGACATCGGTGAAAACAATTCTTAATCCAGGCACCCCTTACGTGACATTGGTGACACCTTTTCTCAACACCGACACCCGTTGCGCAGCATCGGTGTCACGTCTTCTAAACCCGATCGCCTTTTGCACGAGATGGGTGACACGACATCTGAATCCGAACACCCTTTGTGCGATATCGTTGACAAAAATTCTGAATCCAGGCACCCCTTTCGCGACATTGGTGACAACAATCCTTACTCCAGGCACCCATTGCGCGACATCGGTGGAATGCCTTCTGAACTCGGCCGTCTTTTGCACGAGATCCATGACACCTCTTCCTAACACAGACACCCATTGCGCGACATCGTTGACAACAATCCTTACTCCAGGCACCCCTTACGTGACATCGGTGACACCTCTCCTTATCACAGACACCCACTGCGAGATATCGGCGACACGTCTTCTGAACCCGATCGTCTTTTGCACGAGATCCATGACACCTCTTCCTAACACAGACACCCATTGCGCGACATCGTTGACAACAATCCTTACTCCAGGCACCCATTGCGCGACATCGGTGGAATGCCTTCTGAACTCGGCCGTCTTTTGCACGAGATCCATGACACCTCTTCCTAACACAGACACCCATTGCGCGTCATTGGTGACACATTTTCTTAACACGTCACCCATTGTGCGACATCGGTGAAAACAATTCTGAATCCAGGCACCCCTTACGTGACATTGGTGACACCTTTCTCAACACCGACACCCGTTGCGCAGCATCGGTGACACGTCTTCTAAACCCGATCGCCTTTTGCACGAGATGGGTGACACGACATCTGAATACGAACACCCTTTGTGCGACATCGTTGACAAAAATTCTGAATCCAGGCACCCCTTTCGCGACATTGGTGACAACAATCCTTACTCCAGGCACCCATTGCGCGACATCGGTGGAATGCCTTCTGAACTCGGCCGTCTTTTGCACGAGATCCATGACACCTCTTCCTAACACAGACACCCATTGCGCGTCATTGGTGACACATTTTCTTAACACGTCACCCATTGTGCGACATCGGTGAAAACAATTCTGAATCCAGGCACCCCTTACGTGACATTGGTGACACCTTTCTCAACACCGACACCCGTTGCGCAGCATCGGTGTCACGTCTTCTAAACCCGATCGCCTTTTGCACGAGATGGGTGACACGACATCTGAATACGAACACCCTTTGTGCGACATCGTTGACAAAAATTCTGAATCCAGGCACCCCTTTCGCGACATTGGTGACAACAATCCTTACTCCAGGCACCCGTTGCGCAGCATCGGTGTCACGTCTTCTAAACCCGATCGCCTTTTGCACGAGATGGGTGACACGACATCTGAATCCGAACACCCTTTGTGCGATATCGTTGACAAAAATTCTGAATCCAGGCACCCCTTTCGCGACATTGGTGACACCTTTACTTAACACAGACACGCATTGCGCAGCATCGGTGACACGTCTTCTAAACCCGATCGCCTTTTGCACGAGATCCATGACACCTCTTCCTAACACAGACACCCATTGCGCGACATCGTTGACAACAATCCTTACTCCAGGCACACCTTACGTGACATCGGTGACACCTCTCCTTATCACAGACACCCACTGCGAGATATCCGCGACACGTCTTCTAAACCCGATCGCCTTTTGCACGAGATCCATGACACCTCTTCCTAACACAGACACCCATTGCGCGTCATTGGTGACACATTTTCTTAACACGTCACCCATTGTGCGACATCGGTGAAAACAATTCTGAATCCAGGCACCCCTTACGTGACATTGGTGACACCTTTTCTCAACACCGACACCCGTTGCGCAGCATCGGTGTCACGTCTTCTAAACCCGATCGCCTTTTGCACGAGATGGGTGACACGACATCTGAATCCGAACACCCTTTGTGCGACATCGTTGACAAAAATTCTGAATCCAGGCACCCCTTTCGCGACATTGGTGACAACAATCCTTACTCCAGGCACCCGTTGCGCAGCATCGGTGTCACGTCTTCTAAACCCGATCGCCTTTTGCACGAGATGGGTGACACGACATCTGAATCCGAACACCCTTTGTGCGATATCGTTGACAAAAATTCTGAATCCAGGCACCCCTTTCGCGACATTGGTGACACCTTTCTCAACACCGACACCCGTTGCGCAGCATCGGTGTCACGTCTTCTAAACCCGATCGCCTTTTGCACGAGATCCATGACACCTCTTCCTAACACAGACACCCATTGCGCGTCATTGGTGACACATTTTCTTAACACGTCACCCATTGTGCGACATCGGTGAAAACAATTCTGAATCCAGGCACCCCTTACGTGACATTGGTGACACCTTTTCTCAACACAGACACGCATTGCGCAGCATCGGTGACACGTCTTCTAAACCCGATCGCCTTTTGCACGAGATCCATGACACCTCTTCCTAACACAGACACCCATTGCGCGTCATTGGTGACACATTTTCTTAACACGTCACCCATTGTGCGACATCGTTGAAAACAATTCTGAATCCAGGCACCACTTACGTGACATTGGTGACACCTTTTCTCAACACCGACACCCGTTGCGCAGCATCGGTGACACGTCTTCTAAACCCGATCGCCTTTTGCACGAGATGGGTGACACGACATCTGAATCCGAACACCCTTTGTGCGACACCGTTGACAAAAATTCTGAATCCAGGCACCCCTTTCGCGACATTGGTGACACCTTTACTTAACACAGACACGCATTGCGCAGCATCGGTGACACGTCTTCTAAACCCGATCGCCTTTTGCACGAGATGGGTGACACGACATCTGAATCCGAACACCTTTTGTGCGACATCGTTGACAAAAATTCTGAATCCAGGCACCCCTTTCGCGACATTGGTGACACCTTTACTTAACACAGACACGCATTGCGCAGCATCGGTGACACGTCTTCTAAACCCGATCGCCTTTTGCACGAGATGGGTGACACGACATCTGAATCCGAACACCCTTTGTGCGACACCGTTGACAAAAATTCTGAATCCAGGCACCCCTTTCGCGACAATGGTGACACCTTTACTTAACACAGACACGCATTGCGCAGCATCGGTGACACGTCTTCTAAACCCGATCGCCTTTTGCACGAGATCCATGACACCTCTTCCTAACACAGACACCCATTGCGCGACATCGTTGACAACAATCCTTACTCCAGGCACCGCTTACGTGACATCGGTGACACCTCTCCTTATCACAGACACCCACTGCGAGATATCCGCGACACGTCTTCTGAACCCGATCGTCTTTTGCACGAGATCCATGACACCTCTTCCTAACACAGACACCCATTGCGCGACATCGTTGACAACAATCCTTACTCCAGGCACCCCTTACGTTACATCGGTGACACCTCTCCTTATCACAGACACCCACTGCGAGATATCCGCGACACGTCTTCTAAACCCGATCGCCTTTTGCACGAGATCCATGACACCTCTTCCTAACACAGACACCCATTGCGCGTCATTGGTGACACATTTTCTTAACACGTTACCCATTGTGCGACATCGGTGAAAACAATTCTGAATCCAGGCACCCCTTACGTGACATTGGTGACACCTTTTCTCAACACAGACACGCATTGCGCAGCATCGGTGACACGTCTTCTAAACCCGATCGCCTTTTGCACGAGATCCATGACACCTCTTCCTAACACAGACACCCATTGCGCGTCATTGGTGACACATTTTCTTAACACGTCACCCATTGTGCGACATCGTTGAAAACAATTCTGAATCCAGGCACCACTTACGTGACATTGGTGACACCTTTTCTCAACACCGACACCCGTTGCGCAGCATCGGTGACACGTCTTCTAAACCCGATCGCCTTTTGCACGAGATGGGTGACACGACATCTGAATCCGAACACCCTTTGTGCGACATCGTTGACAAAAATTCTGAATCCAGGCACCCCTTTCGCGACATTGGTGACACCTTTACTTAACACAGACACGCATTGCGCAGCATCGGTGACACGTCTTCTAAACCCGATCGCCTTTTGCACGAGATGGGTGACACGACATCTGAATCCGAACACCCTTTGTGCGACATCGTTGACAAAAATTCTGAATCCAGGCACCCCTTTCGCGACATTGGTGACAACAATCCTTACTCCAGGCACCCATTGCGCGACATCGGTGGAATGCCTTCTGAACTCGGCCGTCTTTTGCACGAGATCCATGACACCTCTTCCTAACACAAACACCCATTGCGCGTCATTGGTGACACATTTTCTTAACACGTCACCCATTGTGCGACATCGGTGAAAACAATTCTGAATCCAGGCACCACTTACGTGACATTGGTGACACCTTTTCTCAACACCGACACCCGTTGCGCAGCATCGGTGACACGTCTTCTAAACCCGATCGCCTTTTGCACGAGATGGGTGACACGACATCTGAATCCGAACACCTTTTGTGCGACATCGTTGACAAAAATTCTGAATCCAGGCACCCCTTTCGCGACATTGGTGACACCTTTACTTAACACAGACACGCATTGCGCAGCATCGTTGACACGTCTTCTAAACCCGATCGCCTTTTGCACGAGATGGGTGACACGACATCTGAATCCGAACACCCTTTGTGCGACATCGTTGACAAAAATTCTGAATCCAGGCACCCCTTTCGCGACATTGGTGACACCTTTACTTAACACAGACACGCATTGCGCAGCATCGGTGACACGTCTTCTAAACCCGATCGCCTTTTGCACGAGATGGGTGACACGACATCTGAATCCGAACACCCTTTGTGCGACACCGTTGACAAAAATTCTGAATCCAGGCACCCCTTTCGAGACATTGGTGACACCTTTACTTAACACAGACACGCATTGCGCAGCATCGGTGACACGTCTTCTAAACCCGATCGCCTTTTGCACGAGATGGGTGACACGACATCTGAATCCGAACACCTTTTGTGCGACATCGTTGACAAAAATTCTGAATCCAGGCACCCCTTTCGCGACATTGGTGACACCTTTACTTAACACAGACACGCATTGCGCAGCATCGGTGACACGTCTTCTAAACCCGATCGCCTTTTGCACGAGATGGGTGACACGACATCTGAATCCGAACACCCTTTGTGCGACACCGTTGACAAAAATTCTGAATCCAGGCACCCCTTTCGCGACAATGGTGACACCTTTACTTAACACAGACACGCATTGCGCAGCATCGGTGACACGTCTTCTAAACCCGATCGCCTTTTGCACGAGATGGGTGACACGACATCTGAATCCGAACACCCTTTGTGCGACACCGTTGACAAAAATTCTGAATCCAGGCACCCCTTTCGCGACAATGGTGACACCTTTACTTATCACAGACACCCACTGCGAGATATCCGCGACACGTCTTCTGAACCCGATCGTCTTTTGCACGAGATCCATGACACCTCTTCCTAACACAGACACCCATTGCGCGACATCGTTGACAACAATCCTTACTCCAGGCACCCCTTACGTGACATCGGTGACACCTCTCCTTATCACAGACACCCACTGCGAGATATCCGCGACACGTCTTCTAAACCCGATCGCCTTTTGCACGAGATCCATGACACCTCTTCCTAACACAGACACCCATTGCGCGTCATTGGTGACACATTTTCTTAACACGTCACCCATTGTGCGACATCGGTGAAAACAATTCTGAATCCAGGCACCCCTTACGTGACATTGGTGACACCTTTTCTCAACACAGACACGCATTGCGCAGCATCGGTGACACGTCTTCTAAACCCGATCGCCTTTTGCACGAGATCCATGACACCTCTTCCTAACACAGACACCCATTGCGCGTCATTGGTGACACATTTTCTTAACACGTCACCCATTGTGCGACATCGTTGAAAACAATTCTGAATCCAGGCACCACTTACGTGACATTGGTGACACCTTTTCTCAACACCGACACCCGTTGCGCAGCATCGGTGACACGTCTTCTAAACCCGATCGCCTTTTGCACGAGATGGGTGACACGACATCTGAATCCGAACACCCTTTGTGCGACATCGTTGACAAAAATTCTGAATCCAGGCACCCCTTTCGCGACATTGGTGACACCTTTACTTAACACAGACACGCATTGCGCAGCATCGGTGACACGTCTTCTAAACCCGATCGCCTTTTGCACGAGATGGGTGACACGACATCTGAATCCGAACACCCTTTGTGCGACACCGTTGACAAAAATTCTGAATCCAGGCACCCCTTTCGCGACATTGGTGACACCTTTACTTAACACAGACACGCATTGCGCAGCATCGGTGACACGTCTTCTAAACCCGATCGCCTTTTGCACGAGATGGGTGACACGACATCTGAATCCGAACACCCTTTGTGCGACACCGTTGACAAAAATTCTGAATCCAGGCACCCCTTTCGCGACATTGGTGACACCTTTACTTAACACAGACACGCATTGCGCAGCATCGGTGACACGTCTTCTAAACCCGATCGCCTTTTGCACGAGATCCATGACACCTCTTCCTAACACAGACACCCATTGCGCGACATCGTTGACAACAATCCTTACTCCAGGCACACCTTACGTGACATCGGTGACACCTCTCCTTATCACAGACACCCACTGCGAGATATCCGCGACACGTCTTCTGAACCCGATCGTCTTTCGCACGAGATCCATGACACCTCTTCCTAACACAGACACCCATTGCGCGACATCGTTGACAACAATCTTTACTCCAGGCACCCCTTACGTGACATCGGTGACACCTCTCCTTATCACAGACACCCACTGCGAGATATCCGCGACACGTCTTCTAAACCCGATCGCCTTTTGCACGAGATCCATGACACCTCTTCCTAACACAGACACCCATTGCGCGTCATTGGTGACACATTTTCTTAACACGTCACCCATTGTGCGACATCGGTGAAAACAATTCTTAATCCAGGCACCCCTTACGTGACATTGGTGACACCTTTTCTCAACACCGACACCCGTTGCGCAGCATCGGTGTCACGTCTTCTAAACCCGATCGCCTTTTGCACGAGATGGGTGACACGACATCTGAATCCGAACACCCTTTGTGCGATATCGTTGACAAAAATTCTGAATCCAGGCACCCCTTTCGCGACATTGGTGACAACAATCCTTACTCCAGGCACCCATTGCGCGACATCGGTGGAATGCCTTCTGAACTCGGCCGTCTTTTGCACGAGATCCATGACACCTCTTCCTAACACAGACACCCATTGCGCGACATCGTTGACAACAATCCTTACTCCAGGCACCCCTTACGTGACATCGGTGACACCTCTCCTTATCACAGACACCCACTGCGAGATATCGGCGACACGTCTTCTGAACCCGATCGTCTTTTGCACGAGATCCATGACACCTCTTCCTAACACAGACACCCATTGCGCGACATCGTTGACAACAATCCTTACTCCAGGCACCCATTGCGCGACATCGGTGGAATGCCTTCTGAACTCGGCCGTCTTTTGCACGAGATCCATGACACCTCTTCCTAACACAGACACCCATTGCGCGTCATTGGTGACACATTTTCTTAACACGTCACCCATTGTGCGACATCGGTGAAAACAATTCTGAATCCAGGCACCCCTTACGTGACATTGGTGACACCTTTCTCAACACCGACACCCGTTGCGCAGCATCGGTGTCACGTCTTCTAAACCCGATCGCCTTTTGCACGAGATGGGTGACACGACATCTGAATACGAACACCCTTTGTGCGACATCGTTGACAAAAATTCTGAATCCAGGCACCCCTTTCGCGACATTGGTGACAACAATCCTTACTCCAGGCACCCGTTGCGCAGCATCGGTGTCACGTCTTCTAAACCCGATCGCCTTTTGCACGAGATGGGTGACACGACATCTGAATCCGAACACCCTTTGTGCGATATCGTTGACAAAAATTCTGAATCCAGGCACCCCTTTCGCGACATTGGTGACACCTTTACTTAACACAGACACGCATTGCGCAGCATCGGTGACACGTCTTCTAAACCCGATCGCCTTTTGCACGAGATCCATGACACCTCTTCCTAACACAGACACCCATTGCGCGACATCGTTGACAACAATCCTTACTCCAGGCACACCTTACGTGACATCGGTGACACCTCTCCTTATCACAGACACCCACTGCGAGATATCCGCGACACGTCTTCTGAACCCGATCGTCTTTTGCACGAGATCCATGACACCTCTTCCTAACACAGACACCCATTGCGCGACATCGTTGACAACAATCCTTACTCCAGGCACCCCTTACGTGACATCGGTGACACCTCTCCTTATCACAGACACCCACTGCGAGATATCCGCGACACGTCTTCTAAACCCGATCGCCTTTTGCACGAGATCCATGACACCTCTTCCTAACACAGACACCCATTGCGCGTCATTGGTGACACATTTTCTTAACCCCTCACCCATTGTGCGACATCGGTGAAAACAATTCTGAATCCAGGCACCCCTTACGTGACATTGGTGACACCTTTTCTCAACACCGACACCCGTTGCGCAGCATCGGTGTCACGTCTTCTAAACCCGATCGCCTTTTGCACGAGATGGGTGACACGACATCTGAATCCGAACACCCTTTGTGCGACATCGTTGACAAAAATTCTGAATCCAGGCACCCCTTTCGCGACATTGGTGACAACAATCCTTACTCCAGGCACCCGTTGCGCAGCATCGGTGTCACGTCTTCTAAACCCGATCGCCTTTTGCACGAGATGGGTGACACGACATCTGAATCCGAACACCCTTTGTGCGATATCGTTGACAAAAATTCTGAATCCAGGCACCCCTTTCGCGACATTGGTGACACCTTTACTTAACACAGACACGCATTGCGCAGCATCGGTGACACGTCTTCTAAACCCGATCGCCTTTTGCACGAGATCCATGACACCTCTTCCTAACACAGACACCCATTGCGCGACATCGTTGACAACAATCCTTACTCCAGGCACACCTTACGTGACATCGGTGACACCTCTCCTTATCACAGACACCCACTGCGAGATATCCGCGACACGTCTTCTGAACCCGATCGTCTTTTGCACGAGATCCATGACACCTCTTCCTAACACAGACACCCATTGCGCGACATCGTTGACAACAATCCTTACTCCAGGCACCCCTTACGTGACATCGGTGACACCTCTCCTTATCACAGACACCCACTGCGAGATATCCGCGACACGTCTTCTAAACCCGATCGCCTTTTGCACGAGATCCATGACACCTCTTCCTAACACAGACACCCATTGCGCGTCATTGGTGACACATTTTCTTAACACGTCACCCATTGTGCGACATCGGTGAAAACAATTCTTAATCCAGGCACCCCTTACGTGACATTGGTGACACCTTTTCTCAACACCGACACCCGTTGCGCAGCATCGGTGTCACGTCTTCTAAACCCGATCGCCTTTTGCACGAGATGGGTGACACGACATCTGAATCCGAACACCCTTTGTGCGATATCGTTGACAAAAATTCTGAATCCAGGCACCCCTTTCGCGACATTGGTGACAACAATCCTTACTCCAGGCACCCATTGCGCGACATCGGTGGAATGCCTTCTGAACTCGGCCGTCTTTTGCACGAGATCCATGACACCTCTTCCTAACACAGACACCCATTGCGCGACATCGTTGACAACAATCCTTACTCCAGGCACCCCTTACGTGACATCGGTGACACCTCTCCTTATCACAGACACCCACTGCGAGATATCGGCGACACGTCTTCTGAACCCGATCGTCTTTTGCACGAGATCCATGACACCTCTTCCTAACACAGACACCCATTGCGCGACATCGTTGACAACAATCCTTACTCCAGGCACCCATTGCGCGACATCGGTGGAATGCCTTCTGAACTCGGCCGTCTTTTGCACGAGATCCATGACACCTCTTCCTAACACAGACACCCATTGCGCGTCATTGGTGACACATTTTCTTAACACGTCACCCATTGTGCGACATCGGTGAAAACAATTCTGAATCCAGGCACCCCTTACGTGACATTGGTGACACCTTTTCTCAACACCGACACCCGTTGCGCAGCATCGGTGTCACGTCTTCTAAACCCGATCGCCTTTTGCACGAGATGGGTGACACGACATCTGAATCCGAACACCCTTTGTGCGACATCGTTGACAAAAATTCTGAATCCAGGCACCCCTTTCGCGACATTGGTGACAACAATCCTTACTCCAGGCACCCGTTGCGCAGCATCGGTGTCACGTCTTCTAAACCCGATCGCCTTTTGCACGAGATGGGTGACACGACATCTGAATCCGAACACCCTTTGTGCGATATCGTTGACAAAAATTCTGAATCCAGGCACCCCTTTCGCGACATTGGTGACACCTTTACTTAACACAGACACGCATTGCGCAGCATCGGTGACACGTCTTCTAAACCCGATCGCCTTTTGCACGAGATCCATGACACCTCTTCCTAACACAGACACCCATTGCGCGACATCGTTGACAACAATCCTTACTCCAGGCACACCTTACGTGACATCGGTGACACCTCTCCTTATCACAGACACCCACTGCGAGATATCCGCGACACGTCTTCTGAACCCGATCGTCTTTTGCACGAGATCCATGACACCTCTTCCTAACACAGACACCCATTGCGCGACATCGTTGACAACAATCCTTACTCCAGGCACCCCTTACGTGACATCGGTGACACCTCTCCTTATCACAGACACCCACTGCGAGATATCCGCGACACGTCTTCTAAACCCGATCGCCTTTTGCACGAGATCCATGACACCTCTTCCTAACACAGACACCCATTGCGCGTCATTGGTGACACATTTTCTTAACACGTCACCCATTGTGCGACATCGGTGAAAACAATTCTGAATCCAGGCACCCCTTACGTGACATTGGTGACACCTTTTCTCAACACCGACACCCGTTGCGCAGCATCGGTGTCACGTCTTCTAAACCCGATCGCCTTTTGCACGAGATGGGTGACACGACATCTGAATCCGAACACCCTTTGTGCGATATCGTTGACAAAAATTCTGAATCCAGGCACCCCTTTCGCGACATTGGTGACACCTTTACTTAACACAGACACGCATTGCGCAGCATCGGTGACACGTCTTCTAAACCCGATCGCCTTTTGCACGAGATCCATGACACCTCTTCCTAACACAGACACCCATTGCGCGACATCGTTGACAACAATCCTTACTCCAGGCACCCCTTACGTGACATCGGTGACACCTCTCCTTATCACAGACACCCACTGCGAGATATCGGCGACACGTTTTCTGAACCCGATCGTCTTTTGCACGAGATCCATGACACCTCTTCCTAACACAGACACCCATTGCGCGACATCGTTGACAACAATCCTTACTCCAGGCACCCATTGCGCGACATCGGTGGAATGCCTTCTGAACTCGGCCGTCTTTTGCACGAGATCCATGACACCTCTTCCTAACACAGACACCCATTGCGCGTCATTGGTGACACATTTTCTTAACACGTCACCCATTGTGCGACATCGGTGAAAACAATTCTGAATCCAGGCACCCCTTACGTGACATTGGTGACACCTTTCTCAACACCGACACCCGTTGCGCAGCATCGGTGACACGTCTTCTAAACCCGATCGCCTTTTGCACGAGATGGGTGACACGACATCTGAATACGAACACCCTTTGTGCGACATCGTTGACAAAAATTCTGAATCCAGGCACCCCTTTCGCGACATTGGTGACAACAATCCTTACTCCAGGCACCCATTGCGCGACATCGGTGGAATGCCTTCTGAACTCGGCCGTCTTTTGCACGAGATCCATGACACCTCTTCCTAACACAGACACCCATTGCGCGTCATTGGTGACACATTTTCTTAACACGTCACCCATTGTGCGACATCGGTGAAAACAATTCTGAATCCAGGCACCCCTTACGTGACATTGGTGACACCTTTCTCAACACCGACACCCGTTGCGCAGCATCGGTGTCACGTCTTCTAAACCCGATCGCCTTTTGCACGAGATCCATGACACCTCTTCCTAACACAGACACCCATTGCGCGTCATTGGTGACACATTTTCTTAACACGTCACCCATTGCGCGACATCGTTGACAACAATCCTTACTCCAGGCACACCTTACGTGACATCGGTGACACCTCTCCTTATCACAGACACCCACTGCGAGATATCCGCGACACGTCTTCTGAACCCGATCGTCTTTTGCACGAGATCCATGACACCTCTTCCTAACACAGACACCCATTGCGCGACATCGTTGACAACAATCCTTACTCCAGGCACCCCTTACGTGACATCGGTGACACCTCTCCTTATCACAGACACCCACTGCGAGATATCCGCGACACGTCTTCTAAACCCGATCGCCTTTTGCACGAGATCCATGACACCTCTTCCTAACACAGACACCCATTGCGCGTCATTGGTGACACATTTTCTTAACACGTCACCCATTGTGCGACATCGGTGAAAACAATTCTGAATCCAGGCACCCCTTACGTGACATTGGTGACACCTTTTCTCAACACCGACACCCGTTGCGCAGCATCGGTGTCACGTCTTCTAAACCCGATCGCCTTTTGCACGAGATGGGTGACACGACATCTGAATCCGAACACCCTTTGTGCGACATCGTTGACAAAAATTCTGAATCCAGGCACCCCTTTCGCGACATTGGTGACAACAATCCTTACTCCAGGCACCCATTGCGCGACATCGGTGGAATGCCTTCTGAACTCGGCCGTCTTTTGCACGAGATCCATGACACCTCTTCCTAACACAGACACCCATTGCGCGACATCGTTGACAACAATCCTTACTCCAGGCACCCCTTACGTGACATCGGTGACACCTCTCCTTATCACAGACACCCACTGCGAGATATCGGCGACACGTCTTCTGAACCCGATCGTCTTTTGCACGAGATCCATGACACCTCTTCCTAACACAGACACCCATTGCGCGACATCGTTGACAACAATCCTTACTCCAGGCACCCATTGCGCGACATCGGTGGAATGCCTTCTGAACTCGGCCGTCTTTTGCACGAGATCCATGACACCTCTTCCTAACACAGACACCCATTGCGCGTCATTGGTGACACATTTTCTTAACACGTCACCCATTGTGCGACATCGGTGAAAACAATTCTGAATCCAGGCACCCCTTACGTGACATTGGTGACACCTTTCTCAACACCGACACCCGTTGCGCAGCATCGGTGTCACGTCTTCTAAACCCGATCGCCTTTTGCACGAGATGGGTGACACGACATCTGAATACGAACACCCTTTGTGCGACATCGTTGACAAAAATTCTGAATCCAGGCACCCCTTTCGCGACATTGGTGACAACAATCCTTACTCCAGGCACCCGTTGCGCAGCATCGGTGTCACGTCTTCTAAACCCGATCGCCTTTTGCACGAGATGGGTGACACGACATCTGAATCCGAACACCCTTTGTGCGATATCGTTGACAAAAATTCTGAATCCAGGCACCCCTTTCGCGACATTGGTGACACCTTTACTTAACACAGACACGCATTGCGCAGCATCGGTGACACGTCTTCTAAACCCGATCGCCTTTTGCACGAGATCCATGACACCTCTTCCTAACACAGACACCCATTGCGCGACATCGTTGACAACAATCCTTACTCCAGGCACACCTTACGTGACATCGGTGACACCTCTCCTTATCACAGACACCCACTGCGAGATATCCGCGACACGTCTTCTGAACCCGATCGTCTTTTGCACGAGATCCATGACACCTCTTCCTAACACAGACACCCATTGCGCGACATCGTTGACAACAATCCTTACTCCAGGCACCCCTTACGTGACATCGGTGACACCTCTCCTTATCACAGACACCCACTGCGAGATATCCGCGACACGTCTTCTAAACCCGATCGCCTTTTGCACGAGATCCATGACACCTCTTCCTAACACAGACACCCATTGCGCGTCATTGGTGACACATTTTCTTAACACGTCACCCATTGTGCGACATCGGTGAAAACAATTCTGAATCCAGGCACCCCTTACGTGACATTGGTGACACCTTTTCTCAACACCGACACCCGTTGCGCAGCATCGGTGTCACGTCTTCTAAACCCGATCGCCTTTTGCACGAGATGGGTGACACGACATCTGAATCCGAACACCCTTTGTGCGACATCGTTGACAAAAATTCTGAATCCAGGCACCCCTTTCGCGACATTGGTGACAACAATCCTTACTCCAGGCACCCGTTGCGCAGCATCGGTGTCACGTCTTCTAAACCCGATCGCCTTTTGCACGAGATGGGTGACACGACATCTGAATCCGAACACCCTTTGTGCGATATCGTTGACAAAAATTCTGAATCCAGGCACCCCTTTCGCGACATTGGTGACACCTTTACTTAACACAGACACGCATTGCGCAGCATCGGTGACACGTCTTCTAAACCCGATCGCCTTTTGCACGAGATCCATGACACCTCTTCCTAACACAGACACCCATTGCGCGACATCGTTGACAACAATCCTTACTCCAGGCACACCTTACGTGACATCGGTGACACCTCTCCTTATCACAGACACCCACTGCGAGATATCCGCGACACGTCTTCTGAACCCGATCGTCTTTTGCACGAGATCCATGACACCTCTTCCTAACACAGACACCCATTGCGCGACATCGTTGACAACAATCCTTACTCCAGGCACCCCTTACGTGACATCGGTGACACCTCTCCTTATCACAGACACCCACTGCGAGATATCCGCGACACGTCTTCTAAACCCGATCGCCTTTTGCACGAGATCCATGACACCTCTTCCTAACACAGACACCCATTGCGCGTCATTGGTGACACATTTTCTTAACACGTCACCCATTGTGCGACATCGGTGAAAACAATTCTTAATCCAGGCACCCCTTACGTGACATTGGTGACACCTTTTCTCAACACCGACACCCGTTGCGCAGCATCGGTGTCACGTCTTCTAAACCCGATCGCCTTTTGCACGAGATGGGTGACACGACATCTGAATCCGAACACCCTTTGTGCGATATCGTTGACAAAAATTCTGAATCCAGGCACCCCTTTCGCGACATTGGTGACAACAATCCTTACTCCAGGCACCCATTGCGCGACATCGGTGGAATGCCTTCTGAACTCGGCCGTCTTTTGCACGAGATCCATGACACCTCTTCCTAACACAGACACCCATTGCGCGACATCGTTGACAACAATCCTTACTCCAGGCACCCCTTACGTGACATCGGTGACACCTCTCCTTATCACAGACACCCACTGCGAGATATCGGCGACACGTCTTCTGAACCCGATCGTCTTTTGCACGAGATCCATGACACCTCTTCCTAACACAGACACCCATTGCGCGACATCGTTGACAACAATCCTTACTCCAGGCACCCATTGCGCGACATCGGTGGAATGCCTTCTGAACTCGGCCGTCTTTTGCACGAGATCCATGACACCTCTTCCTAACACAGACACCCATTGCGCGTCATTGGTGACACATTTTCTTAACACGTCACCCATTGTGCGACATCGGTGAAAACAATTCTGAATCCAGGCACCCCTTACGTGACATTGGTGACACCTTTTCTCAACACCGACACCCGTTGCGCAGCATCGGTGTCACGTCTTCTAAACCCGATCGCCTTTTGCACGAGATGGGTGACACGACATCTGAATCCGAACACCCTTTGTGCGACATCGTTGACAAAAATTCTGAATCCAGGCACCCCTTTCGCGACATTGGTGACAACAATCCTTACTCCAGGCACCCGTTGCGCAGCATCGGTGTCACGTCTTCTAAACCCGATCGCCTTTTGCACGAGATGGGTGACACGACATCTGAATCCGAACACCCTTTGTGCGATATCGTTGACAAAAATTCTGAATCCAGGCACCCCTTTCGCGACATTGGTGACACCTTTACTTAACACAGACACGCATTGCGCAGCATCGGTGACACGTCTTCTAAACCCGATCGCCTTTTGCACGAGATCCATGACACCTCTTCCTAACACAGACACCCATTGCGCGACATCGTTGACAACAATCCTTACTCCAGGCACCCCTTACGTGACATCGGTGACACCTCTCCTTATCACAGACACCCACTGCGAGATATCCGCGACACGTCTTCTAAACCCGATCGCCTTTTGCACGAGATCCATGACACCTCTTCCTAACACAGACACCCATTGCGCGTCATTGGTGACACATTTTCTTAACACGTCACCCATTGTGCGACATCGGTGAAAACAATTCTGAATCCAGGCACCCCTTACGTGACATTGGTGACACCTTTTCTCAACACCGACACCCGTTGCGCAGCATCGGTGTCACGTCTTCTAAACCCGATCGCCTTTTGCACGAGATGGGTGACACGACATCTGAATCCGAACACCCTTTGTGCGACATCGTTGACAAAAATTCTGAATCCAGGCACCCCTTTCGCGACATTGGTGACAACAATCCTTACTCCAGGCACCCGTTGCGCAGCATCGGTGTCACGTCTTCTAAACCCGATCGCCTTTTGCACGAGATGGGTGACACGACATCTGAATCCGAACACCCTTTGTGCGATATCGTTGACAAAAATTCTGAATCCAGGCACCCCTTTCGCGACATTGGTGACACCTTTACTTAACACAGACACGCATTGCGCAGCATCGGTGACACGTCTTCTAAACCCGATCGCCTTTTGCACGAGATCCATGACACCTCTTCCTAACACAGACACCCATTGCGCGACATCGTTGACAACAATCCTTACTCCAGGCACACCTTACGTGACATCGGTGACACCTCTCCTTATCACAGACACCCACTGCGAGATATCCGCGACACGTCTTCTGAACCCGATCGTCTTTTGCACGAGATCCATGACACCTCTTCCTAACACAGACACCCATTGCGCGACATCGTTGACAACAATCCTTACTCCAGGCACCCCTTACGTGACATCGGTGACACCTCTCCTTATCACAGACACCCACTGCGAGATATCCGCGACACGTCTTCTAAACCCGATCGCCTTTTGCACGAGATCCATGACACCTCTTCCTAACACAGACACCCATTGCGCGTCATTGGTGACACATTTTCTTAACACGTCACCCATTGTGCGACATCGGTGAAAACAATTCTGAATCCAGGCACCCCTTACGTGACATTGGTGACACCTTTTCTCAACACCGACACCCGTTGCGCAGCATCGGTGTCACGTCTTCTAAACCCGATCGCCTTTTGCACGAGATGGGTGACACGACATCTGAATCCGAACACCCTTTGTGCGATATCGTTGACAAAAATTCTGAATCCAGGCACCCCTTTCGCGACATTGGTGACACCTTTACTTAACACAGACACGCATTGCGCAGCATCGGTGACACGTCTTCTAAACCCGATCGCCTTTTGCACGAGATCCATGACACCTCTTCCTAACACAGACACCCATTGCGCGACATCGTTGACAACAATCCTTACTCCAGGCACCCCTTACGTGACATCGGTGACACCTCTCCTTATCACAGACACCCACTGCGAGATATCGGCGACACGTTTTCTGAACCCGATCGTCTTTTGCACGAGATCCATGACACCTCTTCCTAACACAGACACCCATTGCGCGACATCGTTGACAACAATCCTTACTCCAGGCACCCATTGCGCGACATCGGTGGAATGCCTTCTGAACTCGGCCGTCTTTTGCACGAGATCCATGACACCTCTTCCTAACACAGACACCCATTGCGCGTCATTGGTGACACATTTTCTTAACACGTCACCCATTGTGCGACATCGGTGAAAACAATTCTGAATCCAGGCACCCCTTACGTGACATTGGTGACACCTTTCTCAACACCGACACCCGTTGCGCAGCATCGGTGACACGTCTTCTAAACCCGATCGCCTTTTGCACGAGATGGGTGACACGACATCTGAATACGAACACCCTTTGTGCGACATCGTTGACAAAAATTCTGAATCCAGGCACCCCTTTCGCGACATTGGTGACAACAATCCTTACTCCAGGCACCCATTGCGCGACATCGGTGGAATGCCTTCTGAACTCGGCCGTCTTTTGCACGAGATCCATGACACCTCTTCCTAACACAGACACCCATTGCGCGTCATTGGTGACACATTTTCTTAACACGTCACCCATTGTGCGACATCGGTGAAAACAATTCTGAATCCAGGCACCCCTTACGTGACATTGGTGACACCTTTCTCAACACCGACACCCGTTGCGCAGCATCGGTGTCACGTCTTCTAAACCCGATCGCCTTTTGCACGAGATCCATGACACCTCTTCCTAACACAGACACCCATTGCGCGTCATTGGTGACACATTTTCTTAACACGTCACCCATTGCGCGACATCGTTGACAACAATCCTTACTCCAGGCACACCTTACGTGACATCGGTGACACCTCTCCTTATCACAGACACCCACTGCGAGATATCCGCGACACGTCTTCTGAACCCGATCGTCTTTTGCACGAGATCCATGACACCTCTTCCTAACACAGACACCCATTGCGCGACATCGTTGACAACAATCCTTACTCCAGGCACCCCTTACGTGACATCGGTGACACCTCTCCTTATCACAGACACCCACTGCGAGATATCCGCGACACGTCTTCTAAACCCGATCGCCTTTTGCACGAGATCCATGACACCTCTTCCTAACACAGACACCCATTGCGCGTCATTGGTGACACATTTTCTTAACACGTCACCCATTGTGCGACATCGGTGAAAACAATTCTGAATCCAGGCACCCCTTACGTGACATTGGTGACACCTTTTCTCAACACCGACACCCGTTGCGCAGCATCGGTGTCACGTCTTCTAAACCCGATCGCCTTTTGCACGAGATGGGTGACACGACATCTGAATCCGAACACCCTTTGTGCGACATCGTTGACAAAAATTCTGAATCCAGGCACCCCTTTCGCGACATTGGTGACAACAATCCTTACTCCAGGCACCCATTGCGCGACATCGGTGGAATGCCTTCTGAACTCGGCCGTCTTTTGCACGAGATCCATGACACCTCTTCCTAACACAGACACCCATTGCGCGACATCGTTGACAACAATCCTTACTCCAGGCACCCCTTACGTGACATCGGTGACACCTCTCCTTATCACAGACACCCACTGCGAGATATCGGCGACACGTCTTCTGAACCCGATCGTCTTTTGCACGAGATCCATGACACCTCTTCCTAACACAGACACCCATTGCGCGACATCGTTGACAACAATCCTTACTCCAGGCACCCATTGCGCGACATCGGTGGAATGCCTTCTGAACTCGGCCGTCTTTTGCACGAGATCCATGACACCTCTTCCTAACACAGACACCCATTGCGCGTCATTGGTGACACATTTTCTTAACACGTCACCCATTGTGCGACATCGGTGAAAACAATTCTGAATCCAGGCACCCCTTACGTGACATTGGTGACACCTTTCTCAACACCGACACCCGTTGCGCAGCATCGGTGTCACGTCTTCTAAACCCGATCGCCTTTTGCACGAGATGGGTGACACGACATCTGAATACGAACACCCTTTGTGCGACATCGTTGACAAAAATTCTGAATCCAGGCACCCCTTTCGCGACATTGGTGACAACAATCCTTACTCCAGGCACCCGTTGCGCAGCATCGGTGTCACGTCTTCTAAACCCGATCGCCTTTTGCACGAGATGGGTGACACGACATCTGAATCCGAACACCCTTTGTGCGATATCGTTGACAAAAATTCTGAATCCAGGCACCCCTTTCGCGACATTGGTGACACCTTTACTTAACACAGACACGCATTGCGCAGCATCGGTGACACGTCTTCTAAACCCGATCGCCTTTTGCACGAGATCCATGACACCTCTTCCTAACACAGACACCCATTGCGCGACATCGTTGACAACAATCCTTACTCCAGGCACACCTTACGTGACATCGGTGACACCTCTCCTTATCACAGACACCCACTGCGAGATATCCGCGACACGTCTTCTGAACCCGATCGTCTTTTGCACGAGATCCATGACACCTCTTCCTAACACAGACACCCATTGCGCGACATCGTTGACAACAATCCTTACTCCAGGCACCCCTTACGTGACATCGGTGACACCTCTCCTTATCACAGACACCCACTGCGAGATATCCGCGACACGTCTTCTAAACCCGATCGCCTTTTGCACGAGATCCATGACACCTCTTCCTAACACAGACACCCATTGCGCGACATCGTTGACAACAATCCTTACTCCAGGCACCCCTTACGTGACATCGGTGACACCTCTCCTTATCACAGACACCCACTGCGAGATATCCGCGACACGTCTTCTAAACCCGATCGCCTTTTGCACGAGATCCATGACACCTCTTCCTAACACAGACACCCATTGCGCGACATCGTTGACAAAAATTCTGAATCCAGGCACCCCTTTCGCGACATTGGTGACAACAATCCTTACTCCAGGCACCCATTGCGCGACATCGGTGGAATGCCTTCTGAACTCGGCCGTCTTTTGCACGAGATCCATGACACCTCTTCCTAACACAGACACCCATTGCGCGACATCGTTGACAACAATCCTTACTCCAGGCACCCCTTACGTGACATCGGTGACACCTCTCCTTATCACAGACACCCACTGCGAGATATCGGCGACACGTCTTCTGAACCCGATCGTCTTTTGCACGAGATCCATGACACCTCTTCCTAACACAGACACCCATTGCGCGACATCGTTGACAACAATCCTTACTCCAGGCACCCATTGCGCGACATCGGTGGAATGCCTTCTGAACTCGGCCGTCTTTTGCACGAGATCCATGACACCTCTTCCTAACACAGACACCCATTGCGCGTCATTGGTGACACATTTTCTTAACACGTCACCCATTGTGCGACATCGGTGAAAACAATTCTGAATCCAGGCACCCCTTACGTGACATTGGTGACACCTTTTCTCAACACCGACACCCGTTGCGCAGCATCGGTGTCACGTCTTCTAAACCCGATCGCCTTTTGCACGAGATGGGTGACACGACATCTGAATCCGAACACCCTTTGTGCGACATCGTTGACAAAAATTCTGAATCCAGGCACCCCTTTCGCGACATTGGTGACAACAATCCTTACTCCAGGCACCCGTTGCGCAGCATCGGTGTCACGTCTTCTAAACCCGATCGCCTTTTGCACGAGATGGGTGACACGACATCTGAATCCGAACACCCTTTGTGCGATATCGTTGACAAAAATTCTGAATCCAGGCACCCCTTTCGCGACATTGGTGACACCTTTACTTAACACAGACACGCATTGCGCAGCATCGGTGACACGTCTTCTAAACCCGATCGCCTTTTGCACGAGATCCATGACACCTCTTCCTAACACAGACACCCATTGCGCGACATCGTTGACAACAATCCTTACTCCAGGCACACCTTACGTGACATCGGTGACACCTCTCCTTATCACAGACACCCACTGCGAGATATCCGCGACACGTCTTCTGAACCCGATCGTCTTTTGCACGAGATCCATGACACCTCTTCCTAACACAGACACCCATTGCGCGACATCGTTGACAACAATCCTTACTCCAGGCACCCCTTACGTGACATCGGTGACACCTCTCCTTATCACAGACACCCACTGCGAGATATCCGCGACACGTCTTCTAAACCCGATCGCCTTTTGCACGAGATCCATGACACCTCTTCCTAACACAGACACCCATTGCGCGTCATTGGTGACACATTTTCTTAACACGTCACCCATTGTGCGACATCGGTGAAAACAATTCTGAATCCAGGCACCCCTTACGTGACATTGGTGACACCTTTTCTCAACACCGACACCCGTTGCGCAGCATCGGTGTCACGTCTTCTAAACCCGATCGCCTTTTGCACGAGATGGGTGACACGACATCTGAATCCGAACACCCTTTGTGCGATATCGTTGACAAAAATTCTGAATCCAGGCACCCCTTTCGCGACATTGGTGACACCTTTACTTAACACAGACACGCATTGCGCAGCATCGGTGACACGTCTTCTAAACCCGATCGCCTTTTGCACGAGATCCATGACACCTCTTCCTAACACAGACACCCATTGCGCGACATCGTTGACAACAATCCTTACTCCAGGCACCCCTTACGTGACATCGGTGACACCTCTCCTTATCACAGACACCCACTGCGAGATATCGGCGACACGTTTTCTGAACCCGATCGTCTTTTGCACGAGATCCATGACACCTCTTCCTAACACAGACACCCATTGCGCGACATCGTTGACAACAATCCTTACTCCAGGCACCCATTGCGCGACATCGGTGGAATGCCTTCTGAACTCGGCCGTCTTTTGCACGAGATCCATGACACCTCTTCCTAACACAGACACCCATTGCGCGTCATTGGTGACACATTTTCTTAACACGTCACCCATTGTGCGACATCGGTGAAAACAATTCTGAATCCAGGCACCCCTTACGTGACATTGGTGACACCTTTCTCAACACCGACACCCGTTGCGCAGCATCGGTGACACGTCTTCTAAACCCGATCGCCTTTTGCACGAGATGGGTGACACGACATCTGAATACGAACACCCTTTGTGCGACATCGTTGACAAAAATTCTGAATCCAGGCACCCCTTTCGCGACATTGGTGACAACAATCCTTACTCCAGGCACCCATTGCGCGACATCGGTGGAATGCCTTCTGAACTCGGCCGTCTTTTGCACGAGATCCATGACACCTCTTCCTAACACAGACACCCATTGCGCGTCATTGGTGACACATTTTCTTAACACGTCACCCATTGTGCGACATCGGTGAAAACAATTCTGAATCCAGGCACCCCTTACGTGACATTGGTGACACCTTTCTCAACACCGACACCCGTTGCGCAGCATCGGTGTCACGTCTTCTAAACCCGATCGCCTTTTGCACGAGATCCATGACACCTCTTCCTAACACAGACACCCATTGCGCGTCATTGGTGACACATTTTCTTAACACGTCACCCATTGCGCGACATCGTTGACAACAATCCTTACTCCAGGCACACCTTACGTGACATCGGTGACACCTCTCCTTATCACAGACACCCACTGCGAGATATCCGCGACACGTCTTCTGAACCCGATCGTCTTTTGCACGAGATCCATGACACCTCTTCCTAACACAGACACCCATTGCGCGACATCGTTGACAACAATCCTTACTCCAGGCACCCCTTACGTGACATCGGTGACACCTCTCCTTATCACAGACACCCACTGCGAGATATCCGCGACACGTCTTCTAAACCCGATCGCCTTTTGCACGAGATCCATGACACCTCTTCCTAACACAGACACCCATTGCGCGTCATTGGTGACACATTTTCTTAACACGTCACCCATTGTGCGACATCGGTGAAAACAATTCTGAATCCAGGCACCCCTTACGTGACATTGGTGACACCTTTTCTCAACACCGACACCCGTTGCGCAGCATCGGTGTCACGTCTTCTAAACCCGATCGCCTTTTGCACGAGATGGGTGACACGACATCTGAATCCGAACACCCTTTGTGCGACATCGTTGACAAAAATTCTGAATCCAGGCACCCCTTTCGCGACATTGGTGACAACAATCCTTACTCCAGGCACCCGTTGCGCAGCATCGGTGTCACGTCTTCTAAACCCGATCGCCTTTTGCACGAGATGGGTGACACGACATCTGAATCCGAACACCCTTTGTGCGATATCGTTGACAAAAATTCTGAATCCAGGCACCCCTTTCGCGACATTGGTGACACCTTTACTTAACACAGACACGCATTGCGCAGCATCGGTGACACGTCTTCTAAACCCGATCGCCTTTTGCACGAGATCCATGACACCTCTTCCTAACACAGACACCCATTGCGCGACATCGTTGACAACAATCCTTACTCCAGGCACACCTTACGTGACATCGGTGACACCTCTCCTTATCACAGACACCCACTGCGAGATATCCGCGACACGTCTTCTGAACCCGATCGTCTTTTGCACGAGATCCATGACACCTCTTCCTAACACAGACACCCATTGCGCGACATCGTTGACAACAATCCTTACTCCAGGCACCCCTTACGTGACATCGGTGACACCTCTCCTTATCACAGACACCCACTGCGAGATATCCGCGACACGTCTTCTAAACCCGATCGCCTTTTGCACGAGATCCATGACACCTCTTCCTAACACAGACACCCATTGCGCGTCATTGGTGACACATTTTCTTAACACGTCACCCATTGTGCGACATCGGTGAAAACAATTCTTAATCCAGGCACCCCTTACGTGACATTGGTGACACCTTTTCTCAACACCGACACCCGTTGCGCAGCATCGGTGTCACGTCTTCTAAACCCGATCGCCTTTTGCACGAGATGGGTGACACGACATCTGAATCCGAACACCCTTTGTGCGATATCGTTGACAAAAATTCTGAATCCAGGCACCCCTTTCGCGACATTTGTGACACCTTTACTTAACACAGACACGCATTGCGCAGCATCGGTGACACGTCTTCTAAACCCGATCGCCTTTTGCACGAGATCCATGACACCTCTTCCTAACACAGACACCCATTGCGCGACATCGTTGACAACAATCCTTACTCCAGGCACCCCTTACGTGACATCGGTGACACCTCTCCTTATCACAGACACCCACTGCGAGATATCGGCGACACGTCTTCTGAACCCGATCGTCTTTTGCACGAGATCCATGACACCTCTTCCTAACACAGACACCCATTGCGCGACATCGTTGACAACAATCCTTACTCCAGGCACCCATTGCGCGACATCGGTGGAATGCCTTCTGAACTCGGCCGTCTTTTGCACGAGATCCATGACACCTCTTCCTAACACAGACACCCATTGCGCGACATCGTTGACAACAATCCTTACTCCAGGCACCCCTTACGTGACATCGGTGACACCTCTCCTTATCACAGACACCCACTGCGAGATATCCGCGACACGTCTTCTAAACCCGATCGCCTTTTGCACGAGATCCATGACACCTCTTCCTAACACAGACACCCATTGCGCGTCATTGGTGACACATTTTCTTAACACGTCACCCATTGTCCGACATCGCTGAAAACAATTCTGAATCCAGGCACCCCTTACGTGACATTGGTGACACCTTTCTCAACACCGACACCCGTTGCGCAGCATCGGTGTCACGTCTTCTAAACCCGATCGCCTTTTGCACGAGATGGGTGACACGACATCTGAATACGAACACCCTTTGTGCGACATCGTTGACAAAAATTCTGAATCCAGGCACCCCTTTCGCGACATTGGTGACAACAATCCTTACTCCAGGCACCCATTGCGCGACATCGGTGGAATGCCTTCTGAACTCGGCCGTCTTTTGCACGAGATCCATGACACCTCTTCCTAACACAGACACCCATTGCGCGTCATTGGTGACACATTTTCTTAACACGTCACCCATTGTGCGACATCGGTGAAAACAATTCTGAATCCAGGCACCCCTTACGTGACATTGGTGACACCTTTTCTCAACACAGACACGCATTGCGCAGCATCGGTGACACGTCTTCTAAACCCGATCGCCTTTTGCACGAGATCCATGACACCTCTTCCTAACACAGACACCCATTGCGCGTCATTGGTGACACATTTTCTTAACACGTCACCCATTGTGCGACATCGTTGAAAACAATTCTGAATCCAGGCACCACTTACGTGACATTGGTGACACCTTTTCTCAACACCGACACCCGTTGCGCAGCATCGGTGACACGTCTTCTAAACCCGATCGCCTTTTGCACGAGATGGGTGACACCTCTTCCTAACACAGACACCCATTGCGCGTCATTGGTGACACATTTTCTTAACACGTCACCCATTGTCCGACATCGTTGAAAACAATTCTGAATCCAGGCACCCCTTACGTGACATTGGTGACACCTTTCTCAACACCGACACCCGTTGCGCAGCATCGGTGTCACGTCTTCTAAACCCGATCGCCTTTTGCACGAGATGGGTGACACGACATCTGAATACGAACACCCTTTGTGCGACATCGTTGACAAAAATTCTGAATCCAGGCACCCCTTTCGCGACATTGGTGACAACAATCCTTACTCCAGGCACCCATTGCGCGACATCGGAGGAATGCCTTCTGAACTCGGCCGTCTTTTGCACGAGATCCATGACACCTCTTCCTAACACAGACACCCATTGCGCGTCATTGGTGACACATTTTCTTAACACGTCACCCATTGTGCGACATCGGTGAAAACAATTCTGAATCCAGGCACCCCTTACGTGACATTGGTGACACCTTTTCTCAACACAGACACGCATTGCGCAGCATCGGTGACACGTCTTCTAAACCCGATCGCCTTTTGCACGAGATCCATGACACCTCTTCCTAACACAGACACCCATTGCGCGTCATTGGTGACACATTTTCTTAACACGTCACCCATTGTGCGACATCGTTGAAAACAATTCTGAATCCAGGCACCACTTACGTGACATTGGTGACACCTTTTCTCAACACCGACACCCGTTGCGCAGCATCGGTGACACGTCTTCTAAACCCGATCGCCTTTTGCACGAGATGGGTGACACCTCTTCCTAACACAGACACCCATTGCGCGACATCGTTGACAACAATCCTTACTCCAGGCACCCATTGCGCGACATCGGTGGAATGCCTTCTGAACTCGGCCGTCTTTTGCACGAGATCCATGACACCTCTTCCTAACACAGACACCCATTGCGCGTCATTGGTGACACATTTTCTTAACACGTCACCCATTGTGCGACATCGTTGACAAAAATTCTGAATCCAGGCACCCCTTTCGCGACATTGGTGACAACAATCCTTACTCCAGGCACCCATTGCGCGACATCGGAGGAATGCCTTCTGAACTCGGCCGTCTTTTGCACGAGATCCATGACACCTCTTCCTAACACAGACACCCATTGCGCGTCATTGGTGACACATTTTCTTAACACGTCACCCATTGTGCGACATCGTTGACAACAATCCTTACTCCAGGCACCCCTTACGTGACATCGGTGACACCTCTCCTTATCACAGACACCCACTGCGAGATATCGGCGACGCGTCTTCTGAACCCGATCGTCTTTTGCACGAGATCCATGACACCTCTTCCTAACACAGACACCCATTGCGCGACATCGTTGACAACAATCCTTACTCCAGGCACCCATTGCGCGACATCGGTGGAATGCCTTCTGAACTCGGCCGTCTTTTGCACGAGATCCATGACACCTCTTCCTAACACAGACACCCATTGCGCGTCATTGGTGACACATTTTCTTAACACGTCACCCATTGTGCGACATCGGTGAAAACAATTCTGAATCCAGGCACCCCTTACGTGACATTGGTGACACCTTTCTCAACACCGACACCCGTTGCGCAGCATCGGTGTCACGTCTTCTAAACCCGATCGCCTTTTGCACGAGATGGGTGACACGACATCTGAATACGAACACCCTTTGTGCGACATCGTTGACAAAAATTCTGAATCCAGGCACCCCTTTCGCGACATTGGTGACAACAATCCTTACTCCAGGCACCCATTGCGCGACATCGGTGGAATGCCTTCTGAACTCGGCCGTCTTTTGCACGAGATCCATGACACCTCTTCCTAACACAGACACCCATTGCGCGTCATTGGTGACACATTTTCTTAACACGTCACCCATTGTGCGACATCGGTGAAAACAATTCTGAATCCAGGCACCCCTAACGTGACATTGGTGACACCTTTTCTCAACACAGACACGCATTGCGCAGCATCGGTGACACGTCTTCTAAACCCGATCGCCTTTTGCACGAGATCCATGACACCTCTTCCTAACACAGACACCCATTGCGCGTCATTGGTGACACATTTTCTTAACACGTCACCCATTGTGCGACATCGTTGAAAACAATTCTGAATCCAGGCACCACTTACGTGACATTGGTGACACCTTTTCTCAACACCGACACCCGTTGCGCAGCATCGGTGACACGTCTTCTAAACCCGATCGCCTTTTGCACGAGATGGGTGACACGACATCTGAATCCGAACACCCTTTGTGCGACATCGTTGACAAAAATTCTGAATCCAGGCACCCCTTTCGCGACATTGGTGACACCTTTACTTAACACAGACACGCATTGCGCAGCATCGGTGACACGTCTTCTAAACCCGATCGCCTTTTGCACGAGATGGGTGACACGACATCTGAATCCGAACACCCTTTGTGCGACACCGTTGACAAAAATTCTGAATCCAGGCACCCCTTTCGCGACATTGGTGACACCTTTACTTAACACAGACACGCATTGCGCAGCATCGGTGACACGTCTTCTAAACCCGATCGCCTTTTGCACGAGATGGGTGACACGACATCTGAATCCGAACACCTTTTGTGCGACATCGTTGACAAAAATTCTGAATCCAGGCACCCCTTTCGCGACATTGGTGACACCTTTACTTAACACAGACACGCATTGCGCAGCATCGGTGACACGTCTTCTAAACCCGATCGCCTTTTGCACGAGATGGGTGACACGACATCTGAATCCGAACACCCTTTGTGCGACACCGTTGACAAAAATTCTGAATCCAGGCACCCCTTTCGCGACAATGGTGACACCTTTACTTAACACAGACACGCATTGCGCAGCATCGGTGACACGTCTTCTAAACCCGATCGCCTTTTGCACGAGATCCATGACACCTCTTCCTAACACAGACACCCATTGCGCGACATCGTTGACAACAATCCTTACTCCAGGCACCCCTTACGTGACATCGGTGACACCTCTCCTTATCACAGACACCCACTGCGAGATATCCGCGACACGTCTTCTGAACCCGATCGTCTTTTGCACGAGATCCATGACACCTCTTCCTAACACAGACACCCATTGCGCGACATCGTTGACAACAATCCTTACTCCAGGCACCCCTTACGTGACATCGGTGACACCTCTCCTTATCACAGACACCCACTGCGAGATATCCGCGACACGTCTTCTAAACCCGATCGCCTTTTGCACGAGATCCATGACACCTCTTCCTAACACAGACACCCATTGCGCGTCATTGGTGACACATTTTCTTAACACGTTACCCATTGTGCGACATCGGTGAAAACAATTCTGAATCCAGGCACCCCTTACGTGACATTGGTGACACCTTTTCTCAACACAGACACGCATTGCGCAGCATCGGTGACACGTCTTCTAAACCCGATCGCCTTTTGCACGAGATCCATGACACCTCTTCCTAACACAGACACCCATTGCGCGTCATTGGTGACACATTTTCTTAACACGTCACCCATTGTGCGACATCGTTGAAAACAATTCTGAATCCAGGCACCACTTACGTGACATTGGTGACACCTTTTCTCAACACCGACACCCGTTGCGCAGCATCGGTGACACGTCTTCTAAACCCGATCGCCTTTTGCACGAGATGGGTGACACGACATCTGAATCCGAACACCCTTTGTGCGACATCGTTGACAAAAATTCTGAATCCAGGCACCCCTTTCGCGACATTGGTGACACCTTTACTTAACACAGACACGCATTGCGCAGCATCGGTGACACGTCTTCTAAACCCGATCGCCTTTTGCACGAGATGGGTGACACGACATCTGAATCCGAACACCCTTTGTGCGACATCGTTGACAAAAATTCTGAATCCAGGCACCCCTTTCGCGACATTGGTGACAACAATCCTTACTCCAGGCACCCATTGCGCGACATCGGTGGAATGCCTTCTGAACTCGGCCGTCTTTTGCACGAGATCCATGACACCTCTTCCTAACACAAACACCCATTGCGCGTCATTGGTGACACATTTTCTTAACACGTCACCCATTGTGCGACATCGGTGAAAACAATTCTGAATCCAGGCACCACTTACGTGACATTGGTGACACCTTTTCTCAACACCGACACCCGTTGCGCAGCATCGGTGACACGTCTTCTAAACCCGATCGCCTTTTGCACGAGATGGGTGACACGACATCTGAATCCGAACACCTTTTGTGCGACATCGTTGACAAAAATTCTGAATCCAGGCACCCCTTTCGCGACATTGGTGACACCTTTACTTAACACAGACACGCATTGCGCAGCATCGTTGACACGTCTTCTAAACCCGATCGCCTTTTGCACGAGATGGGTGACACGACATCTGAATCCGAACACCCTTTGTGCGACATCGTTGACAAAAATTCTGAATCCAGGCACCCCTTTCGCGACATTGGTGACACCTTTACTTAACACAGACACGCATTGCGCAGCATCGGTGACACGTCTTCTAAACCCGATCGCCTTTTGCACGAGATGGGTGACACGACATCTGAATCCGAACACCCTTTGTGCGACACCGTTGACAAAAATTCTGAATCCAGGCACCCCTTTCGAGACATTGGTGACACCTTTACTTAACACAGACACGCATTGCGCAGCATCGGTGACACGTCTTCTAAACCCGATCGCCTTTTGCACGAGATGGGTGACACGACATCTGAATCCGAACACCTTTTGTGCGACATCGTTGACAAAAATTCTGAATCCAGGCACCCCTTTCGCGACATTGGTGACACCTTTACTTAACACAGACACGCATTGCGCAGCATCGGTGACACGTCTTCTAAACCCGATCGCCTTTTGCACGAGATGGGTGACACGACATCTGAATCCGAACACCCTTTGTGCGACACCGTTGACAAAAATTCTGAATCCAGGCACCCCTTTCGCGACAATGGTGACACCTTTACTTAACACAGACACGCATTGCGCAGCATCGGTGACACGTCTTCTAAACCCGATCGCCTTTTGCACGAGATCCATGACACCTCTTCCTAACACAGACACCCATTGCGCGACATCGTTGACAACAATCCTTACTCCAGGCACCCCTTACGTGACATCGGTGACACCTCTCCTTATCACAGACACCCACTGCGAGATATCCGCGACACGTCTTCTGAACCCGATCGTCTTTTGCACGAGATCCATGACACCTCTTCCTAACACAGACACCCATTGCGCGACATCGTTGACAACAATCCTTACTCCAGGCACCCCTTACGTGACATCGGTGACACCTCTCCTTATCACAGACACCCACTGCGAGATATCCGCGACACGTCTTCTAAACCCGATCGCCTTTTGCACGAGATCCATGACACCTCTTCCTAACACAGACACCCATTGCGCGTCATTGGTGACACATTTTCTTAACACGTCACCCATTGTGCGACATCGGTGAAAACAATTCTGAATCCAGGCACCCCTTACGTGACATTGGTGACACCTTTTCTCAACACAGACACGCATTGCGCAGCATCGGTGACACGTCTTCTAAACCCGATCGCCTTTTGCACGAGATCCATGACACCTCTTCCTAACACAGACACCCATTGCGCGTCATTGGTGACACATTTTCTTAACACGTCACCCATTGTGCGACATCGTTGAAAACAATTCTGAATCCAGGCACCACTTACGTGACATTGGTGACACCTTTTCTCAACACCGACACCCGTTGCGCAGCATCGGTGACACGTCTTCTAAACCCGATCGCCTTTTGCACGAGATGGGTGACACGACATCTGAATCCGAACACCCTTTGTGCGACATCGTTGACAAAAATTCTGAATCCAGGCACCCCTTTCGCGACATTGGTGACACCTTTACTTAACACAGACACGCATTGCGCAGCATCGGTGACACGTCTTCTAAACCCGATCGCCTTTTGCACGAGATGGGTGACACGACATCTGAATCCGAACACCCTTTGTGCGACACCGTTGACAAAAATTCTGAATCCAGGCACCCCTTTCGCGACATTGGTGACACCTTTACTTAACACAGACACGCATTGCGCAGCATCGGTGACACGTCTTCTAAACCCGATCGCCTTTTGCACGAGATGGGTGACACGACATCTGAATCCGAACACCTTTTGTGCGACATCGTTGACAAAAATTCTGAATCCAGGCACCCCTTTCGCGACATTGGTGACACCTTTACTTAACACAGACACGCATTGCGCAGCATCGGTGACACGTCTTCTAAACCCGATCGCCTTTTGCACGAGATGGGTGACACGACATCTGAATCCGAACACCCTTTGTGCGACACCGTTGACAAAAATTCTGAATCCAGGCACCCCTTTCGCGACAATGGTGACACCTTTACTTAACACAGACACGCATTGCGCAGCATCGGTGACACGTCTTCTAAACCCGATCGCCTTTTGCTCGAGATCCATGACACCTCTTCCTAACACAGACACCCATTGCGCGACATCGTTGACAACAATCCTTACTCCAGGCACCCCTTACGTGACATCGGTGACACCTCTCCTTATCACAGACACCCACTGCGAGATATCCGCGACACGTCTTCTGAACCCGATCGTCTTTTGCACGAGATCCATGACACCTCTTCCTAACACAGACACCCATTGCGCGACATCGTTGACAACAATCCTTACTCCAGGCACCCCTTACGTGACATCGGTGACACCTCTCCTTATCACAGACACCCACTGCGAGATATCCGCGACACGTCTTCTAAACCCGATCGCCTTTTGCACGAGATCCATGACACCTCTTCCTAACACAGACACCCATTGCGCGTCATTGGTGACACATTTTCTTAACACGTCACCCATTGTGCGACATCGGTGAAAACAATTCTGAATCCAGGCACCCCTTACGTGACATTGGTGACACCTTTTCTCAACACAGACACGCATTGCGCAGCATCGGTGACACGTCTTCTAAACCCGATCGCCTTTTGCACGAGATCCATGACACCTCTTCCTAACACAGACACCCATTGCGCGTCATTGGTGACACATTTTCTTAACACGTCACCCATTGTGCGACATCGGTGAAAACAATTCTGAATCCAGGCACCCCTTACGTGACATTGGTGACACCTTTACTTAACACAGACACGCATTGCGCAGCATCGGTGACACGTCTTCTAAACCCGATCGCCTTTTGCACGAGATCCATGACACCTCTTCCTAACACAGACACCCATTGCGCGACATCGTTGACAACAATCCTTACTCCAGGCACCCCTTACGTGACATCGGTGACACCTCTCCTTATCACAGACACCCACTGCGAGATATCCGCGACACGTCTTCTGAACCCGATCGTCTTTTGCACGAGATCCATGACACCTCTTCCTAACACAGACACCCATTGCGCGACATCGTTGACAACAATCTTTACTCCAGGCACCCCTTACGTGACATCGGTGACACCTCTCCTTATCACAGACACCCACTGCGAGATATCCGCGACACGTCTTCTAAACCCGATCGCCTTTTGCACGAGATCCATTACACCTCTTCCTAACACAGACACCCATTGCGCGTCATTGGTGACACATTTTCTTAACACGTCACCCATTGTGCGACATCGGTGAAAACAATTCTGAATCCAGGCACCCCTTACGTGACATTGGTGACACCTTTTCTCAACACCGACACCCGTTGCGCAGCATCGGTGTCACGTCTTCTAAACCCGATCGCCTTTTGCACGAGATGGGTGACACGACATCTGAATCCGAACACCCTTTGTGCGATATCGTTGACAAAAATTCTGAATCCAGGCACCCCTTTCGCGACATTGGTGACACCTTTACTTAACACAGACACGCATTGCGCAGCATCGGTGACACGTCTTCTAAACCCGATCGCCTTTTGCACGAGATCCATGACACCTCTTCCTAACACAGACACCCATTGCGCGACATCGTTGACAACAATCCTTACTCCAGGCACCCCTTACGTGACATCGGTGACACCTCTCCTTATCACAGACACCCACTGCGAGATATCGGCGACACGTCTTCTGAACCCGATCGTCTTTTGCACGAGATCCATGACACCTCTTCCTAACACAGACACCCATTGCGCGTCATTGGTGACACATTTTCTTAACACGTCACCCATTGTGCGACATTGGTGAAAACAATTCTGAATCCAGGCACCCCTTACGTGACATTGGTGACACCTTTCTCAACACCGACACCCGTTGCGCAGCATCGGTGTCACGTCTTCTAAACCCGATCGCCTTTTGCACGAGATGGGTGACACGACATCTGAATACGAACACCCTTTCTGCGACATCGTTGACAAAAATTCTGAATCCAGGCACCCCTTTCGCGGCATTGGTGACAACAATCCTTACTCCAGGCACCCATTGCGCGACATCGGTGGAATGCCTTCTGAACTCGGCCGTCTTTTGCACGAGATCCATGACACCTCTTCCTAACACAGACACCCATTGCGCGTCATTGGTGACACATTTTCTTAACACGTCACCCATTGTGCGACATCGGTGAAAACAATTCTGAATCCAGGCACCCCTTACGTGACATTGGTGACACCTTTTCTCGACACAGACACGCATTGCGCAGCATCGGTGACACGTCTTCTAAACCCGATCGCCTTTTGCACGAGATCCATGACACCTCTTCCTAACACAGACACCCATTGCGCGTCATTGGTGACACATTTTCTTAACACGTCACCCATTGTGCGACATCGTTGAAAACAATTCTGAATCCAGGCACCACTTACGTGACATTGGTGACACCTTTTCTCAACACCGACACCCGTTGCGCAGCATCGGTGACACGTCTTCTAAACCCGATCGCCTTTTGCACGAGATGGGTGACACGACATCTGAATCCGAACACCCTTTGTGCGACATCGTTGACAAAAATTCTGAATCCAGGCACCCCTTTCGCGACATTGGTGACAACAATCCTTACTCCAGGCACCCATTGCGCGACATCGGTGGAATGCCTTCTGAACTCGGCCGTCTTTTGCACGAGATCCATGACACCTCTTCCTAACACAAACACCCATTGCGCGTCATTGGTGACACATTTTCTTAACACGTCACCCATTGTGCGACATCGGTGAAAACAATTCTGAATCCAGGCACCACTTACGTGACATTGGTGACACCTTTTCTCAACACCGACACCCGTTGCGCAGCATCGGTGACACGTCTTCTAAACCCGATCGCCTTTTGCACGAGATGGGTGACACGACATCTGAATCCGAACACCTTTTGTGCGACATCGTTGACAAAAATTCTGAATCCAGGCACCCCTTTCGCGACATTGGTGACACCTTTACTTAACACAGACACGCATTGCGCAGCATCGGTGACACGTCTTCTAAACCCGATCGCCTTTTGCACGAGATCCATGACACCTCTTCCTAACACAGACACCCATTGCGCGTCATTGGTGACACATTTTCTTAACACGTCACCCATTGTGCGACATCGGTGAAAACAATTCTGAATCCAGGCACCACTTACGTGACATTGGTGACACCTTTTCTCAACACCGACACCCGTTGCGCAGCATCGGTGACACGTCTTCTAAACCCGATCGCCTTTTGCACGAGATCCATGACACCTCTTCCTAACACAGACACCCATTGCGCGTCATTGGTGACACATTTTCTTAACACGTCACCCATTGTGCGACATCGTTGAAAACAATTCTGAATCCAGGCACCACTTACGTGACATTGGTGACACCTTTTCTCAACACCGACACCCGTTGCGCAGCATCGGTGACACGTCTTCTAAACCCGATCGCCTTTTGCACGAGATGGGTGACACGACATCTGAATCCGAACACCCTTTGTGCGACATCGTTGACAAAAATTCTGAATCCAGGCACCCCTTTCGCGACATTGGTGACAACAATCCTTACTCCAGGCACCCATTGCGCGACATCGGTGGAATGCCTTCTGAACTCGGCCGTCTTTTGCACGAGATCCATGACACCTCTTCCTAACACAAACACCCATTGCGCGTCATTGGTGACACATTTTCTTAACACGTCACCCATTGTGCGACATCGGTGAAAACAATTCTGAATCCAGGCACCACTTACGTGACATTGGTGACACCTTTTCTCAACACCGACACCCGTTGCGCAGCATCGGTGACACGTCTTCTAAACCCGATCGCCTTTTGCACGAGATGGGTGACACGACATCTGAATCCGAACACCTTTTGTGCGACATCGTTGACAAAAATTCTGAATCCAGGCACCCCTTTCGCGACATTGGTGACACCTTTACTTAACACAGACACGCATTGCGCAGCATCGTTGACACGTCTTCTAAACCCGATCGCCTTTTGCACGAGATGGGTGACACGACATCTGAATCCGAACACCCTTTGTGCGACATCGTTGACAAAAATTCTGAATCCAGGCACCCCTTTCGCGACATTGGTGACACCTTTACTTAACACAGACACGCATTGCGCAGCATCGGTGACACGTCTTCTAAACCCGATCGCCTTTTGCACGAGATGGGTGACACGACATCTGAATCCGAACACCCTTTGTGCGACACCGTTGACAAAAATTCTGAATCCAGGCACCCCTTTCGCGACAATGGTGACACCTTTACTTAACACAGACACGCATTGCGCAGCATCGGTGACACGTCTTCTAAACCCGATCGCCTTTTGCACGAGATCCATGACACCTCTTCCTAACACAGACACCCATTGCGCGTCATTGGTGACACATTTTCTTAACACGTCACCCATTGTGCGACATCGGTGAAAACAATTCTGAATCCAGGCACCACTTACGTGACATTGGTGACACCTTTTCTCAACACCGACACCCGTTGCGCAGCATCGGTGACACGTCTTCTAAACCCGATCGCCTTTTGCACGAGATGGGTGACACGACATCTGAATCCGAACACCTTTTGTGCGACATCGTTGACAAAAATTCTGAATCCAGGCACCCCTTTCGCGACATTGGTGACACCTTTACTTAACACAGACACGCATTGCGCAGCATCGTTGACACGTCTTCTAAACCCGATCGCCTTTTGCACGAGATGGGTGACACGACATCTGAATCCGAACACCCTTTGTGCGACATCGTTGACAAAAATTCTGAATCCAGGCACCCCTTTCGCGACATTGGTGACACCTTTACTTAACACAGACACGCATTGCGCAGCATCGGTGACACGTCTTCTAAACCCGATCGCCTTTTGCACGAGATGGGTGACACGACATCTGAATCCGAACACCTTTTGTGCGACATCGTTGACAAAAATTCTGAATCCAGGCACCCCTTTCGCGACATTGGTGACACCTTTACTTAACACAGACACGCATTGCGCAGCATCGGTGACACGTCTTCTAAACCCGATCGCCTTTTGCACGAGATGGGTGACACGACATCTGAATCCGAACACCCTTTGTGCGACACCGTTGACAAAAATTCTGAATCCAGGCACCCCTTTCGCGACAATGGTGACACCTTTACTTAACACAGACACGCATTGCGCAGCATCGGTGACACGTCTTCTAAACCCGATCGCCTTTTGCACGAGATCCATGACACCTCTTCCTAACACAGACACCCATTGCGCGTCATTGGTGACACATTTTCTTAACACGTCACCCATTGTGCGACATCGGTGAAAACAATTCTGAATCCAGGCACCACTTACGTGACATTGGTGACACCTTTTCTCAACACCGACACCCGTTGCGCAGCATCGGTGACACGTCTTCTAAACCCGATCGCCTTTTGCACGAGATGGGTGACACGACATCTGAATCCGAACACCTTTTGTGCGACATCGTTGACAAAAATTCTGAATCCAGGCACCCCTTTCGCGACATTGGTGACACCTTTACTTAACACAGACACGCATTGCGCAGCATCGTTGACACGTCTTCTAAACCCGATCGCCTTTTGCACGAGATGGGTGACACGACATCTGAATCCGAACACCCTTTGTGCGACATCGTTGACAAAAATTCTGAATCCAGGCACCCCTTTCGCGACATTGGTGACACCTTTACTTAACACAGACACGCATTGCGCAGCATCGGTGACACGTCTTCTAAACCCGATCGCCTTTTGCACGAGATGGGTGACACGACATCTGAATCCGAACACCTTTTGTGCGACATCGTTGACAAAAATTCTGAATCCAGGCACCCCTTTCGCGACATTGGTGACACCTTTACTTAACACAGACACGCATTGCGCAGCATCGGTGACACGTCTTCTAAACCCGATCGCCTTTTGCACGAGATGGGTGACACGACATCTGAATCCGAACACCCTTTGTGCGACACCGTTGACAAAAATTCTGAATCCAGGCACCCCTTTCGCGACAATGGTGACACCTTTACTTAACACAGACACGCATTGCGCAGCATCGGTGACACGTCTTCTAAACCCGATCGCCTTTTGCACGAGATCCATGACACCTCTTCCTAACACAGACACCCATTCCGCGTCATTGGTGACACATTTTCTTAACACGTCACCCATTGTGCGACATCGGTGAAAACAATTCTGAATCCAGGCACCATTTACGTGACATTGGTGACACCTTTTCTCAACACCGACACCCGTTGCGCAGCATCGGTGACACGTCTTCTAAACCCGATCGCCTTTTGCACGAGATGGGTGACACGACATCTGAATCCGAACACCTTTTGTGCGACATCGTTGACAAAAATTCTGAATCCAGGCACCCCTTTCGCGACATTGGTGACACCTTTACTTAACACAGACACGCATTGCGCAGCATCGGTGACACGTCTTCTAAACCCGATCGCCTTTTGCACGAGATCCATGACACCTCTTCCTAACACAGACACCCATTGCGCGTCATTGGTGACACATTTTCTTAACACGTCACCCATTGTGCGACATCGGTGAAAACAATTCTGAATCCAGGCACCACTTACGTGACATTGGTGACACCTTTTCTCAACACCGACACCCGTTGCGCAGCATCGGTGACACGTCTTCTAAACCCGATCGCCTTTTGCACGAGATGGGTGACACGACATCTGAATCCGAACACCTTTTGTGCGACATCGTTGACAAAAATTCTGAATCCAGGCACCCCTTTCGCGACATTGGTGACACCTTTACTTAACACAGACACGCATTGCGCAGCATCGGTGACACGTCTTCTAAACCCGATCGCCTTTTGCACGAGATGGGTGACACGACATCTGAATCCGAACACCCTTTGTGCGACATCGTTGACAAAAATTCTGAATCCAGGCACCCCTTTCGCGACATTGGTGACACCTTTACTTAACACAGACACGCATTGCGCAGCATCGGTGACACGTCTTCTAAACCCGATCGCCTTTTGCACGAGATCCATGACACCTCTTCCTAACACAGACACCCATTGCGCGTCATTGGTGACACATTTTCTTAACACGTCACCCATTGTGCGACATCGGTGAAAACAATTCTGAATCCAGGCACCACTTACGTGACATTGGTGACACCTTTTCTCAACACCGACACCCGTTGCGCAGCATCGGTGACACGTCTTCTAAACCCGATCGCCTTTTGCACGAGATGGGTGACACGACATCTGAATCCGAACACCTTTTGTGCGACATCGTTGACAAAAATTCTGAATCCAGGCACCCCTTTCGCGACATTGGTGACACCTTTACTTAACACAGACACGCATTGCGCAGCATCGGTGACACGTCTTCTAAACCCGATCGCCTTTTGCACGAGATGGGTGACACGACATCTGAATCCGAACACCCTTTGTGCGACACCGTTGACAAAAATTCTGAATCCAGGCACCCCTTTCGCGACAATGGTGACACCTTTACTTAACACAGACACGCATTGCGCAGCATCGGTGACACGTCTTCTAAACCCGATCGCCTTTTGCACGAGATCCATGACACCTCTTCCTAACACAGACACCCATTGCGCGTCATTGGTGACACATTTTCTTAACACGTCACCCATTGTGCGACATCGGTGAAAACAATTCTGAATCCAGGCACCACTTACGTGACATTGGTGACACCTTTTCTCAACACCGACACCCGTTGCGCAGCATCGGTGACACGTCTTCTAAACCCGATCGCCTTTTGCACGAGATGGGTGACACGACATCTGAATCCGAACACCTTTTGTGCGACATCGTTGACAAAAATTCTGAATCCAGGCACCCCTTTCGCGACATTGGTGACACCTTTACTTAACACAGACACGCATTGCGCAGCATCGGTGACACGTCTTCTAAACCCGATCGCCTTTTGCACGAGATGGGTGACACGACATCTGAATCCGAACACCCTTTGTGCGACACCGTTGACAAAAATTCTGAATCCAGGCACCCCTTTCGCGACAATGGTGACACCTTTACTTAACACAGACACGCATTGCGCAGCATCGGTGACACGTCTTCTAAACCCGATCGCCTTTTGCACGAGATCCATGACACCTCTTCCTAACACAGACACCCATTCCGCGTCATTGGTGACACATTTTCTTAACACGTCACCCATTGTGCGACATCGGTGAAAACAATTCTGAATCCAGGCACCATTTACGTGACATTGGTGACACCTTTTCTCAACACCGACACCCGTTGCGCAGCATCGGTGACACGTCTTCTAAACCCGATCGCCTTTTGCACGAGATGGGTGACACGACATCTGAATCCGAACACCTTTTGTGCGACATCGTTGACAAAAATTCTGAATCCAGGCACCCCTTTCGCGACATTGGTGACACCTTTACTTAACACAGACACGCATTGCGCAGCATCGGTGACACGTCTTCTAAACCCGATCGCCTTTTGCACGAGATCCATGACACCTCTTCCTAACACAGACACCCATTGCGCGTCATTGGTGACACATTTTCTTAACACGTCACCCATTGTGCGACATCGGTGAAAACAATTCTGAATCCAGGCACCACTTACGTGACATTGGTGACACCTTTTCTCAACACCGACACCCGTTGCGCAGCATCGGTGACACGTCTTCTAAACCCGATCGCCTTTTGCACGAGATGGGTGACACGACATCTGAATCCGAACACCTTTTGTGCGACATCGTTGACAAAAATTCTGAATCCAGGCACCCCTTTCGCGACATTGGTGACACCTTTACTTAACACAGACACGCATTGCGCAGCATCGGTGACACGTCTTCTAAACCCGATCGCCTTTTGCACGAGATGGGTGACACGACATCTGAATCCGAACACCCTTTGTGCGACACCGTTGACAAAAATTCTGAATCCAGGCACCCCTTTCGCGACAATGGTGACACCTTTACTTAACACAGACACGCATTGCGCAGCATCGGTGACACGTCTTCTAAACCCGATCGCCTTTTGCACGAGATCCATGACACCTCTTCCTAACACAGACACCCATTGCGCGTCATTGGTGACACATTTTCTTAACACGTCACCCATTGTGCGACATCGGTGAAAACAATTCTGAATCCAGGCACCACTTAGGTGACATTGGTGACACCTTTTCTCAACACCGACACCCGTTGCGCAGCATCGGTGACACGTCTTCTAAACCCGATCGCCTTTTGCACGAGATGGGTGACACGACATCTGAATCCGAACACCTTTTGTGCGACATCGTTGACAAAAATTCTGAATCCAGGCACCCCTTTCGCGACATTGGTGACACCTTTACTTAACACAGACACGCATTGCGCAGCATCGTTGACACGTCTTCTAAACCCGATCGCCTTTTGCACGAGATGGGTGACACGACATCTGAATCCGAACACCCTTTGTGCGACATCGTTGACAAAAATTCTGAATCCAGGCACCCCTTTCGCGACATTGGTGACACCTTTACTTAACACAGACACGCATTGCGCAGCATCGGTGACACGTCTTCTAAACCCGATCGCCTTTTGCACGAGATGGGTGACACGACATCTGAATCCGAACACCTTTTGTGCGACATCGTTGACAAAAATTCTGAATCCAGGCACCCCTTTCGCGACATTGGTGACACCTTTACTTAACACAGACACGCATTGCGCAGCATCGGTGACACGTCTTCTAAACCCGATCGCCTTTTGCACGAGATGGGTGACACGACATCTGAATCCGAACACCCTTTGTGCGACACCGTTGACAAAAATTCTGAATCCAGGCACCCCTTTCGCGACAATGGTGACACCTTTACTTAACACAGACACGCATTGCGCAGCATCGGTGACACGTCTTCTAAACCCGATCGCCTTTTGCACGAGATCCATGACACCTCTTCCTAACACAGACACCCATTCCGCGTCATTGGTGACACATTTTCTTAACACGTCACCCATTGTGCGACATCGGTGAAAACAATTCTGAATCCAGGCACCACTTACGTGACATTGGTGACACCTTTTCTCAACACCGACACCCGTTGCGCAGCATCGGTGACACGTCTTCTAAACCCGATCGCCTTTTGCACGAGATGGGTGACACGACATCTGAATCCGAACACCTTTTGTGCGACATCGTTGACAAAAATTCTGAATCCAGGCACCCCTTTCGCGACATTGGTGACACCTTTACTTAACACAGACACGCATTGCGCAGCATCGGTGACACGTCTTCTAAACCCGATCGCCTTTTGCACGAGATCCATGACACCTCTTCCTAACACAGACACCCATTGCGCGTCATTGGTGACACATTTTCTTAACACGTCACCCATTGTGCGACATCGGTGAAAACAATTCTGAATCCAGGCACCACTTACGTGACATTGGTGACACCTTTTCTCAACACCGACACCCGTTGCGCAGCATCGGTGACACGTCTTCTAAACCCGATCGCCTTTTGCACGAGATGGGTGACACGACATCTGAATCCGAACACCTTTTGTGCGACATCGTTGACAAAAATTCTGAATCCAGGCACCCCTTTCGCGACATTGGTGACACCTTTACTTAACACAGACACGCATTGCGCAGCATCGGTGACACGTCTTCTAAACCCGATCGCCTTTTGCACGAGATGGGTGACACGACATCTGAATCCGAACACCCTTTGTGCGACACCGTTGACAAAAATTCTGAATCCAGGCACCCCTTTCGCGACAATGGTGACACCTTTACTTAACACAGACACGCATTGCGCAGCATCGGTGACACGTCTTCTAAACCCGATCGCCTTTTGCACGAGATCCATGACACCTCTTCCTAACACAGACACCCATTGCGCGTCATTGGTGACACATTTTCTTAACACGTCACCCATTGTGCGACATCGGTGAAAACAATTCTGAATCCAGGCACCACTTACGTGACATTGGTGACACCTTTTCTCAACACCGACACCCGTTGCGCAGCATCGGTGACACGTCTTCTAAACCCGATCGCCTTTTGCACGAGATGGGTGACACGACATATGAATCCGAACACCTTTTGTGCGACATCGTTGACAAAAATTCTGAATCCAGGCACCCCTTTCGCGACATTGGTGACACCTTTACTTAACACAGACACGCATTGCGCAGCATCGTTGACACGTCTTCTAAACCCGATCGCCTTTTGCACGAGATGGGTGACACGACATCTGAATCCGAACACCCTTTGTGCGACATCGTTGACAAAAATTCTGAATCCAGGCACCCCTTTCGCGACATTGGTGACACCTTTACTTAACACAGACACGCATTGCGCAGCATCGGTGACACGTCTTCTAAACCCGATCGCCTTTTGCACGAGATGGGTGACACGACATCTGAATCCGAACACCTTTTGTGCGACATCGTTGACAAAAATTCTGAATCCAGGCACCCCTTTCGCGACATTGGTGACACCTTTACTTAACACAGACACGCATTGCGCAGCATCGGTGACACGTCTTCTAAACCCGATCGCCTTTTGCACGAGATGGGTGACACGACATCTGAATCCGAACACCCTTTGTGCGACACCGTTGACAAAAATTCTGAATCCAGGCACCCCTTTCGCGACAATGGTGACACCTTTACTTAACACAGACACGCATTGCGCAGCATCGGTGACACGTCTTCTAAACCCGATCGCCTTTTGCACGAGATCCATGACACCTCTTCCTAACACAGACACCCATTCCGCGTCATTGGTGACACATTTTCTTAACACGTCACCCATTGTGCGACATCGGTGAAAACAATTCTGAATCCAGGCACCACTTACGTGACATTGGTGACACCTTTTCTCAACACCGACACCCGTTGCGCAGCATCGGTGACACGTCTTCTAAACCCGATCGCCTTTTGCACGAGATGGGTGACACGACATCTGAATCCGAACACCTTTTGTGCGACATCGTTGACAAAAATTCTGAATCCAGGCACCCCTTTCGCGACATTGGTGACACCTTTACTTAACACAGACACGCATTGCGCAGCATCGGTGACACGTCTTCTAAACCCGATCGCCTTTTGCACGAGATCCATGACACCTCTTCCTAACACAGACACCCATTGCGCGTCATTGGTGACACATTTTCTTAACACGTCACCCATTGTGCGACATCGGTGAAAACAATTCTGAATCCAGGCACCACTTACGTGACATTGGTGACACCTTTTCTCAACACCGACACCCGTTGCGCAGCATCGGTGACACGTCTTCTAAACCCGATCGCCTTTTGCACGAGATGGGTGACACGACATCTGAATCCGAACACCTTTTGTGCGACATCGTTGACAAAAATTCTGAATCCAGGCACCCCTTTCGCGACATTGGTGACACCTTTACTTAACACAGACACGCATTGCGCAGCATCGGTGACACGTCTTCTAAACCCGATCGCCTTTTGCACGAGATGGGTGACACGACATCTGAATCCGAACACCCTTTGTGCGACATCGTTGACAAAAATTCTGAATCCAGGCACCCCTTTCGCGACATTGGTGACACCTTTACTTAACACAGACACGCATTGCGCAGCATCGGTGACACGTCTTCTAAACCCGATCGCCTTTTGCACGAGATCCATGACACCTCTTCCTAACACAGTCACCCATTGCGCGTCATTGGTGACACATTTTCTTAACACGTCACCCATTGTGCGACATCGGTGAAAACAATTCTGAATCCAGGCACCACTTACGTGACATTGGTGACACCTTTTCTCAACACCGACACCCGTTGCGCAGCATCGGTGACACGTCTTCTAAACCCGATCGCCTTTTGCACGAGATGGGTGACACGACATCTGAATCCGAACACCTTTTGTGCGACATCGTTGACAAAAATTCTGAATCCAGGCACCCCTTTCGCGACATTGGTGACACCTTCACTTAACACAGACACGCATTGCGCAGCATCGGTGACACGTCTTCTAAACCCGATCGCCTTTTGCACGAGATCCATGACACCTCTTCCTAACACAGACACCCATTGCGCGTCATTGGTGACACATTTTCTTAACACGTCACCCATTGTGCGACATCGGTGAAAACAATTCTGAATCCAGGCACCACTTACGTGACATTGGTGACACCTTTTCTCAACACCGACACCCGTTGCGCAGCATCGGTGACACGTCTTCTAAACCCGATGCCTTTTGCACGAGATGGGTGACACGACATCTGAATCCGAACACCCTTTGTGCGACATCGTTGACAAAAATACTGAATCCAGGCATCCCTTTCGCGACATTGGTGACAACAATCCTTACTCCAGGCACCCATTGCGCGACATCGGTGGAATGCCTTCTGAACTCGGCCGTCTTTTGCACGAGATCCATGACACCTCTTCCTAACACAGACACCCATTGCGCGTCATTGGTGACACATTTTCTTAACACGTCACCCATTGTGCGACATCGGAGAAAACAATTCTGAATCCAGGCACCACTTACGTGACATTGGTGACACCTTTTCTCAACACCGACACCCGTTGCGCAGCATCGGTGTCACGTCTTCTAAACCCGATCGCCTTTTGCACGAGATGGGTGACACGACATCTGAATCCGAACACCTTTTGTGCGACATCGTTGACAAAAATTCTGAATCCAGGCACCCCTTTCGCGACATTGGTGACAACAATCCTTACTCCAGGCACCCATTGCGCGACATCGGTGGAATGCCTTCTGAACTCGGCCGTCTTTTGCACGAGATCCATGACACCTCTTCCTAACACAGACACCCATTGCGCGTCATTGGTGACACATTTTCTTAACACGTCACCCATTGTGCGACATCGGAGAAAACAATTCTGAATCCAGGCACCACTTACGTGACATTGGTGACACCTTTTCTCAACACCGACACCCGTTGCGCAGCATCGGTGTCACGTCTTCTAAACCCGATCGCCTTTTGCACGAGATGGGTGACACGACATCTGAATCCGAACACCTTTTGTGCGACATCGTTGACAAAAATTCTGAATCCAGGCACCCCTTTCGCGACATTGGTGACAACAATCCTTACTCCAGGCACCCATTGCGCGACATCGGTGGAATGCCTTCTGAACTCGGCCGTCTTTTGCACGAGATCCATGACACCTCTTCCTAACACAGACACCCATTGCGCGTCATTGGTGACACATTTTCTTAACACGTCACCCATTGTGCGACATCGGTGAAAACAATTCTGAATCCAGGCACCCCTTACGTGACATTGGTGACACCTTTTCTCAACACAGACACGCATTGCGCAGCATCGGTGACACGTCTTCTAAACCCGATCGCCTTTTGCACGAGATCCATGACACCTCTTCCTAACACAGACACCCATTGCGCGTCATTGGTGACACATTTTCTTAACACGTCACCCATTGTGCGACATCGGTGAAAACAATTCTGAATCCAGGCACCACTTACGTGACATTGGTGACACCTTTTCTCAACACCGACACCCGTTGCGCAGCATCGGTGACACGTCTTCTAAACCCGATGCCTTTTGCACGAGATGGGTGACACGACATCTGAATCCGAACACCCTTTGTGCGACATCGTTGACAAAAATACTGAATCCAGGCATCCCTTTCGCGACATTGGTGACAACAATCCTTACTCCAGGCACCCATTGCGCGACATCGGTGGAATGCCTTCTGAACTCGGCCGTCTTTTGCACGAGATCCATGACACCTCTTCCTAACACAGACACCCATTGCGCGTCATTGGTGACACATTTTCTTAACACGTCACCCATTGTGCGACATCGGAGAAAACAATTCTGAATCCAGGCACCACTTACGTGACATTGGTGACACCTTTTCTCAACACTGACACCCGTTGCGCAGCATCGGTGACACGTCTTCTAAACCCGATCGCCTTTTGCACGAGATGGGTGACACGACATCTGAATCCGAACACCTTTTGTGCGACATCGTTGACAAAAATTCTGAATCCAGGCACCCCTTTCGCGACATTGGTGACACCTTTACTTAACACAGACACGCATTGCGCAGCATCGGTGACACGTCTTCTAAACCCGATCGCCTTTTGCACGAGATGGGTGACACGACATCTGAATCCGAACACCCTTTGTGCGACATCGTTGACAAAAATTCTGAATCCAGGCACCCCTTTCGCGACATTGGTGACACCTTTACTTAACACAGACACGCATTGCGCAGCATCGGTGACACGTCTTCTAAACCCGATCGCCTTTTGCACGAGATCCATGACACCTCTTCCTAACACAGTCACCCATTGCGCGTCATTGGTGACACATTTTCTTAACACGTCACCCATTGTGCGACATCGGTGAAAACAATTCTGAATCCAGGCACCACTTACGTGACATTGGTGACACCTTTTCTCAACACCGACACCCGTTGCGCAGCATCGGTGACACGTCTTCTAAACCCGATCGCCTTTTGCACGAGATGGGTGACACGACATCTGAATCCGAACACCTTTTGTGCGACATCGTTGACAAAAATTCTGAATCCAGGCACCCCTTTCGCGACATTGGTGACACCTTCACTTAACACAGACACGCATTGCGCAGCATCGGTGACACGTCTTCTAAACCCGATCGCCTTTTGCACGAGATCCATGACACCTCTTCCTAACACAGACACCCATTGCGCGTCATTGGTGACACATTTTCTTAACACGTCACCCATTGTGCGACATCGGTGAAAACAATTCTGAATCCAGGCACCACTTACGTGACATTGGTGACACCTTTTCTCAACACCGACACCCGTTGCGCAGCATCGGTGACACGTCTTCTAAACCCGATGCCTTTTGCACGAGATGGGTGACACGACATCTGAATCCGAACACCCTTTGTGCGACATCGTTGACAAAAATACTGAATCCAGGCATCCCTTTCGCGACATTGGTGACAACAATCCTTACTCCAGGCACCCATTGCGCGACATCGGTGGAATGCCTTCTGAACTCGGCCGTCTTTTGCACGAGATCCATGACACCTCTTCCTAACACAGACACCCATTGCGCGTCATTGGTGACACATTTTCTTAACACGTCACCCATTGTGCGACATCGGAGAAAACAATTCTGAATCCAGGCACCACTTACGTGACATTGGTGACACCTTTTCTCAACACCGACACCCGTTGCGCAGCATCGGTGTCACGTCTTCTAAACCCGATCGCCTTTTGCACGAGATGGGTGACACGACATCTGAATCCGAACACCTTTTGTGCGACATCGTTGACAAAAATTCTGAATCCAGGCACCCCTTTCGCGACATTGGTGACAACAATCCTTACTCCAGGCACCCATTGCGCGACATCGGTGGAATGCCTTCTGAACTCGGCCGTCTTTTGCACGAGATCCATGACACCTCTTCCTAACACAGACACCCATTGCGCGTCATTGGTGACACATTTTCTTAACACGTCACCCATTGTGCGACATCGGTGAAAACAATTCTGAATCCAGGCACCCCTTACGTGACATTGGTGACACCTTTTCTCAACACAGACACGCATTGCGCAGCATCGGTGACACGTCTTCTAAACCCGATCGCCTTTTGCACGAGATCCATGACACCTCTTCCTAACACAGACACCCATTGCGCGTCATTGGTGACACATTTTCTTAACACGTCACCCATTGTGCGACATCGGTGAAAACAATTCTGAATCCAGGCACCACTTACGTGACATTGGTGACACCTTTTCTCAACACCGACACCCGTTGCGCAGCATCGGTGACACGTCTTCTAAACCCGATGCCTTTTGCACGAGATGGGTGACACGACATCTGAATCCGAACACCCTTTGTGCGACATCGTTGACAAAAATACTGAATCCAGGCATCCCTTTCGCGACATTGGTGACAACAATCCTTACTCCAGGCACCCATTGCGCGACATCGGTGGAATGCCTTCTGAACTCGGCCGTCTTTTGCACGAGATCCATGACACCTCTTCCTAACACAGACACCCATTGCGCGTCATTGGTGACACATTTTCTTAACACGTCACCCATTGTGCGACATCGGAGAAAACAATTCTGAATCCAGGCACCACTTACGTGACATTGGTGACACCTTTTCTCAACACCGACACCCGTTGCGCAGCATCGGTGTCACGTCTTCTAAACCCGATCGCCTTTTGCACGAGATGGGTGACACGACATCTGAATCCGAACACCTTTTGTGCGACATCGTTGACAAAAATTCTGAATCCAGGCACCCCTTTCGCGACATTGGTGACAACAATCCTTACTCCAGGCACCCATTGCGCGACATCGGTGGAATGCCTTCTGAACTCGGCCGTCTTTTGCACGAGATCCATGACACCTCTTCCTAACACAGACACCCATTGCGCGTCATTGGTGACACATTTTCTTAACACGTCACCCATTGTGCGACATCGGTGAAAACAATTCTGAATCCAGGCACCCCTTACGTGACATTGGTGACACCTTTTCTCAACACAGACACGCATTGCGCAGCATCGGTGACACGTCTTCTAAACCCGATCGCCTTTTGCACGAGATCCATGACACCTCTTCCTAACACAGACACCCATTGCGCGTCATTGGTGACACATTTTCTTAACACGTCACCCATTGTGCGACATCGGTGAAAACAATTCTGAATCCAGGCACCACTTACGTGACATTGGTGACACCTTTTCTCAACACCGACACCCGTTGCGCAGCATCGGTGACACGTCTTCTAAACCCGATCGCCTTTTGCACGAGATGGGTGACACGACATCTGAATCCGAACACCTTTTGTGCGACATCGTTGACAAAAATTCTGAATCCAGGCACCCCTTTCGCGACATTGGTGACACCTTTACTTAACACAGACACGCATTGCGCAGCATCGTTGACACGTCTTCTAAACCCGATCGCCTTTTGCACGAGATGGGTGACACGACATCTGAATCCGAACACCCTTTGTGCGACATCGTTGACAAAAATTCTGAATCCAGGCACCCCTTTCGCGACATTGGTGACACCTTTACTTAACACAGACACGCATTGCGCAGCATCGGTGACACGTCTTCTAAACCCGATCGCCTTTTGCACGAGATGGGTGACACGACATCTGAATCCGAACACCTTTTGTGCGACATCGTTGACAAAAATTCTGAATCCAGGCACCCCTTTCGCGACATTGGTGACACCTTTACTTAACACAGACACGCATTGCGCAGCATCGGTGACACGTCTTCTAAACCCGATCGCCTTTTGCACGAGATGGGTGACACGACATCTGAATCCGAACACCCTTTGTGCGACACCGTTGACAAAAATTCTGAATCCAGGCACCCCTTTCGCGACAATGGTGACACCTTTACTTAACACAGACACGCATTGCGCAGCATCGGTGACACGTCTTCTAAACCCGATCGCCTTTTGCACGAGATCCATGACACCTCTTCCTAACACAGACACCCATTGCGCGTCATTGGTGACACATTTTCTTAACACGTCACCCATTGTGCGACATCGGTGAAAACAATTCTGAATCCAGGCACCACTTACGTGACATTGGTGACACCTTTTCTCAACACCGACACCCGTTGCGCAGCATCGGTGACACGTCTTCTAAACCCGATCGCCTTTTGCACGAGATGGGTGACACGACATCTGAATCCGAACACCTTTTGTGCGACATCGTTGACAAAAATTCTGAATCCAGGCACCCCTTTCGCGACATTGGTGACACCTTTACTTAACACAGACACGCATTGCGCAGCATCGGTGACACGTCTTCTAAACCCGATCGCCTTTTGCACGAGATCCATGACACCTCTTCCTAACACAGACACCCATTGCGCGTCATTGGTGACACATTTTCTTAACACGTCACCCATTGTGCGACATCGGTGAAAACAATTCTGAATCCAGGCACCACTTACGTGACATTGGTGACACCTTTTCTCAACACCGACACCCGTTGCGCAGCATCGGTGACACGTCTTCTAAACCCGATCGCCTTTTGCACGAGATGGGTGACACGACATCTGAATCCGAACACCTTTTGTGCGACATCGTTGACAAAAATTCTGAATCCAGGCACCCCTTTCGCGACATTGGTGACACCTTTACTTAACACAGACACGCATTGCGCAGCATCGTTGACACGTCTTCTAAACCCGATCGCCTTTTGCACGAGATGGGTGACACGACATCTGAATCCGAACACCCTTTGTGCGACATCGTTGACAAAAATCCTGAATCCAGGCACCCCTTTCGCGACATTGGTGACACCTTTACTTAACACAGACACGCATTGCGCAGCATCGGTGACACGTCTTCTAAACCCGATCGCCTTTTGCACGAGATGGGTGACACGACATCTGAATCCGAACACCTTTTGTGCGACATCGTTGACAAAAATTCTGAATCCAGGCACCCCTTTCGCGACATTGGTGACACCTTTACTTAACACAGACACGCATTGCGCAGCATCGGTGACACGTCTTCTAAACCCGATCGCCTTTTGCACGAGATGGGTGACACGACATCTGAATCCGAACACCCTTTGTGCGACACCGTTGACAAAAATTCTGAATCCAGGCACCCCTTTCGCGACAATGGTGACACCTTTACTTAACACAGACACGCATTGCGCAGCATCGGTGACACGTCTTCTAAACCCGATCGCCTTTTGCACGAGATCCATGACACCTCTTCCTAACACAGACACCCATTGCGCGTCATTGGTGACACATTTTCTTAACACGTCACCCATTGTGCGACATCGGTGAAAACAATTCTGAATCCAGGCACCACTTACGTGACATTGGTGACACCTTTTCTCAACACCGACACCCGTTGCGCAGCATCGGTGACACGTCTTCTAAACCCGATCGCCTTTTGCACGAGATGGGTGACACGACATCTGAATCCGAACACCTTTTGTGCGACATCGTTGACAAAAATTCTGAATCCAGGCACCCCTTTCGCGACATTGGTGACACCTTTACTTAACACAGACACGCATTGCGCAGCATCGGTGACACGTCTTCTAAACCCGATCGCCTTTTGCACGAGATCCATGACACCTCTTCCTAACACAGACACCCATTGCGCGTCATTGGTGACACATTTTCTTAACACGTCACCCATTGTGCGACATCGGTGAAAACAATTCTGAATCCAGGCACCACTTACGTGACATTGGTGACACCTTTTCTCAACACCGACACCCGTTGCGCAGCATCGGTGACACGTCTTCTAAACCCGATCGCCTTTTGCACGAGATGGGTGACACGACATCTGAATCCGAACACCTTTTGTGCGACATCGTTGGCAAAAATTCTGAATCCAGGCACCCCTTTCGCGGCATTGGTGACAACAATCCTTACTCCAGGCACCCATTGCGCGACATCGGTGGAATGCCTTCTGAACTCGGCCGTCTTTTGCACGAGATCCATGACACCTCTTCCTAACACAGACACCCATTGCGCATCATTGGTGACACATTTTCTTAACACGTCACCCATTGTGCGACATCGGAGAAAACAATTCTGAATCCAGGCACCACTTACGTGACATTGGTGACACCTTTTCTCAACACCGACACCCGTTGCGCAGCATCGGTGACACGTCTTCTAAACCCGATCGCCTTTTGCACGAGATGGGTGACACGACATCTGAATCCGAACACCTTTTGTGCGACATAGTTGACAAAAATTCTGAATCCAGGCACCCCTTTCGCGACATTGGTGACACCTTTACTTAACACAGACACGCATTGCGCAGCATCGGTGACACGTCTTCTAAACCCGATCGCCTTTTGCACGAGATGGGTGACACGACATCTGAATCCGAACACCCTTTGTGCGACATCGTTGACAAAAATTCTGAATCCAGGCACCCCTTTCGCGACATTGGTGACACCTTTACTTAACACAGACACGCATTGCGCAGCATCGGTGACACGTCTTCTAAACCCGATCGCCTTTTGCACGAGATCCATGACACCTCTTCCTAACACAGACACCCATTGCGCGTCATTGGTGACACATTTTCTTAACACGTCACCCATTGTGCGACATCGGTGAAAACAATTCTGAATCCAGGCACCACTTACGTGACATTGGTGACACCTTTTCTCAACACCGACACCCGTTGCGCAGCATCGGTGACACGTCTTCTAAACCCGATCGCCTTTTGCACGAGATGGGTGACACGACATCTGAATCCGAACACCCTTTGTGCGACATCGTTGACAAAAATACTGAATCCAGGCATCCCTTTCGCGACATTGGTGACAACAATCCTTACTCCAGGCACCCATTGCGCGACATCGGTGGAATGCCTTCTGAACTCGGCCGTCTTTTGCACGAGATCCATGACACCTCTTCCTAACACAGACACCCATTGCGCGTCATTGGTGACACATTTTCTTAACACGTCACCCATTGTGCGACATCGGAGAAAACAATTCTGAATCCAGGCACCACTTACGTGACATTGGTGACACCTTTTCTCAACACCGACACCCGTTGCGCAGCATCGGTGACACGTCTTCTAAACCCGATCGCCTTTTGCACGAGATGGGTGACACGACATCTGAATCCGAACACCTTTTGTGCGACATCGTTGACAAAAATTCTGAATCCAGGCACCCCTTTCGCGACATTGGTGACACCTTTACTTAACACAGACACGCATTGCGCAGCATCGGTGACACGTCTTCTAAACCCGATCGCCTTTTGCACGAGATGGGTGACACGACATCTGAATCCGAACACCCTTTGTGCGACATCGTTGACAAAAATTCTGAATCCAGGCACCCCTTTCGCGACATTGGTGACACCTTTACTTAACACAGACACGCATTGCGCAGCATCGGTAACACGTCTTCTAAACCCGATCGCCTTTTGCACGAGATCCATGACACCTCTTCCTAACACAGACACCCATTGTGCGTCATTGGTGACACATTTTCTTAACACGTCACCCATTGTGCGACATCGGTGAAAACAATTCTGAATCCAGGCACCACTTACGTGACATTGGTGACACCTTTTCTCAACACCGACACCCGTTGCGCAGCATCGGTGTCACGTCTTCTAAACCCGATCGCCTTTTGCACGAGATGGGTGACACGACATCTGAATCCGAACACCCTTTGTGCGACATCGTTGACAAAAATTCTGAATCCAGGCACCCCTTTCGCGACATTGGTGACACCTTTACTTAACACAGACACGCATTGCGCAGCATCGGTGACACGTCTTCTAAACCCGATCGCCTTTTGCACGAGATGGGTGACACGACATCTGAATCCGAACACCCTTTGTGCGACACCGTTGACAAAAATTCTGAATCCAGGCACCCCTTTCGCGACATTGGTGACACCTTTACTTAACACAGACAGGCATTGCGCAGCATCGGTGACACGTCTTCTAAACCCGATCGCCTTTTGCACGAGATCCATGACACCTCTTCCTAACACAGACACCCATTGCGCGTCATTGGTGACACATTTTCTTAACACGTCACCCATTGTGCGACATCGGTGAAAACAATTCTGAATCCAGGCACCACTTACGTGACATTGGTGACACCTTTTCTCAACACCGACACCCGTTGCGCAGCATCGGTGACACGTCTTCTAAACCCGATCGCCTTTTGCACGAGATGGGTGACACGACATCTGAATCCGAACACCTTTTGTGCGACATCGTTGACAAAAATTCTGAATCCAGGCACCCCTTTCGCGACATTGGTGACACCTTTACTTAACACAGACACGCATTGCGCAGCATCGTTGACACGTCTTCTAAACCCGATCGCCTTTTGCACGAGATGGGTGACACGACATCTGAATCCGAACACCCTTTGTGCGACATCGTTGACAAAAATTCTGAATCCAGGCACCCCTTTCGCGACATTGGTGACACCTTTACTTAACACAGACACGCATTGCGCAGCATCGGTGACACGTCTTCTAAACCCGATCGCCTTTTGCACGAGATGGGTGACACGACATCTGAATCCGAACACCTTTTGTGCGACATCGTTGACAAAAATTCTGAATCCAGGCACCCCTTTCGCGACATTGGTGACACCTTTACTTAACACAGACACGCATTGCGCAGCATCGGTGACACGTCTTCTAAACCCGATCGCCTTTTGCACGAGATGGGTGACACGACATCTGAATCCGAACACCCTTTGTGCGACACCGTTGACAAAAATTCTGAATCCAGGCACCCCTTTCGCGACAATGGTGACACCTTTACTTAACACAGACACGCATTGCGCAGCATCGGTGACACGTCTTCTAAACCCGATCGCCTTTTGCACGAGATCCATGACACCTCTTAATAACACAGACACCCATTGCGCGTCATTGGTGACACATTTTCTTAACACGTCACCCATTGTGCGACATCGGTGAAAACAATTCTGAATCCAGGCACCACTTACGTGACATTGGTGACACCTTTTCTCAACACCGACACCCGTTGCGCAGCATCGGTGACACGTCTTCTAAACCCGATCGCCTTTTGCACGAGATGGGTGACACGACATCTGAATCCGAACACCTTTTGTGCGACATCGTTGACAAAAATTCTGAATCCAGGCACCCCTTTCGCGACATTGGTGACACCTTTACTTAACACAGACACGCATTGCGCAGCATCGGTGACACGTCTTCTAAACCCGACCGCCTTTTGCACGAGATCCATGACACCTCTTCCTAACACAGACACCCATTGCGCGTCATTGGTGACACATTTTCTTAACACGTCACCCATTGTGCGACATCGGTGAAAACAATTCTGAATCCAGGCACCACTTACGTGACATTGGTGACACCTTTTCTCAACACCGACACCCGTTGCGCAGCATCGGTGACACGTCTTCTAAACCCGATCGCCTTTTGCACGAGATGGGTGACACGACATCTGAATCCGAACACCTTTTGTGCGACATCGTTGACAAAAATTCTGAATCCAGGCACCCCTTTCGCGACATTGGTGACACCTTTACTTAACACAGACACGCATTGCGCAGCATCGGTGACACGTCTTCTAAACCCGATCGCCTTTTGCACGAGGTCCATGACACCTCTTCCTAACACAGACACCCATTGCGCGTCATTGGTGACACATTTTCTTAACACGTCACCCATTGTGCGACATCGGTGAAAACAATTCTGAATCCAGGCACCACTTACGTGACATTGGTGACACCTTTTCTCAACACCGACACCCGTTGCGCAGCATCGGTGACACGTCTTCTAAACCCGATCGCCTTTTGCACGAGATGGGTGACACGACATCTGAATCCGAACACCCTTTGTGCGACATCGTTGACAAAAATTCTGAATCCAGGCACCCCTTTCGCGACATTGGTGACAACAATCCTTACTCCAGGCACCCATTGCGCGACATCGGTGGAATGCCTTCTGAACTCGGCCGTCTTTTGCACGAGATCCATGACACCTCTTCCTAACACAGACACCCATTGCGCATCATTGGTGACACATTTTCTTAACACGTCACCCATTGTGCGACATCGGAGAAAACAATTCTGAATCCAGGCACCACTTACGTGACATTGGTGACACCTTTTCTCAACACCGACACCCGTTGCGCAGCATCGGTGACACGTCTTCTAAACCCGATCGCCTTTTGCACGAGATGGGTGACACGACATCTGAATCCGAACACCTTTTGTGCGACATCGTTGACAAAAATTCTGAATCCAGGCACCCCTTTCGCGACATTGGTGACACCTTTACTTAACACAGACACGCATTGCGCAGCATCGGTGACACGTCTTCTAAACCCGATCGCCTTTTGCACGAGATGGGTGACACGACATCTGAATCCGAACACCCTTTGTGCGACACCGTTGACAAAAATTCTGAATCCAGGCACCCCTTTCGCGACATTGGTGACACCTTTACTTAACACAGACAGGCATTGCGCAGCATCGGTGACACGTCTTCTAAACCCGATCGCCTTTTGCACGAGATCCATGACACCTCTTCCTAACACAGACACCCATTGCGCGTCATTGGTGACACATTTTCTTAACACGTCACCCATTGTGCGACATCGGTGAAAACAATTCTGAATCCAGGCACCACTTACGTGACATTGGTGACACCTTTTCTCAACACCGACACCCGTTGCGCAGCATCGGTGACACGTCTTCTAAACCCGATCGCCTTTTGCACGAGATGGGTGACACGACATCTGAATCCGAACACCTTTTGTGCGACATCGTTGACAAAAATTCTGAATCCAGGCACCACTTACGTGACATTGGTGACACCTTTTCTCAACACCGACACCCGTTGCGCAGCATCGGTGACACGTCTTCTAAACCCGATCGCCTTTTGCACGAGATGGGTGACACGACATCTGAATCCGAACACCTTTTGTGCGACATCGTTGACAAAAATTCTGAATCCAGGCACCCCTTTCGCGACATTGGTGACACCTTTACTTAACACAGACACGCATTGCGCAGCATCGGTGACACGTCTTCTAAACCCGATCGCCTTTTGCACGAGATGGGTGACACGACATCTGAATCCGAACACCCTTTGTGCGACATCGTTGACAAAAATTCTGAATCCAGGCACCCCTTTCGCGACATTGGTGACACCTTTACTTAACACAGACACGCATTGCGCAGCATCGGTAACACGTCTTCTACACCCGATCGCCTTTTGCACGAGATCCATGACACCTCTTCCTAACACAGACACCCATTGTGCGTCATTGGTGACACATTTTCTTAACACGTCACCCATTGTGCGACATCGGTGAAAACAATTCTGAATCCAGGCACCACTTACGTGACATTGGTGACACCTTTTCTCAACACCGACACCCGTTGCGCAGCATCGGTGTCACGTCTTCTAAACCCGATCGCCTTTTGCACGAGATGGGTGACACGACATCTGAATCCGAACACCCTTTGTGCGACATCGTTGACAAAAATTCTGAATCCAGGCACCCCTTTCGCGACATTGGTGACACCTTTACTTAACACAGACACGCATTGCGCAGCATCGGTGACACGTCTTCTAAACCCGATCGCCTTTTGCACGAGATGGGTGACACGACATCTGAATCCGAACACCCTTTGTGCGACACCGTTGACAAAAATTCTGAATCCAGGCACCCCTTTCGCGACATTGGTGACACCTTTACTTAACACAGACAGGCATTGCGCAGCATCGGTGACACGTCTTCTAAACCCGATCGCCTTTTGCACGAGATCCATGACACCTCTTCCTAACACAGACACCCATTGCGCGTCATTGGTGACACATTTTCTTAACACGTCACCCATTGTGCGACATCGGTGAAAACAATTCTGAATCCAGGCACCACTTACGTGACATTGGTGACACCTTTTCTCAACACCGACACCCGTTGCGCAGCATCGGTGACACGTCTTCTAAACCCGATCGCCTTTTGCACGAGATGGGTGACACGACATCTGAATCCGAACACCTTTTGTGCGACATCGTTGACAAAAATTCTGAATCCAGGCACCCCTTTCGCGACATTGGTGACACCTTTACTTAACACAGACACGCATTGCGCAGCATCGTTGACACGTCTTCTAAACCCGATCGCCTTTTGCACGAGATGGGTGACACGACATCTGAATCCGAACACCCTTTGTGCGACATCGTTGACAAAAATTCTGAATCCAGGCACCCCTTTCGCGACATTGGTGACACCTTTACTTAACACAGACACGCATTGCGCAGCATCGGTGACACGTCTTCTAAACCCGATCGCCTTTTGCACGAGATGGGTGACACGACATCTGAATCCGAACACCTTTTGTGCGACATCGTTGACAAAAATTCTGAATCCAGGCACCCCTTTCGCGACATTGGTGACACCTTTACTTAACACAGACACGCATTGCGCAGCATCGGTGACACGTCTTCTAAACCCGATCGCCTTTTGCACGAGATGGGTGACACGACATCTGAATCCGAACACCCTTTGTGCGACACCGTTGACAAAAATTCTGAATCCAGGCACCCCTTTCGCGACAATGGTGACACCTTTACTTAACACAGACACGCATTGCGCAGCATCGGTGACACGTCTTCTAAACCCGATCGCCTTTTGCACGAGATCCATGACACCTCTTAATAACACAGACACCCATTGCGCGTCATTGGTGACACATTTTCTTAACACGTCACCCATTGTGCGACATCGGTGAAAACAGTTCTGAATCCAGGCACCACTTACGTGACATTGGTGACACCTTTTCTCAACACCGACACCCGTTGCGCAGCATCGGTGACACGTCTTCTAAACCCGATCGCCTTTTGCACGAGATGGGTGACACGACATCTGAATCCGAACACCTTTTGTGCGACATCGTTGACAAAAATTCTGAATCCAGGCACCCCTTTCGCGACATTGGTGACACCTTTACTTAACACAGACACGCATTGCGCAGCATCGGTGACACGTCTTCTAAACCCGACCGCCTTTTGCACGAGATCCATGACACCTCTTCCTAACACAGACACCCATTGCGCGTCATTGGTGACACATTTTCTTAACACGTCACCCATTGTGCGACATCGGTGAAAACAATTCTGAATCCAGGCACCACTTACGTGACATTGGTGACACCTTTTCTCAACACCGACACCCGTTGCGCAGCATCGGTGACACGTCTTCTAAACCCGATCGCCTTTTGCACGAGATGGGTGACACGACATCTGAATCCGAACACCTTTTGTGCGACATCGTTGACAAAAATTCTGAATCCAGGCACCCCTTTCGCGACATTGGTGACACCTTTACTTAACACAGACACGCATTGCGCAGCATCGGTGACACGTCTTCTAAACCCGATCGCCTTTTGCACGAGGTCCATGACACCTCTTCCTAACACAGACACCCATTGCGCGTCATTGGTGACACATTTTCTTAACACGTCACCCATTGTGCGACATCGGTGAAAACAATTCTGAATCCAGGCACCACTTACGTGACATTGGTGACACCTTTTCTCAACACCGACACCCGTTGCGCAGCATCGGTGACACGTCTTCTAAACCCGATCGCCTTTTGCACGAGATGGGTGACACGACATCTGAATCCGAACACCCTTTGTGCGACATCGTTGACAAAAATTCTGAATCCAGGCACCCCTTTCGCGACATTGGTGACAACAATCCTTACTCCAGGCACCCATTGCGCGACATCGGTGGAATGCCTTCTGAACTCGGCCGTCTTTTGCACGAGATCCATGACACCTCTTCCTAACACAGACACCCATTGCGCATCATTGGTGACACATTTTCTTAACACGTCACCCATTGTGCGACATCGGAGAAAACAATTCTGAATCCAGGCACCACTTACGTGACATTGGTGACACCTTTTCTCAACACCGACACCCGTTGCGCAGCATCGGTGACACGTCTTCTAAACCCGATCGCCTTTTGCACGAGATGGGTGACACGACATCTGAATCCGAACACCTTTTGTGCGACATCGTTGACAAAAATTCTGAATCCAGGCACCCCTTTCGCGACATTGGTGACACCTTTACTTAACACAGACACGCATTGCGCAGCATCGGTGACACGTCTTCTAAACCCGATCGCCTTTTGCACGAGATGGGTGACACGACATCTGAATCCGAACACCCTTTGTGCGACACCGTTGACAAAAATTCTGAATCCAGGCACCCCTTTCGCGACATTGGTGACACCTTTACTTAACACAGACAGGCATTGCGCAGCATCGGTGACACGTCTTCTAAACCCGATCGCCTTTTGCACGAGATCCATGACACCTCTTCCTAACACAGACACCCATTGCGCGTCATTGGTGACACATTTTCTTAACACGTCACCCATTGTGCGACATCGGTGAAAACAATTCTGAATCCAGGCACCACTTACGTGACATTGGTGACACCTTTTCTCAACACCGACACCCGTTGCGCAGCATCGGTGACACGTCTTCTAAACCCGATCGCCTTTTGCACGAGATGGGTGACACGACATCTGAATCCGAACACCTTTTGTGCGACATCGTTGACAAAAATTCTGAATCCAGGCACCCCTTTCGCGACATTGGTGACACCTTTACTTAACACAGACACGCATTGCGCAGCATCGTTGACACGTCTTCTAAACCCGATCGCCTTTTGCACGAGATGGGTGACACGACATCTGAATCCGAACACCCTTTGTGCGACATCGTTGACAAAAATTCTGAATCCAGGCACCCCTTTCGCGACATTGGTGACACCTTTACTTAACACAGACACGCATTGCGCAGCATCGGTGACACGTCTTCTAAACCCGATCGCCTTTTGCACGAGATGGGTGACACGACATCTGAATCCGAACACCTTTTGTGCGACATCGTTGACAAAAATTCTGAATCCAGGCACCCCTTTCGCGACATTGGTGACACCTTTACTTAACACAGACACGCATTGCGCAGCATCGGTGACACGTCTTCTAAACCCGATCGCCTTTTGCACGAGATGGGTGACACGACATCTGAATCCGAACACCCTTTGTGCGACACCGTTGACAAAAATTCTGAATCCAGGCACCCCTTTCGCGACAATGGTGACACCTTTACTTAACACAGACACGCATTGCGCAGCATCGGTGACACGTCTTCTAAACCCGATCGCCTTTTGCACGAGATCCATGACACCTCTTAATAACACAGACACCCATTGCGCGTCATTGGTGACACATTTTCTTAACACGTCACCCATTGTGCGACATCGGTGAAAACAGTTCTGAATCCAGGCACCACTTACGTGACATTGGTGACACCTTTTCTCAACACCGACACCCGTTGCGCAGCATCGGTGACACGTCTTCTAAACCCGATCGCCTTTTGCACGAGATGGGTGACACGACATCTGAATCCGAACACCTTTTGTGCGACATCGTTGACAAAAATTCTGAATCCAGGCACCCCTTTCGCGACATTGGTGACACCTTTACTTAACACAGACACGCATTGCGCAGCATCGGTGACACGTCTTCTAAACCCGACCGCCTTTTGCACGAGATCCATGACACCTCTTCCTAACACAGACACCCATTGCGCGTCATTGGTGACACATTTTCTTAACACGTCACCCATTGTGCGACATCGGTGAAAACAATTCTGAATCCAGGCACCACTTACGTGACATTGGTGACACCTTTTCTCAACACCGACACCCGTTGCGCAGCATCGGTGACACGTCTTCTAAACCCGATCGCCTTTTGCACGAGATGGGTGACACGACATCTGAATCCGAACACCTTTTGTGCGACATCGTTGACAAAAATTCTGAATCCAGGCACCCCTTTCGCGACATTGGTGACACCTTTACTTAACACAGACACGCATTGCGCAGCATCGGTGACACGTCTTCTAAACCCGATCGCCTTTTGCACGAGGTCCATGACACCTCTTCCTAACACAGACACCCATTGCGCGTCATTGGTGACACATTTTCTTAACACGTCACCCATTGTGCGACATCGGTGAAAACAATTCTGAATCCAGGCACCACTTACGTGACATTGGTGACACCTTTTCTCAACACCGACACCCGTTGCGCAGCATCGGTGACACGTCTTCTAAACCCGATCGCCTTTTGCACGAGATGGGTGACACGACATCTGAATCCGAACACCCTTTGTGCGACATCGTTGACAAAAATTCTGAATCCAGGCACCCCTTTCGCGACATTGGTGACAACAATCCTTACTCCAGGCACCCATTGCGCGACATCGGTGGAATGCCTTCTGAACTCGGCCGTCTTTTGCACGAGATCCATGACACCTCTTCCTAACACAGACACCCATTGCGCATCATTGGTGACACATTTTCTTAACACGTCACCCATTGTGCGACATCGGAGAAAACAATTCTGAATCCAGGCACCACTTACGTGACATTGGTGACACCTTTTCTCAACACCGACACCCGTTGCGCAGCATCGGTGACACGTCTTCTAAACCCGATCGCCTTTTGCACGAGATGGGTGACACGACATCTGAATCCGAACACCTTTTGTGCGACATCGTTGACAAAAATTCTGAATCCAGGCACCCCTTTCGCGACATTGGTGACACCTTTACTTAACACAGACACGCATTGCGCAGCATCGGTGACACGTCTTCTAAACCCGATCGCCTTTTGCACGAGATGGGTGACACGACATCTGAATCCGAACACCCTTTGTGCGACACCGTTGACAAAAATTCTGAATCCAGGCACCCCTTTCGCGACATTGGTGACACCTTTACTTAACACAGACAGGCATTGCGCAGCATCGGTGACACGTCTTCTAAACCCGATCGCCTTTTGCACGAGATCCATGACACCTCTTCCTAACACAGACACCCATTGCGCGTCATTGGTGACACATTTTCTTAACACGTCACCCATTGTGCGACATCGGTGAAAACAATTCTGAATCCAGGCACCACTTACGTGACATTGGTGACACCTTTTCTCAACACCGACACCCGTTGCGCAGCATCGGTGACACGTCTTCTAAACCCGATCGCCTTTTGCACGAGATGGGTGACACGACATCTGAATCCGAACACCTTTTGTGCGACATCGTTGACAAAAATTCTGAATCCAGGCACCCCTTTCGCGACATTGGTGACACCTTTACTTAACACAGACACGCATTGCGCAGCATCGGTGACACGTCTTCTAAACCCGATCGCCTTTTGCACGAGATCCATGACACCTCTTCCTAACACAGACACCCATTGCGCGTCATTGGTGACACATTTTCTTAACACGTCACCCATTGTGCGACATCGGTGAAAACAATTCTGAATCCAGGCACCACTTACGTGACATTGGTGACACCTTTTCTCAACACCGACACCCGTTGCGCAGCATCGGTGTCACGTCTTCTAAACCCGATCGCCTTTTGCACGAGATGGGTGACACGACATCTGAATCCGAACACCCTTTGTGCGACATCGTTGACAAAAATTCTGAATCCAGGCACCCCTTTCGCGACATTGGTGACACCTTTACTTAACACAGACACGCATTGCGCAGCATCGTTGACACGTCTTCTAAACCCGATCGCCTTTTGCACGAGATGGGTGACACGACATCTGAATCCGAACACCCTTTGTGCGACATCGTTGACAAAAATTCTGAATCCAGGCACCCCTTTCGCGACATTGGTGACACCTTTACTTAACACAGACACGCATTGCGCAGCATCGGTGACACGTCTTCTAAACCCGATCGCCTTTTGCACGAGATGGGTGACACGACATCTGAATCCGAACACCTTTTGTGCGACATCGTTGACAAAAATTCTGAATCCAGGCACCCCTTTCGCGACATTGGTGACACCTTTACTTAACACAGACACGCATTGCGCAGCATCGGTGACACGTCTTCTAAACCCGATCGCCTTTTGCACGAGATGGGTGACACGACATCTGAATCCGAACACCCTTTGTGCGACACCGTTGACAAAAATTCTGAATCCAGGCACCCCTTTCGCGACAATGGTGACACCTTTACTTAACACAGACACGCATTGCGCAGCATCGGTGACACGTCTTCTAAACCCGATCGCCTTTTGCACGAGATCCATGACACCTCTTAATAACACAGACACCCATTGCGCGTCATTGGTGACACATTTTCTTAACACGTCACCCATTGTGCGACATCGGTGAAAACAATTCTGAATCCAGGCACCACTTACGTGACATTGGTGACACCTTTTCTCAACACCGACACCCGTTGCGCAGCATCGGTGACACGTCTTCTAAACCCGATCGCCTTTTGCACGAGATGGGTGACACGACATCTGAATCCGAACACCTCTTGTGCGACATCGTTGACAAAAATTCTGAATCCAGGCACCCCTTTCGCGACATTGGTGACACCTTTACTTAACACAGACACGCATTGCGCAGCATCGGTGACACGTCTTCTAAACCCGATCGCCTTTTGCACGAGGTCCATGACACCTCTTCCTAACACAGACACCCATTGCGCGTCATTGGTGACACATTTTCTTAACACGTCACCCATTGTGCGACATCGGTGAAAACAATTCTGAATCCAGGCACCACTTACGTGACATTGGTGACACCTTTTCTCAACACCGACACCCGTTGCGCAGCATCGGTGACACGTCTTCTAAACCCGATCGCCTTTTGCACGAGATGGGTGACACGACATCTGAATCCGAACACCCTTTGTGCGACATCGTTGACAAAAATTCTGAATCCAGGCACCCCTTTCGCGACATTGGTGACAACAATCCTTACTCCAGACACCCATTGCGCGACATCGGTGGAATGCCTTCTGAACTCTTCCGTCTTTTGCACGAGATCCATGACACCTCTTCCTAACACAGACACCCATTGCGCATCATTGGTGACACATTTTCTTAACACGTCACCCATTGTGCGACATCGGAGAAAACAATTCTGAATCCAGGCACCACTTACGTGACATTGGTGACACCTTTTCTCAACACCGACACCCGTTGCGCAGCATCGGTGACACGTCTTCTAAACCCGATCGCCTTTTGCACGAGATGGGTGACACGACATCTGAATCCGAACACCTTTTGTGCGACATCGTTGACAAAAATTCTGAATCCAGGCACCCCTTTCGCGACATTGGTGACACCTTTACTTAACACAGACACGCATTGCGCAGCATCGGTGACACGTCTTCTAAACCCGATCGCCTTTTGCACGAGATGGGTGACACGACATCTGAATCCGAACACCTTTTGTGCGACATCGTTGACAAAAATTCTGAATCCAGGCACCCCTTTCGCGACATTGGTGACACCTTTACTTAACACAGACACGCATTGCGCAGCATCGGTGACACGTCTTCTAAACCCGATCGCCTTTTGCACGAGATCCATGACACCTCTTCCTAACACAGACACCCATTGCGCGTCATTGGTGACACATTTTCTTAACACGTCACCCATTGTGCGACATCGGAGAAAACAATTCTGAATCCAGGCACCACTTACGTGACATTGGTGACACCTTTTCTCAACACCGACACCCGTTGCGCAGCATCGGTGACACGTCTTCTAAACCCGATCGCCTTTTGCACGAGATGGGTGACACGACATCTGAATCCGAACACCTTTTGTGCGACATCGTTGACAAAAATTCTGAATCCAGGCACCCCTTTCGCGACATTGGTGACACCTTTACTTAACACAGACACGCATTGCGCAGCATCGGTGACACGTCTTCTAAACCCGATCGCCTTTTGCACGAGATGGGTGACACGACATCTGAATCCGAACACCCTTTGTGCGACATCGTTGACAAAAATTCTGAATCCAGGCACCCCTTTCGCGACATTGGTGACACCTTTACTTAACACAGACACGCATTGCGCAGCATCGGTGACACGTCTTCTAAACCCGATCGCCTTTTGCACGAGATCCATGACACCTCTTCCTAACACAGACACCCATTGCGCGTCATTGGTGACACATTTTCTTAACACGTCACCCATTGTGCGACATCGGTGAAAACAATTCTGAATCCAGGCACCACTTACGTGACATTGGTGACACCTTTTCTCAACACCGACACCCGTTGCGCAGCATCGGTGACACGTCTTCTAAACCCGATCGCCTTTTGCACGAGATGGGTGACACGACATCTGAATCCGAACACCCTTTGTGCGACATCGTTGACAAAAATACTGAATCCAGGCATCCCTTTCGCGACATTGGTGACAACAATCCTTACTCCAGGCACCCATTGCGCGACATCGGTGGAATGCCTTCTGAACTCGGCCGTCTTTTGCACGAGATCCATGACACCTCTTCCTAACACAGACACCCATTGCGCGTCATTGGTGACACATTTTCTTAACACGTCACCCATTGTGCGACATCGGAGAAAACAATTCTGAATCCAGGCACCACTTACGTGACATTGGTGACACCTTTTCTCAACACCGACACCCGTTGCGCAGCATCGGTGACACGTCTTCTAAACCCGATCGCCTTTTGCACGAGATGGGTGACACGACATCTGAATCCGAACACCTTTTGTGCGACATCGTTGACAAAAATTCTGAATCCAGGCACCCCTTTCGCGACATTGGTGACACCTTTACTTAACACAGACACGCATTGCGCAGCATCGGTGACACGTCTTCTAAACCCGATCGCCTTTTGCACGAGATGGGTGACACGACATCTGAATCCGAACACCCTTTGTGCGACATCGTTAACAAAAATTCTGAATCCAGGCACCCCTTTCGCGACATTGGTGACACCTTTACTTAACACAGACACGCATTGCGCAGCATCGGTGACACGTCTTCTAAACCCGATCGCCTTTTGCACGAGATCCATGACACCTCTTCCTAACACAGACACCCATTGCGCGTCATTGGTGACACATTTTCTTAACACGTCACCCATTGTGCGACATCGGTGAAAACAATTCTGAATCCAGGCACCACTTACGTGACATTGGTGACACCTTTTCTCAACACCGACACCCGTTGCGCAGCATCGGTGACACGTCTTCTAAACCCGATCGCCTTTTGCACGAGATGGGTGACACGACATCTGAATCCGAACACCCTTTGTGCGACATCGTTGACAAAAATACTGAATCCAGGCATCCCTTTCGCGACATTGGTGACAACAATCCTTACTCCAGGCACCCATTGCGCGACATCGGTGGAATGCCTTCTGAACTCGGCCGTCTTTTGCACGAGATCCATGACACCTCTTCCTAACACAGACACCCATTGCGCGTCATTGGTGACACATTTTCTTAACACGTCACCCATTGTGCGACATCGGAGAAAACAATTCTGAATCCAGGCACCACTTACGTGACATTGGTGACACCTTTTCTCAACACCGACACCCGTTGCGCAGCATCGGTGACACGTCTTCTAAACCCGATCGCCTTTTGCACGAGATGGGTGACACGACATCTGAATCCGAACACCTTTTGTGCGACATCGTTGACAAAAATTCTGAATCCAGGCACCCCTTTCGCGACATTGGTGACACCTTTACTTAACACAGACACGCATTGCGCAGCATCGGTGACACGTCTTCTAAACCCGATCGCCTTTTGCACGAGATGGGTGACACGACATCTGAATCCGAACACCCTTTGTGCGACATCGTTGACAAAAATTCTGAATCCAGGCACCCCTTTCGCGACATTGGTGACACCTTTACTTAACACAGACACGCATTGCGCAGCATCGGTAACACGTCTTCTAAACCCGATCGCCTTTTGCACGAGATCCATGACACCTCTTCCTAACACAGACACCCATTGTGCGTCATTGGTGACACATTTTCTTAACACGTCACCCATTGTGCGACATCGGTGAAAACAATTCTGAATCCAGGCACCACTTACGTGACATTGGTGACACCTTTTCTCAAACCCGACACCCGTTGCGCAGCATCGGTGACACGTCTTCTAAACCCGATCGCCTTTTGCACGAGATGGGTGACACGACATCTGAATCCGAACACCCTTTGTGCGACACCGTTGACAAAAATTCTGAATCCAGGCACCCCTTTCGCGACATTGGTGACACCTTTACTTAACACAGACAGGCATTGCGCAGCATCGGTGACACGTCTTCTAAACCCGATCGCCTTTTGCACGAGATCCATGACACCTCTTCCTAACACAGACACCCATTGCGCGTCATTGGTGACACATTTTCTTAACACGTCACCCATTGTGCGACATCGGTGAAAACAATTCTGAATCCAGGCACCACTTACGTGACATTGGTGACACCTTTTCTCAACACCGACACCCGTTGCGCAGCATCGGTGACACGTCTTCTAAACCCGATCGCCTTTTGCACGAGATGGGTGACACGACATCTGAATCCGAACACCCTTTGTGCGACATCGTTGACAAAAATACTGAATCCAGGCATCCCTTTCGCGACATTGGTGACAACAATCCTTACTCCAGGCACCCATTGCGCGACATCGGTGGAATGCCTTCTGAACTCGGCCGTCTTTTGCACGAGATCCATGACACCTCTTCCTAACACAAACACCCATTGCGCGTCATTGGTGACACATTTTCTTAACACGTCACCCATTGTGCGACATCGGTGAAAACAATTCTGAATACAGGCACCCCTTACGTGACATTGGTGACACCTTTTCTCAACACCGACACCCGTTGCGCAGCATCGGTGTCACGTCTTCTAAACCCGATCGCTTTTTGCACGAGATGGGTGACACGACATCTGAATCCGAACACCCTTTGTGCGACATCGTTGACAAAAATTCTGAATCCAGGCACCCCTTTCGCGACATTGGTGACAACAATCCTTACTCCAGGCACACATTGCGCGACATCGGTGGAATGCCTTCTGAACTCGGCCGTCTTTTGCACGAGATCCATGACACCTCTTCCTAACACAGACACCCATTGTGCGACATCGTTGACAAAAATTCTGAATCCAGGCACCCCTTTCGCGACATTGGTGACACCTTTACTTAACACAGACACGCATTGCGCAGCATCGGTGACACGTCTTCTAAACCCGATCGCCTTTTGCACGAGATCCATGACACCTCTTCCTAACACAGACACCCATTGTGCGACATCGGTGAAAACAATTCTGAATCCAGGCACCACTTACGTGACATTGGTGACACCTTTTCTCAACACCGACACCCGTTGCGCAGCATCGGTGTCACGTCTTCTATACCCGATCGCTTTTTGCACGAGATGGGTGACACGACATCTGAATCCGAACACCCTTTGTGCGACATCGTTGACAAAAATTCTGAATCCAGGCACCCCTTTCGCGACATTGGTGACACCTTTACTTAACACAGACACGCATTGCGCAGCATCGGTGACACGTCTTCTAAACACGATCGCCTTTTGCACGAGATGGGTGACACGACATCTGAATCCGAACACCCTTTGTGCGACATCGTTGACAAAAATTCTGAATCCAGGCACCCCTTTCGCGACATTGGTGACACCTTTACTTAACACAGACACGCATTGCGCAGCATCGGTGACACGTCTTCTAAACCCGATCGCCTTTTGCACGAGATCCATGACACCTCTTCCTATCACAGACACCCATTGCGCGTCATTGGTGACACATTTTCTTAACACGTCACCCATTGTGCGACATCGGTGAAAACAATTCTGAATCCAGGCACCACTTACGTGACATTGGTGACACCTTTTCTCAACACCGACACCCGTTGCGCAGCATCGGTGTCACGTCTTCTAAACCCGATCGCTTTTTGCACGAGATGGGTGACACGACATCTGAATCCGAACACCCTTTGTGCGACATCCTTGACAAAAATTCTGAATCCAGGCACCCCTTTCGCGACATTGGTGACACCTTTACTTAACACAGACACGCATTGCGCAGCATCGGTGACACGTCTTCTAAACCCGATCGCCTTTTGCACGAGATGGGTGACACCTCTTCCTAACACAGACACCCATTGCGCGTCATTGGTGACACATTTTCTTAACACGTCACCCATTGTGCGACATCGGTGAAAACAATTCTGAATCCAGGCACCACTTACGTGACATTGGTGACACCTTTTCTCAACACCGACACCCGTTGCGCAGCATCGGTGTCACGTCTTCTAAACCCGATCGCCTTTTGCACGAGATGGGTGACACGACATCTGAATCCGAACACCCTTTGTGCGACATCGTTGACAAAAATTCTGAATCCAGGCACCCCTTTCGCGACATTGGTGACAACAATCCTTACTCCAGGCACACATTGCGCGACATCGGTGGAATGCCTTCTGAACTCGGCCGTCTTTTGCACGAGATCCATGACACCTCTTCCTAACACAGACACCCATTGTGCGACATCGTTGACAAAAATTCTGAATCCAGGCACCCCTTTCGCGACATTGGTGACACCTTTACTTAACACAGACACGCATTGCGCAGCATCGGTGACACGTCTTCTAAACCCGATCGCCTTTTGCACGAGATCCATGACACCTCTTCCTAACACAGACACCCATTGTGCGACATCGGTGAAAACAATTCTGAATCCAGGCACCACTTACGTGACATTGGTGACACCTTTTCTCAACACCGACACCCGTTGCGCAGCATCGGTGTCACGTCTTCTATACCCGATCGCTTTTTGCACGAGATGGGTGACACGACATCTGAATCCGAACACCCTTTGTGCGACATCGTTGACAAAAATTCTGAATCCAGGCACCCCTTTCGCGACATTGGTGACACCTTTACTTAACACAGACACGCATTGCGCAGCATCGGTGACACGTCTTCTAAACACGATCGCCTTTTGCACGAGATGGGTGACACGACATCTGAATCCGAACACCCTTTGTGCGACATCGTTGACAAAAATTCTGAATCCAGGCACCCCTTTCGCGACATTGGTGACACCTTTACTTAACACAGACACGCATTGCGCAGCATCGGTGACACGTCTTCTAAACCCGATCGCCTTTTGCACGAGATCCATGACACCTCTTCCTATCACAGACACCCATTGCGCGTCATTGGTGACACATTTTCTTAACACGTCACCCATTGTGCGACATCGGTGAAAACAATTCTGAATCCAGGCACCACTTACGTGACATTGGTGACACCTTTTCTCAACACCGACACCCGTTGCGCAGCATCGGTGTCACGTCTTCTAAACCCGATCGCTTTTTGCACGAGATGGGTGACACGACATCTGAATCCGAACACCCTTTGTGCGACATCCTTGACAAAAATTCTGAATCCAGGCACCCCTTTCGCGACATTGGTGACACCTTTACTTAACACAGACACGCATTGCGCAGCATCGGTGACACGTCTTCTAAACCCGATCGCCTTTTGCACGAGATGGGTGACACCTCTTCCTAACACAGACACCCATTGCGCGTCATTGGTGACACATTTTCTTAACACGTCACCCATTGTGCGACATCGGTGAAAACAATTCTGAATCCAGGCACCACTTACGTGACATTGGTGACACCTTTTCTCAACACCGACACCCGTTGCGCAGCATCGGTGTCACGTCTTCTAAACCCGATCGCCTTTTGCACGAGATGGGTGACACGACATCTGAATCCGAACACCCTTTGCGCGACATCGTTGACAAAAATGCTGAATCCAGGCACCCCTTTCGCGACATTGGTGACAACAATCCTTACTCCAGGCACACATTGCGCGACATCGGTGGAATGCCTTCTGAACTCGGCCGTCTTTTGCACGAGATCCATGACACCTCTTCCTAACACAAACACCCATTGCGCGTCATTGGTGACACATTTTCTTAACACGTCACCCATTGTGCGACATCGGTGAAAACAATTCTGAATACAGGCACCCCTTACGTGACATTGGTGACACCTTTTCTCAACACCGACACCCGTTGCGCAGCATCGGTGTCACGTCTTCTAAACCCGATCGCTTTTTGCACGAGACGGGTGACACGACATCTGAATCCGAACACCCTTTGTGCGACATCGTTGACAAAAATTCTGAATCCAGGCACCCCTTTCGCGACATTGGTGACAACAATCCTTACTCCAGGCACACATTGCGCGACATCGGTGGAATGCCTTCTGAACTCGGCCGTCTTTTGCACGAGATCCATGACACCTCTTCCTAACACAGACACCCATTGCGCATCATTGGTGACACATTTTCTTAACACGTCACCCATTGTGCGACATCGGTGAAAACAATTCTGAATCCAGGCACCACTTACGTGACATTGGTGACACCTTTTCTCAACACCGACACCCGTTGCGCAGCATCGGTGACACGTCTTCTAAACCCGATCGCCTTTTGCACGAGATGGGTGACACGACATCTGAATCCCAACACCCTTTGTGCGACATCGTTGACAAAAATACTGAATCCAGGCATCCCTTTCGCGACATTGGTGACAACAATCCTTACTCCAGGCACCCATTGCGCGACATCGGTGGAATGCCTTCTGAACTCGGCCGTCTTTTGCACGAGATCCATGACACCTCTTCCTAACACAAACACCCATTGCGCGTCATTGGTGACACATTTTCTTAACACGTCACCCATTGTGCGACATCGGTGAAAACAATTCTGAATACAGGCACCCCTTACGTGACATTGGTGACACCTTTTCTCAACACCGACACCCGTTGCGCAGCATCGGTGTCACGTCTTCTAAACCCGATCGCTTTTTGCACGAGATGGGTGACACGACATCTGAATCCGAACACCCTTTGTGCGACATCGTTGACAAAAATTCTGAATCCAGGCACCCCTTTCGCGACATTGGTGACAACAATCCTTACTCCAGGCACACATTGCGCGACATCGGTGGAATGCCTTCTGAACTCGGCCGTCTTTTGCACGAGATCCATGACACCTCTTCCTAACACAGACACCCATTGTGCGACATCGTTGACAAAAATTCTGAATCCAGGCACCCCTTTCGCGACATTGGTGACACCTTTACTTAACACAGACACGCATTGCGCAGCATCGGTGACACGTCTTCTAAACCCGATCGCCTTTTGCACGAGATCCATGACACCTCTTCCTAACACAGACACCCATTGTGCGACATCGGTGAAAACAATTCTGAATCCAGGCACCACTTACGTGACATTGGTGACACCTTTTCTCAACACCGACACCCGTTGCGCAGCATCGGTGTCACGTCTTCTATACCCGATCGCTTTTTGCACGAGATGGGTGACACGACATCTGAATCCGAACACCCTTTGTGCGACATCGTTGACAAAAATTCTGAATCCAGGCACCCCTTTCGCGACATTGGTGACACCTTTACTTAACACAGACACGCATTGCGCAGCATCGGTGACACGTCTTCTAAACACGATCGCCTTTTGCACGAGATGGGTGACACGACATCTGAATCCGAACACCCTTTGTGCGACATCGTTGACAAAAATTCTGAATCCAGGCACCCCTTTCGCGACATTGGTGACACCTTTACTTAACACAGACACGCATTGCGCAGCATCGGTGACACGTCTTCTAAACCCGATCGCCTTTTGCACGAGATCCATGACACCTCTTCCTATCACAGACACCCATTGCGCGTCATTGGTGACACATTTTCTTAACACGTCACCCATTGTGCGACATCGGTGAAAACAATTCTGAATCCAGGCACCACTTACGTGACATTGGTGACACCTTTTCTCAACACCGACACCCGTTGCGCAGCATCGGTGTCACGTCTTCTAAACCCGATCGCTTTTTGCACGAGATGGGTGACACGACATCTGAATCCGAACACCCTTTGTGCGACATCGTTGACAAAAATTCTGAATCCAGGCACCCCTTTCGCGACATTGGTGACACCTTTACTTAACACAGACACGCATTGCGCAGCATCGGTGACACGTCTTCTAAACCCGATCGCCTTTTGCACGAGATGGGTGACACCTCTTCCTAACACAGACACCCATTGCGCGTCATTGGTGACACATTTTCTTAACACGTCACCCATTGTGCGACATCGGTGAAAACAATTCTGAATCCAGGCACCACTTACGTGACATTGGTGACACCTTTTCTCAACACCGACACCCGTTGCGCAGCATCGGTGTCACGTCTTCTAAACCCGATCGCCTTTTGCACGAGATGGGTGACACGACATCTGAATCCGAACACCCTTTGCGCGACATCGTTGACAAAAATGCTGAATCCAGGCACCCCTTTCGCGACATTGGTGACAACAATCCTTACTCCAGGCACACATTGCGCGACATCGGTGGAATGCCTTCTGAACTCGGCCGTCTTTTGCACGAGATCCATGACACCTCTTCCTAACACAAACACCCATTGCGCGTCATTGGTGACACATTTTCTTAACACGTCACCCATTGTGCGACATCGGTGAAAACAATTCTGAATACAGGCACCCCTTACGTGACATTGGTGACACCTTTTCTCAACACCGACACCCGTTGCGCAGCATCGGTGTCACGTCTTCTAAACCCGATCGCTTTTTGCACGAGACGGGTGACACGACATCTGAATCCGAACACCCTTTGTGCGACATCGTTGACAAAAATTCTGAATCCAGGCACCCCTTTCGCGACATTGGTGACAACAATCCTTACTCCAGGCACACATTGCGCGACATCGGTGGAATGCCTTCTGAACTCGGCCGTCTTTTGCACGAGATCCATGACACCTCTTCCTAACACAGACACCCATTGCGCATCATTGGTGACACATTTTCTTAACACGTCACCCATTGTGCGACATCGGTGAAAACAATTCTGAATCCAGGCACCACTTACGTGACATTGGTGACACCTTTTCTCAACACCGACACCCGTTGCGCAGCATCGGTGTCACGTCTTCTAAACCCGATCGCTTTTTGCACGAGATGGGTGACACGACATCTGAATCCGAACACCCTTTGTGCGACATCGTTGACAAAAATTCTGAATCCAGGCACCCCTTTCGCGACATTGGTGACAACAATCCTTACTCCAGGCACACATTGCGCGACATCGGTGGAATGCCTTCTGAACTCGGCCGTCTTTTGCACGAGATCCATGACACCTCTTCCTAACACAGACACCCATTGCGCGTCATTGGTGACACATTTTCTTAACACGTCACCCATTGTGCGACATCGGTGAAAACAATTCTGAATCCAGGCACCACTTACGTGACATTGGTGACACCTTTTCTCAACAACGACACCCGTTGCGCAGCATCGGTGTCACGTCTTCTAAACCCGATCGCGTTTTGCACGAGATGGGTGACACGACATCTGAATCCGAACACCCTTTGTGCGATATCGTTGACAAAAATTCTGAATCCAGGCACCCCTTTCGCGACATTGGTGACAACAATCCTTACTCCAGGCACACATTGCGCGACATCGGTGGAATGCCTTCTGAACTCGGCCGTCTTTTGCACGAGATCCATGACACCTCTTCCTAACACAGACACCCATTGCGCGTCATTGGTGACACATTTTCTTAACACGTCACCCATTGTGCGACATCGGTGAAAACAATTCTGAATCCAGGCACCCCTTACGTGACATTGGTGACACCTTTTCTCAACACCGACACCCGTTGCGCAGCATCGGTGTCACGTCTTCTAAACCCGATCGCCTTTTGCACGAGATGGGTGACACGACATCTGAATCCGAACACCCTTTGTGCGATATCGTTGACAAAAATTCTGAATCCATTCACCCCTTTCGCGACACTGGTGACACCTTTACTTAACACAGACACGCATTGCGCAGCATCGGTGACACGTCTTCTAAACCCGATCGCCTTTTGCACGAGATCCATCACACCTCTTCCTAACACAGACACCCATTGCGCGTCATTGGTGACATATTTTCTTAACACGTCACCCATTGTGCGACATCGGTGAAAACAATTCTGAATCCAGGCACCCCTTTCGCGACATTGGTGACACCTTTACTTAACACAGACACGCATTGCGCAGCATCGGTGACACGTCTTCTAAACCCGATCGCCTTTTGCACGAGATCCATGACACCTCTTCCTAACACAGACACCCATTGCGCGACATCGTTGACAACAATCCTTACTCCAGGCACCCCTTACGTGACATCGGTGACACCACTCCTTATCACAGACACCCACTGCGAGATATCGGCGACACGTCTTCTGAACCCGATCGTCTTTTGCACGAGATCCATGACACCTCTTCCTAACACAGACACCCATTGCGCGACATCGTTGACAACAATCCTTACTCCAGGCACCCATTGCGCGACATCGGCGACACGTCTTCCTAACACAGACACCCATTGTGCAACATCGGTGACAACAATTCTGAATCCAGGCACCCCATGCGCGACATCGTTGAAACCTCTTCCTAACACAGACATTCATTGCGCGAAATCAGTGACACCCATTGCGCGACATTGGTGACACCTTTGCTTAACACAGACACGCATTGCGCAGCATCGGTGACACGTCTTCTAAACCCGATCTCCTTTTGCACGAGATCCATGACACCTATTCCTAACACAAACACCCATTGTGCAACATCGGTGACAACAATTCTGAATCCAGGCACCCCATGCGCGACATCGTTGAAACCTCTTCCTAACACAGACATTCATTGCGCGAAATCAGTGACACCCATTGCGCGACATTGGTGACACCTTGTCTTAACACAGACACCCAATGCGCAACATCAGTGACACGTCATCTTAACACGAGGCACATTCCGCAACATCAGTGACACGTCTTCTTAGCACACACACGCATTGCGCCACATCGGTGACACGTCTTCTGAACCCGACCGTCTTTTGCACGAGATCCATGACACCTCTTCCTAACGCAGACACCCATTGCGCGACATCGGTGACAACAATTCTCAATCCAGGCACCCCATGCCCGACATCGGTGTCACCTTTGCTTAACACAGACACGCATTGTGCGACATCGGTGACAACAATTCTGAATCCAGGCACCCCTTGCGCGACATTGGTGACACCTTTCCTTAACACAGACACCCATTGCGCGACATTGGTGACACCTTTTTTCAACACCGACACCCGTTGCGCAGCATCGGTGGAATGCCTTCTGAACTCGGCCGTCTTTTGCACGAGATGGGTGACGCGACGTGAGAATCCGAACGCCCTTTGTGCGACATCTTTGACAACAATTCTGAATCCAGGCACCCGTTGCGCGACATCGGTGAAACCTCTTCCTAACACAGACATTCATTGCGCGAAATCAGTGACACCCATTGCGCGACATTGGGGACACCTTTCTTTAACTCGTCACCCATTGTGCGACATCGGTGAAAACAATTCTGAATCCAGGCACCACTTACGTGACATTGGTGACACCTTTTCTCAACACCGACACCCGTTGCGCAGCATCAGTGACACGTCTTCTAAACCCGATCGCCTTTTGCACGAGATCCATGACACCTCTTCCTAACACAGACACCCATTGCGCGTCATTGGTGACACATTTTCTTAATACGTCACCCATTTTGCGACATCGGTGAAAACAATTCTGAATCCAGGCACCACTTACGTGACATTGGTGACACCTTTTCTCAACACCGACACCCGTTGCGCAGCATCAGTGACACGTCTTCTAAACCCGATCGCCTTTTGCACGAGATGGGTGACACGACATCTGAATCCGAACACCCATTGTGCGACATCGTTGACAAAAATTCTGAATCCAGGCACCCCTTTCGCGACATTGGTGACACCTTTCCTTAACACAGACACCCATTGCGCGACATTGTTGACAACAATCCTTACTCCAGGCTCCCCTTACGTGACATCGGTGACACCTCTCCTTATCACAGACACCCATTGCGCGACATCGGTGGAATGCCTTCTGAACTCGGCCGTCTTTTGCACGAGATGGGTGACGCGACGTGTGAATCCGAACGCCCTTTGTGCGACATCGTTGACAACAATTCTGAATCCAGGCACCCGTTGCGCGACATCGGTGAAACCTCTTCCTAACACAGACATTCATTGCGCGAAATCAGTGACACCCATTGCGCGACATTGGTGACACCTTTCTTTAACACGTCACCCATTGTGCGACATCTGTGACAACAATTCTGAATCCAGGCACCCCTTGCGCGACATTGGTGACACCTTTCCTTAACACAGACACCCATTGCGCGACATTGGTGACACCTTTTCTCAACACCGACACCCGTTGCGCAGCATCGGTGACACGTCTTCTAAACCCGATCGCCTTTGCACGAGATGGGTGACACGACATCTGAATCCGAACACCCTTTGTGCGACATCGTTGACAAAAATTCTGAATCCAGGCACCCCTTTCGCGACATTGGTGACACCTTTCCTTAACACAGACACCCATTGCGCGACATCGTTGACAACAATACTTACTCCAGGCACCCCTTACGTGACATCGGTGACACCTCTTCTTATCAAGTACACCCATTGCGCGACATCGGTGGAATGCCTTCTGAACTCGGCCGTCTTTTGCACGAGATGGGTGACGCGACGTCTGAATCCGGACACCCTCTTCGCGACATTGGTGACATCTTTTCTTAAAATAGACACCCATTGCGCGACACAGGTGAAACCTTTTCTTAACATTGACACGCATTGCGCGAAATCGGTAGCATGTCTTCTGAACCCGACAATCTTTTGCACGAGATGGGTGACACACCGTCTGAATCCGGACACCCTCTTCGCGACATCGTTGACAACAATTCTAAATCCAGGCACCCGTTGCGCGACATCGGTGAAACCTCTTCCTAACACAGACATTCATTGCGCGAAATCAGTGACACCCATTGCGCGACATTGGTGACACCTTGTCTTAACACAGACACCCAATGCGCAACATCAGTGACACGTCATCTTAACACGACGCACATTCCGCAACATCAGTGACACGTCTTCTTAGCACAGACACGCATTGCGCCACATCGGCGACACGTCTTCTGAACCCGATCGTCTTTTGAACGAGATCCATGACACCTCTTCCTAACACAGACACCCATTGCGCGTCATTGGTGACAACAATTCTGAATCCAGGCACCCCATGCGCGACATCGGTGACACCTTTGCTTAACACAGACACACATTGCGCGACATCGGTGATAACAATTCTCAATCCAGGCACCCCATGCGCGACATCGGTGACACCTTTGCTTAACACAGACACGCATTGCGCGACATCGATGACACGTCTTCTCAACCCGTTCGCCTTTTGCACGAGATGGGTGACACGACATCTGAATCCGAACACCCTTTGTGCGACATCGTTGACAAAAATTCTGAATCCAGGCACCCCTTTCGCGACATTGGTGACACCTTTCCTTAACACAGACACCCATTGCGCTACATCGTTGACAACAATCCCTACTCCAGGCACCCCTTACGTGACATCGGTGTCACCTCTTCTTATCACAGACACCCATTGCGCGACATCGGTGGAATGCCTTCTGAACTCGGCCGTCTTTTGCACGAGATGGTTGACGCGACGTGTGAGGCAGAACGCCCTTTGTGCGACATCGTTGACAACAATTCTGAATCCAGGCACCCCTTTCGCGACATTGGTGACAACAATCCTTACTCCAGGCACCCATTGCGCGACATCGGTGGAATGCCTTCTGAACCCGATCGCCTTTTGCACGAGATGGGTGACACGACATCTGAATCCGAACACCCTTTGTGCGACATCGTTGACAAAAATTCTGAATCCAGGCACCCCTTTCGTGACATCGGTGACACCTCTTCTTATCACAGACACCCATTGCGCGACATCGGCGACACGTCTTCTTAACTCGGCCTTCTTTTGCACGAGATGCGAGACGCGACGTGTGAATCCGAACGCCCTTTTTGCGACATCGTTGACAACAATTCTGAATCCAGGCACCCCTTGCACGAGATCCATGACACCTCTTCCTAACACAGACACCCATTGCGCGACATTGGTGACACCTTTTATCAACACCGACACCCGTTGCGCAGCATCGGTGACACGTCTTCTAAACCCGATCGCCTTTTGCACGAGATGGGTGACACGACATCTGAATCCGAACACCCTTTGTGCGACATCTGTGACAACAATTCTGAATCCAGGCACCCCTTGCGCGACATTGGTGACACCTTTCCTTAACACAGACACCCATTGCGCGACATTGGTGACACCTTTTCTCAACACCGACACCCGTTGCGCAGCATCGGTGACACGTCTTCTAAACCCGATCGCCTTTTGCACGAGATGGGTGACACGACATCTGAATCCGAACACCCTTTGTGCGACATCGTTGACAAAAATTCTGAATCCAGGCACCCCTTTGGCGACATTGGTGACACCTTTCCTTAACACAGACACCCATTGCGCGACTTCGTTGACAACAATCCTTACTCCAGGCACCCCTTACGTCACATCGGTGACACCCTTCTTATCACAGACACCCATTGCGCGACATCGGTGGAATGCCTTCTGAACTCGGCCGTCTTTTGCACGAGATGGGTGACGCGACGTGTGAATCCGAACGCCCTTTGTGCGACATCGTTGACAACAATTCTGAATCCAGGCACCCGTTGCGCGACATCGGTGAAACCTCTTCCTAACACAGACATTCATTGCGCGAAATCAGTGACACCCATTGCGCGACATTGGTGACACCTTTCTTTAACACGTCACCCATTGTGCGACATCGGTGACAACAATTCTGAATCCAGGCACCCCTTGCGCGACTTTGGTGACACCTTTCCTTAACACAGACACCCATTGCGCGACATTGGTGACAACAATACTTACTCCAGGCACCCCTTACGTGACATCGGTGACACCTCTTCTTATCACAGACACCCATTGCGCGACATCGGTGGAATGCCTTCTGAACTCGGCCGTCTTTTGCACGAGATGGGTGACGCGACGTCTGAATCCGGACACCCTCTTCGCGACACTGGTGACATCTTTTCTTAAAATAGACACCCATTGCGCGACACAGGTGAAACCTTTTCTTAACATTGACACGCATTGCGCGAAATCGGTAGCATGTCTTCTGAACCCGAGAATCTTTTGCACGAGATGGGTGACACACCGTCTGAATCCGGACACCCTCTTCGCGACATCGTTGACAACAATTCTAAATCCAGGCACCCGTTGCGCGACATCGGTGAAAGCTCTTCCTAACACAGACATTCATTGCGCGAAATCAGTGACACCCATTGCGCGACATTGGTGACACCTTGTCTTAACACAGACACCCAATGCGCAACATCAGTGACACGTCATCTTAACACGACGCACATTCCGCAACATCAGTGACACGTCTTCTTAGCACAGACACGCATTGCGCCACATCGGCGACACGTCTTCTGAACCCGATCGTCTTTTGCACGAGATCCATGACACCTCTTCCTAACACAGACACCCATTGTGCGTCATTGGTGACAACAATTCTGAATCCAGGCACCCCTTGCGCGACATTGGTGACACCTTTCCTTAACACAGACACCCATTGCGCGACATTGGTGACACCTTTTCTCAACACCGACACCCGTTGCGCAGCATCGGTGTCACGTCTTCTAAACCCGATCGCCTTTTGCACGAGATGGGTGACACGACATCTGAATCCGAACACCCTTTGTGCGATATCGTTGACAAAAATTCTGAATCCAGGCACCCCTTTCGCGACATCGGTGACACCTTTTCTCAACACCGACACCCGCTGCGCAGCATCGGTGAAACGTCTTCTAAACCCGATCGCCTTTTGCACGAGATGGGTGACACGACATCTGAATCCGAACACCCTTTGTGCGACATCGTTGACAAAAATTCTGAATCCAGGCACCCCTTTCGCGAAAATTGGTGACAACAATCCTTACTCCAGGCACCCCTTTCGCGACATCGGTGACACCTTTTCTCAACACCGACACCCGCTGCGCAGCATCGGTGAAACGTCTTCTAAACCCGATCGCCTTTTGCACGAGATGGGTGACGCGACGTGTGAATCCGAACGCCCTTTGTGCGACATCGTTGACAACAATTCTGAATCCGGGCACCCGTTGCGCGACATCGGTGAAACCTCTTCCTAACACAGACATTCATTGGGCGAAATCAGTGACACCCATTGCGCGACATTGGTGACGCCTTTCCTTAACACGTCACCCATTGTGCGACATCCTTGACAACAATTCTGAATCCGGGCACCCGTTGCGCGACATCGATGAAACCTCTTCCTAACACAGACATTCATTGGGCGAAATCAGTGACACCCCTTGCGCGACATTGGTGACACCTTTCCTTAACACAGACACCCATTGCGCGACATTGGTGACACATTTTCTTAACACGTCACCCATTGTGCGACATCGGCGACAACAATTCTGAATGCAGGCACCCCTTGCGCGACATTGGTGACACCTTTTCTCAACACCGACACCCGTTGCGCAGCATCGGCGACACGTCTTCTGAACCCGATCGTCTTCTGCACGAGATCCAGGACACCTCTTCCTAACACAGACACCCATTGCGCGACATTGGTGACACCTTTTTTCAACACCGACACCAGTTGCGCAGCATCGGTGACACGTCTTCTAAACCCGATCGCCTTTTGCACGAGATGGGTGACACGACATCTGAATCCGAACACCCATTGTGCGACATCTGTGACAACAATTCTGAATCCAGGCACCCCTTGCGCGACATTGGTGACACCTTTCCTTAACACAGACACCCATTGCGCGACATTGGTGACAACAATACTTACTCCAGGCACCCCTTACGTGACATCGGTGACACCTCTTCTTATCACAGACACCCATTGCGCGACATCGGTGGAATGCCTTCTGAACTCGGCCGTCTTTTGCACGAGATGGGTGACGCGACGTCTGAATCCGGACACCCTCTTCGCGACACTGGTGACATCTTTTCTTAAAATAGACACCCATTGCGCGACACAGGTGAAACCTTTTCTTAACATTGACACGCATTGCGCGAAATCGGTAGCATGTCTTCTGAACCCGAGAATCTTTTGCACGAGATGGGTGACACACCGTCTGAATCCGGACACCCTCTTCGCGACATCGTTGACAACAATTCTAAATCCAGGCACCCGTTGCGCGACATCGGTGAAAGCTCTTCCTAACACAGACATTCATTGCGCGAAATCAGTGACACCCATTGCGCGACATTGGTGACACCTTGTCTTAACACAGACACCCAATGCGCAACATCAGTGACACGTCATCTTAACACGACGCACATTCCGCAACATCAGTGACACGTCTTCTTAGCACAGACACGCATTGCGCCACATCGGCGACACGTCTTCTGAACCCGATCGTCTTTTGCACGAGATCCATGACACCTCTTCCTAACACAGACACCCATTGTGCGTCATTGGTGACAACAATTCTGAATCCAGGCACCCCTTGCGCGACATTGGTGACACCTTTCCTTAACACAGACACCCATTGCGCGACATTGGTGACACCTTTTCTCAACACCGACACCCGTTGCGCAGCATCGGTGTCACGTCTTCTAAACCCGATCGCCTTTTGCACGAGAGGGGTGACACGACATCTGAATCCGAACACCCTTTGTGCGATATCGTTGACAAAAATTCTGAATCCAGGCACCCCTTTCGCGACATCGGTGACACCTTTTCTCAACACCGACACCCGCTGCGCAGCATCGGTGAAACGTCTTCTAAACCCGATCGCCTTTTGCACGAGATGGGTGACGCGACGTGTGAATCCGAACGCCCTTTGTGCGACATCGTTGACAACAATTCTGAATCCGGGCACCCGTTGCGCGACATCGGTGAAACCTCTTCCTAACACAGACATTCATTGGGCGAAATCAGTGACACCCATTGCGCGACATTGGTGACGCCTTTCCTTAACACGTCACCCATTGTGCGACATCCTTGACAACAATTCTGAATCCGGGCACCCGTTGCGCGACATCGGTGAAACCTCTTCCTAACACAGACATTCATTGGGCGAAATCAGTGACACCCCTTGCGCGACATTGGTGACACCTTTCCTTAACACAGACACCCATTGCGCGACATTGGTGACACATTTTCTTAACACGTCACCCATTGTGCGACATCGGCGACAACAATTCTGAATGCAGGCACCCCTTGCGCGACATTGGTGACACCTTTTCTCAACACCGACACCCGTTGCGCAGCATCGGCGACACGTCTTCTGAACCCGATCATCTTCTGCACGAGATCCAGGACACCTCTTCCTAACACAGACACCCATTGCGCGACATTGGTGACACCTTTTTTCAACACCGACACCAGTTGCGCAGCATCGGTGACACGTCTTCTAAACCCGATCGCCTTTTGCACGAGATGGGTGACACGACATCTGAATCCGAACACCCATTGTGCGACATCTGTGACAACAATTCTGAATCCAGGCACCCCTTGCGCGACATTGGTGACACCTTTCCTTAACACAGACACCCATTGCGCGACATTGGTGACAACAATACTTACTCCAGGCACCCCTTACGTGACATCGGTGACACCTCTTCTTATCACAGACACCCATTGCGCGACATCGGTGGAATGCCTTCTGAACTCGGCCGTCTTTTGCACGAGATGGGTGACGCGACGTCTGAATCCGGACACCCTCTTCGCGACACTGGTGACATCTTTTCTTAAAATAGACACCCATTGCGCGACACAGGTGAAACCTTTTCTTAACATTGACACGCATTGCGCGAAATCGGTAGCATGTCTTCTGAACCCGAGAATCTTTTGCACGAGATGGGTGACACACCGTCTGAATCCGGACACCCTCTTCGCGACATCGTTGACAACAATTCTAAATCCAGGCACCCGTTGCGCGACATCGGTGAAAGCTCTTCCTAACACAGACATTCATTGCGCGAAATCAGTGACACCCATTGCGCGACATTGGTGACACCTTGTCTTAACACAGACACCCAATGCGCAACATCAGTGACACGTCATCTTAACACGACGCACATTCCGCAACATCAGTGACACGTCTTCTTAGCACAGACACGCATTGCGCCACATCGGCGACACGTCTTCTGAACCCGATCGTCTTTTGCACGAGATCCATGACACCTCTTCCTAACACAGACACCCATTGTGCGTCATTGGTGACAACAATTCTGAATCCAGGCACCCCTTGCGCGACATTGGTGACACCTTTCCTTAACACAGACACCCATTGCGCGACATTGGTGACACCTTTTCTCAACACCGACACCCGTTGCGCAGCATCGGTGTCACGTCTTCTAAACCCGATCGCCTTTTGCACGAGATGGGTGACACGACATCTGAATCCGAACACCCTTTGTGCGATATCGTTGACAAAAATTCTGAATCCAGGCACCCCTTTCGCGACATCGGTGACACCTTTTCTCAACACCGACACCCGCTGCGCAGCATCGGTGAAACGTCTTCTAAACCCGATCGCCTTTTGCACGAGATGGGTGACGCGACGTGTGAATCCGAACGCCCTTTGTGCGACATCGTTGACAACAATTCTGAATCCGGGCACCCGTTGCGCGACATCGGTGAAACCTCTTCCTAACACAGACATTCATTGGGCGAAATCAGTGACACCCATTGCGCGACATTGGTGACGCCTTTCCTTAACACGTCACCCATTGTGCGACATCCTTGACAACAATTCTGAATCCGGGCACCCGTTGCGCGACATCGGTGAAACCTCTTCCTAACACAGACATTCATTGGGCGAAATCAGTGACACCCCTTGCGCGACATTGGTGACACCTTTCCTTAACACAGACACCCATTGCGCGACATTGGTGACACATTTTCTTAACACGTCACCCATTGTGCGACATCGGCGACAACAATTCTGAATGCAGGCACCCCTTGCGCGACATTGGTGACACCTTTTCTCAACACCGACACCCGTTGCGCAGCATCGGCGACACGTCTTCTGAACCCGATCGTCTTCTGCACGAGATCCAGGACACCTCTTCCTAACACAGACACCCATTGCGCGACATCGGTGGAATGCCTTCTGAACTCGGCCGTCTTTTGCACGAGATGGTTGACGCGACGTGTGAGGCAGAACGCCCTTTGTGCGACATCGTTGACAACAATTCTGAATCCAGGCACCCCTTTCGCGACATTGGTGACAACAATCCTTACTCCAGGCACCCATTGCGCGACATCGGTGGAATGCCTTCTGAACCCGATCGCCTTTTGCACGAGATGGGTGACACGACATCTGAATCCGAACACCCTTTGTGCGACATCGTTGACAAAAATTCTGAATCCAGGCACCCCTTTCGTGACATCGGTGACACCTCTTCTTATCACAGACACCCATTGCGCGACATCGGCGACACGTCTTCTTAACTCGGCCTTCTTTTGCACGAGATGCGAGACGCGACGTGTGAATCCGAACGCCCTTTTTGCGACATCGTTGACAACAATTCTGAATCCAGGCACCCCTTGCACGAGATCCATGACACCTCTTCCTAACACAGACACCCATTGCGCGACATTGGTGACACCTTTTATCAACACCGACACCCGTTGCGCAGCATCGGTGACACGTCTTCTAAACCCGATCGCCTTTTGCACGAGATGGGTGACACGACATCTGAATCCGAACACCCTTTGTGCGACATCTGTGACAACAATTCTGAATCCAGGCACCCCTTGCGCGACATTGGTGACACCTTTCCTTAACACAGACACCCATTGCGCGACATTGGTGACACCTTTTCTCAACACCGACACCCGTTGCGCAGCATCGGTGACACGTCTTCTAAACCCGATCGCCTTTTGCACGAGATGGGTGACACGACATCTGAATCCGAACACCCTTTGTGCGACATCGTTGACAAAAATTCTGAATCCAGGCACCCCTTTGGCGACATTGGTGACACCTTTCCTTAACACAGACACCCATTGCGCGACTTCGTTGACAACAATCCTTACTCCAGGCACCCCTTACGTCACATCGGTGACACCCTTCTTATCACAGACACCCATTGCGCGACATCGGTGGAATGCCTTCTGAACTCGGCCGTCTTTTGCACGAGATGGGTGACGCGACGTGTGAATCCGAACGCCCTTTGTGCGACATCGTTGACAACAATTCTGAATCCAGGCACCCGTTGCGCGACATCGGTGAAACCTCTTCCTAACACAGACATTCATTGCGCGAAATCAGTGACACCCATTGCGCGACATTGGTGACACCTTTCTTTAACACGTCACCCATTGTGCGACATCGGTGACAACAATTCTGAATCCAGGCACCCCTTGCGCGACTTTGGTGACACCTTTCCTTAACACAGACACCCATTGCGCGACATTGGTGACAACAATACTTACTCCAGGCACCCCTTACGTGACATCGGTGACACCTCTTCTTATCACAGACACCCATTGCGCGACATCGGTGGAATGCCTTCTGAACTCGGCCGTCTTTTCACACGAGATGGGTGACGCGACGTCTGAATCCGGACACCCTCTTCGCGACACTGGTGACATCTTTTCTTAAAATAGACACCCATTGCGCGACACAGGTGAAACCTTTTCTTAACATTGACACGCATTGCGCGAAATCGGTAGCATGTCTTCTGAACCCGAGAATCTTTTGCACGAGATGGGTGACACACCGTCTGAATCCGGACACCCTCTTCGCGACATCGTTGACAACAATTCTAAATCCAGGCACCCGTTGCGCGACATCGGTGAAAGCTCTTCCTAACACAGACATTCATTGCGCGAAATCAGTGACACCCATTGCGCGACATTGGTGACACCTTGTCTTAACACAGACACCCAATGCGCAACATCAGTGACACGTCATCTTAACACGACGCACATTCCGCAACATCAGTGACACGTCTTCTTAGCACAGACACGCATTGCGCCACATCGGCGACACGTCTTCTGAACCCGATCGTCTTTTGCACGAGATCCATGACACCTCTTCCTAACACAGACACCCATTGTGCGTCATTGGTGACAACAATTCTGAATCCAGGCACCCCTTGCGCGACATTGGTGACACCTTTCCTTAACACAGACACCCATTGCGCGACATTGGTGACACCTTTTCTCAACACCGACACCCGTTGCGCAGCATCGGTGTCACGTCTTCTAAACCCGATCGCCTTTTGCACGAGATGGGTGACACGACATCTGAATCCGAACACCCTTTGTGCGATATCGTTGACAAAAATTCTGAATCCAGGCACCCCTTTCGCGACATCGGTGACACCTTTTCTCAACACCGACACCCGCTGCGCAGCATCGGTGAAACGTCTTCTAAACCCGATCGCCTTTTGCACGAGATGGGTGACACGACATCTGAATCCGAACACCCTTTGTGCGACATCGTTGACAAAAATTCTGAATCCAGGCACCCCTTTCGCGAAAATTGGTGACAACAATCCTTACTCCAGGCACCCCTTTCGCGACATCGGTGACACCTTTTCTCAACACCGACACCCGCTGCGCAGCATCGGTGAAACGTCTTCTAAACCCGATCGCCTTTTGCACGAGATGGGTGACGCGACGTGTGAATCCGAACGCCCTTTGTGCGACATCGTTGACAACAATTCTGAATCCGGGCACCCGTTGCGCGACATCGGTGAAACCTCTTCCTAACACAGACATTCATTGGGCGAAATCAGTGACACCCATTGCGCGACATTGGTGACGCCTTTCCTTAACACGTCACCCATTGTGCGACATCCTTGACAACAATTCTGAATCCGGGCACCCGTTGCGCGACATCGGTGAAACCTCTTCCTAACACAGACATTCATTGGGCGAAATCAGTGACACCCCTTGCGCGACATTGGTGACACCTTTCCTTAACACAGACACCCATTGCGCGACATTGGTGACACATTTTCTTAACAAGTCACCCATTGTGCGACATCGGCGACAACAATTCTGAATGCAGGCACCCCTTGCGCGACATTGGTGACACCTTTTCTCAACACCGACACCCGTTGCGCAGCATCGGCGACACGTCTTCTGAACCCGATCGTCTTCTGCACGAGATCCAGGACACCTCTTCCTAACACAGACACCCATTGCGCGACATTGGTGACACCTTTTTTCAACACCGACACCAGTTGCGCAGCATCGGTGACACGTCTTCTAAACCCGATCGCCTTTTGCACGAGATGGGTGACACGACATCTGAATCCGAACACCCATTGTGCGACATCTGTGACAACAATTCTGAATCCAGGCACCCCTTGCGCGACATTGGTGACACCTTTCCTTAACACAGACACCCATTGCGCGACATTGGTGACACCTTTTCTCAACACCGACACCCGTTGCGCAGCATCGGTGACACGTCTTCTAAACCCGATCGCCTTTTGCACGAGATGGGTGACACGACATCTGAATCCGAACACCCTTTGTGCGACATCGTTGACAAAAATTCTGAATCCAGGCACCCCTTTGGCGACATTGGTGACACCTTTCCTTAACACAGACACCCATTGCGCGACTTCGTTGACAACAATCCTTACTCCAGGCACCCCTTACGTCACATCGGTGACACCCTTCTTATCACAGACACCCATTGCGCGACATCGGTGGAATGCCTTCTGAACTCGGCCGTCTTTTGCACGAGATGGGTGACGCGACGTGTGAATCCGAACGCCCTTTGTGCGACATCGTTGACAACAATTCTGAATCCAGGCACCCGTTGCGCGACATCGGTGAAACCTCTTCCTAACACAGACATTCATTGCGCGAAATCAGTGACACCCATTGCGCGACATTGGTGACACCTTTCTTTAACACGTCACCCATTGTGCGACATCGGTGACAACAATTCTGAATCCAGGCACCCCTTGCGCGACTTTGGTGACACCTTTCCTTAACACAGACACCCATTGCGCGACATTGGTGACAACAATACTTACTCCAGGCACCCCTTACGTGACATCGGTGACACCTCTTCTTATCACAGACACCCATTGCGCGACATCGGTGGAATGCCTTCTGAACTCGGCCGTCTTTTGCACGAGATGGGTGACGCGACGTCTGAATCCGGACACCCTCTTCGCGACACTGGTGACATCTTTTCTTAAAATAGACACCCATTGCGCGACACAGGTGAAACCTTTTCTTAACATTGACACGCATTGCGCGAAATCGGTAGCATGTCTTCTGAACCCGAGAATCTTTTGCACGAGATGGGTGACACACCGTCTGAATCCGGACACCCTCTTCGCGACATCGTTGACAACAATTCTAAATCCAGGCACCCGTTGCGCGACATCGGTGAAAGCTCTTCCTAACACAGACATTCATTGCGCGAAATCAGTGACACCCATTGCGCGACATTGGTGACACCTTGTCTTAACACAGACACCCAATGCGCAACATCAGTGACACGTCATCTTAACACGACGCACATTCCGCAACATCAGTGACACGTCTTCTTAGCACAGACACGCATTGCGCCACATCGGCGACACGTCTTCTGAACCCGATCGTCTTTTGCACGAGATCCATGACACCTCTTCCTAACACAGACACCCATTGTGCGTCATTGGTGACAACAATTCTGAATCCAGGCACCCCTTGCGCGACATTGGTGACACCTTTCCTTAACACAGACACCCATTGCGCGACATTGGTGACACCTTTTCTCAACACCGACACCCGTTGCGCAGCATCGGTGTCACGTCTTCTAAACCCGATCGCCTTTTGCACGAGATGGGTGACACGACATCTGAATCCGAACACCCTTTGTGCGATATCGTTGACAAAAATTCTGAATCCAGGCACCCCTTTCGCGACATCGGTGACACCTTTTCTCAACACCGACACCCGCTGCGCAGCATCGGTGAAACGTCTTCTAAACCCGATCGCCTTTTGCACGAGATGGGTGACACGACATCTGAATCCGAACGCCCTTTGTGCGACATCGTTGACAACAATTCTGAATCCGGGCACCCGTTGCGCGACATCGGTGAAACCTCTTCCTAACACAGACATTCATTGGGCGAAATCAGTGACACCCCTTGCGCGACATTGGTGACACCTTTCCTTAACACAGACACCCATTGCGCGACATTGGTGACACATTTTCTTAACACGTCACCCATTGTGCGACATCGGCGACAACAATTCTGAATGCAGGCACCCCTTGCGCGACATTGGTGACACCTTTTCTCAACACCGACACCCGTTGCGCAGCATCGGCGACACGTCTTCTGAACCCGATCGTCTTCTGCACGAGATCCAGGACACCTCTTCCTAACACAGACACCCATTGCGCGACATTGGTGACACCTTTTTTCAACACCGACACCAGTTGCGCAGCATCGGTGACACGTCTTCTAAACCCGATCGCCTTTTGCACGAGATGGGTGACACGACATCTGAATCCGAACACCCATTGTGCGACATCTGTGACAACAATTCTGAATCCAGGCACCCCTTGCGCGACATTGGTGACACCTTTCCTTAACACAGACACCCATTGCGCGACATTGGTGACACCTTTTTTCAACACCGATACCAGTTGCGCAGCATCGGTGGAATGCCTTCTGAACTCGGCCGTCTTTTGCACGAGATGGGTGACGCGACGTGTGAATCCGAACGCCCTTTGTGCGACATCGTTGACAACAATTCTGAATCCAGGCACCCGTTGCGCGACATCGGTGGAACCTCTTCCTAACACAGACATTCATTGCGCGAAATCAGTGACACCCATTGTGCGACATTGGTGACACCTTTCTTTAACACGTCACCCATTGTGCGACATCTTTGACAACCATTCTGAATCCAGGCACCCCTTGCGCGACATTGGTGACACCTTTCCTTAACACAGACACCCATTGCGCGACATTGGTGACACCTTTTCTCAACACCGACACCCGTTGCGCAGCATCGGTGACACGTCTTCTAAACCCGATCGCCTTTTGCACGAGATGGGTGACACGACATCTGAATCCGAACACCCTTTGTGCGACATCGTTGACAAAAATTCTGAATCCAGGCACCCCTTTCGCGACATTGGTGACACCTTTCCTTAACACAGACACCCATTGCGCGACATCGTTGACAACAATACTTACTCCAGGCACCCCTTACGTGACATCGGTGACACCTCTTCTTATCACAGACACCCATTGCGCGACATCGGTGGAATGCCTTCTGAACTCGGCCGTCTTTTGCACGAGATGGGCGACGCGACGTCTGAATCCGGACACCCTCTTCGCGACACTGGTGACATCTTTTCTTAAAATAGACACCCATTGCGCGACACAGGTGAAACCTTTTCTTAACATTGACACGCATTGCGCGAAATCGGTAGCATGTCTTCTGAACCCGACAATCTTTTGAACGAGATGGGTGACACACCGTCTGAATCCGGACACCCTCTTCGCGACATCGTTGACAACAATTCTAAATCCAGGCACCCGTTGCGCGACATCGGTGAAACCTCTTCCTAACACAAACATTCATTGCGCGAAATCAGTGACACCCATTGCGCGACATTGGTGACACCTTGTCTTAACACAGACACCCAATGCGCAACATCAGTGACACGTCATCTTAACACGACGCACATTCCGCAACATCAGTGACACGTCTTCTTAGCACAGACACGCATTGCGCCACATCGGCGACACTTCTTCTGAACCCGATCGTCTTTTGCACGAGATCCATGACACCTCTTCCTAACACAGACACCCATTGCGCGACATTGGTGACACCTTTTTTCAACACCGACACCAGTTGCGCAGCATCGGTGACACGTCTTCTAAACCAGATCGCCTTTTCCACGAGATGGGTGACACGACATCTGAATCCGAACACCCATTGTGCGACATCGGTGACAACAATTCTGAATCCAGGCACCCCTTGCGCGACATTGGTGACACCTTTCCTTAACACAGACACCCATTGCGCGACATTGGTGACACCTTTTTTCAACACCGACACCAGTTGCGCAGCATCGGTGGAATGCCTTCTGAACTCGGCCGTCTTTTGCACGAGATGGGTGACGCGACGTGTGAATCCGAACGCCCTTTGTGCGACATCGTTGACAACAATTCTGAATCCAGGCACCCGTTGCGCGACATCGGTGGAACCTCTTCCTAACACAGACATTCATTGCGCGAAATCAGTGACACCCATTGCGCGACATTGGTGACACCTTTCTTTAACACGTCACCCATTGTGCGACATCTGTGACAACCATTCTGAATCCAGGCACCCCTTGCGCGACATTGGTGACACCTTTCCTTAACACAGACACCCATTGCGCGACATTGGTGACACCTTTTCTCAACACCGACACCCGTTGCGCAGCATCGGTGACACGTCTTCTAAACCCGATCGCCTTTTGCACGAGATGGGTGACACGACATCTGAATCCGAACACCCTTTGTGCGACATCGTTGACAAAAATTCTGAATCCAGGCACCCCTTTCGCGACATTGGTGACACCTTTCCTTAACACAGACACCCATTGCGCGACATCGTTGACAACAATACTTACTCCAGGCACCCCTTACGTGACATCGGTGACACCTCTTCTTATCACAGACACCCATTGCGCGACATCGGTGGAATGCCTTCTGAACTCGGCCGTCTTTTGCACGAGATGGGCGACGCGACGTCTGAATCCGGACACCCTCTTCGCGACACTGGTGACATCTTTTCTTAAAATAGACACCCATTGCGCGACACAGGTGAAACCTTTTCTTAACATTGACACGCATTGCGCGAAATCGGTAGCATGTCTTCTGAACCCGACAATCTTTTGAACGAGATGGGTGACACACCGTCTGAATCCGGACACCCTCTTCGCGACATCGTTGACAACAATTCTAAATCCAGGCACCCGTTGCGCGACATCGGTGAAACCTCTTCCTAACACAAACATTCATTGCGCGAAATCAGTGACACCCATTGCGCGACATTGGTGACACCTTGTCTTAACACAGACACCCAATGCGCAACATCAGTGACACGTCATCTTAACACGACGCACATTCCGCAACATCAGTGACACGTCTTCTTAGCACAGACACGCATTGCGCCACATCGGCGACACTTCTTCTGAACCCGATCGTCTTTTGCACGAGATCCATGACACCTCTTCCTAACACAGACACCCATTGCGCAACATCGGTGACAACAATTCTGAATCCAGGCACCCCATGCGCGACATCGTTGAAACCTCTTCCTAACACAGACATTCATTGCGCGAAATCAGTGACACCCATTGCGCGACATTGGTGACACCTTGTCTTAACACAGACACCCAATGCGCAACATCAGTGACACGTCATCTTAACACGACGCACATTCCGCAACATCAGTGACACGTCTTCTTAGCACAGACACGCATTGCGCCACATCGGCGACACGTCTTCTGAACCCGATCGTCTTTTGAACGAGATCCATGACACCTCTTCCTAACACAGACACCCATTGCGCGTCATTGGTGACAAAATTCTGAATCCAGGCACCCCATGCGCGACATCGGTGACACCTTTGCTTAACACAGACACACATTGCGCGACATCGTTGACAAAAATTCTGAATCCAGGCACCCCTTTCGCGACATTGGTGACACCTTTCCTTAACACAGACACCCATTGCGCTACATCGTTGACAAAAATTCTGAATCCAGGCACCCCTTACGTGACATCGGTGTCACCTATTCTTATCACAGACACCCATTGCGCGACATCGGTGGAATGCCTTCTGAACTCGGCCGTCTTTTGCACGAGATGGTTGACGCGACGTGTGAGGCAGAACGCCCTTTGTGCGACATCGTTGACAACAATTCTGAATCCAGGCACCCCTTTCGCGACATTGGTGACAACAATCCTTACTCCAGGCACCCATTGCGCGACATCGGTGGAATGCCTTCTGAACCCGATCGCCTTTTGCACGAGATGGGTGACACGACATCTGAATCCGAACACCCTTTGTGCGACATCGTTGACAAAAATTCTGAATCCAGGCACCCCTTTCGCGACATCGTTGACAACAATCCTTACTCCAGGCACCCCTTACGTGACATCGGTGACACCTCTCCTTATCACAGACACCCACTGCGCGACATCGGCGACACGTCTTCTGAACCCGATCGTCTTTTGCACGAGATCCATGACACCTCTTCCTAACACAGACACCCATTGCGCGACATCGTTGACAACAATCCTTACTCCAGGCACCCCTTACGTGACATCGGTGACACCTCTTCTTATCACAGACACCCATTGCGCGACATCGGTGGAATGCCTTCTGAACTCGGCCGTCTTTTGCACGAGATGCGAGACGCGACGTGTGAATCCGAACGCCCTTTGTGCGACATCGTTGACAACAATTCTGAATCCAGGCACCCGTTGCGCGACATTGGTGACACATTTTCTTAACACGTCACCCATTGTGCGACATCGGTGACAACAATTCTGAATCCAGGCACCCCTTGCACGAGATCCATGACACCTCTTCCTAACACAGACACCCATTGCGCGACATCGGTGACAACAATTCTGAATCCAGGCACCCCATGCGCGACATCGGTGACACCTTTTCTTAACACAGACACGCATTGCGCAGCATCGGTGACACGTCTTCTAAACCCGATCTCCTTTTGCACGAGATCCATGACACCTATTCCTAACACAGACACCCATTGCGCAACATCGGTGACAACAATTCTGAATCCAGGCACCCCATGCGCGACATCGTTGAAACCTCTTCCTAACACAGACATTCATTGCGCGAAATCAGTGACACCCATTGCGCGACATTGGTGGCACCTTGTCTTAACACAGACACCCAATGCGCAACATCAGTGACACGTCATCTTAACACGACGCACATTCCGCAACATCAGTGACACGTCTTCTTAGCACACACACGCATTGCGCCACATCGGTGACACGTCTTCTGAACCCGACCGTCTTTTGCACGAGATCCATGACACCTCTTCCTAACACAGACACCCATTGTGCGACATCGGTGACACCCATTGCTCGACATTGGTGACACCTTTCTTTAACACGTCACCCATTGTGCGACATCGGTGACAACAATTCTGAATCCAGGCACCCCTTGCGCGACATTGGTGACACCTTTCCTTAACACAGACACCCATTGCGCGACATTGGTGACACCTTTTTTCAACACCGACACCAGTTGCGCAGCATCGGTGGAATGCCTTCTGAACTCGGCCGCCTTTGCACGAGATGGGTGACGCGACGTGTGAATCCGAACGCCCTTTGTGCGACATCGTTGACAACAATTCTGAATCCAGGCACCCGTTGCGCGACATCGGTGGAACCTCTTCCTAACACAGACATTCATTGCGCGAAATCAGTGACACCCATTGCGCGACATTGGTGACACCTTTCTTTAACACGTCACCCATTGTGCGACATCTTTGACAACCATTCTGAATCCAGGCACCCCTTGCGCGACATTGGTGACACCTTTCCTTAACACAGACACCCATTGCGCTACATCGTTGACAACAATCCTTACTCCAGGCACCCCTTACGTGACATCGGTGTCACCTATTCTTATCACAGACACCCATTGCGCGACATCGGTGGAATGCCTTCTGAACTCGGCCGTCTTTTGCACGAGATGGTTGACGCGACGTGTGAGGCAGAACGCCCTTTGTGCGACATCGTTGACAACAATTCTGAATCCAGGCACCCCTTTCGCGACATTGGTGACAACAATCCTTACTCCAGGCACCCATTGGGCGACATCGGTGGAATGCCTTCTGAACACGATCGCCTTTTGCACGAGATGGGTGACACGACATCTGAATCCGAACACCCTTTGTGCGACATCGTTGACAAAAATTCTGAATCCAGGCACCCCTTTCGCGACATCGTTGACAACAATCCTTACTCCAGGCACCCCTTACGTGACATCGGTGACACCTCTCCTTATCACAGACACCCACTGCGCGACATCGGCGACACGTCTTCTGAACCCGATCGTCTTTTGCACGAGATCCATGACACCTCTTCCTAACACAGACACCCATTGCGCGACATCGTTGACAACAATCCTTACTCCAGGCACCCCTTACGTGACATCGGTGACACCTCTTCTTATCACAGACACCCATTGCGCGACATCGGCGACACGTCTTCTTAACTCGGCCGTCTTTTGCACGAGATGCGAGACGCGACGTGTGAATCCGAGCGCCCTTTGTGCGACATCGTTGACAACAATTCTGAATCCAGGCACCGTTGCGCGACATTGGTGACACATTTTCTTAACACGTCACCCATTGTGCGACATCGGTGACAACAATTCTGAATCCAGGCACCCCTTGCACGAGATCCATGACACCTCTTCCTAACACAGACACCCATTGCGCGACATCGGTGACAACAATTCTGAATCCAGGCACCCCATGCGCGACATCGGTGACACCTTTTCTTAACACAGACACGCATTGCGCAGCATCGGTGACACGTCTTCTAAACCCGATCTCCTTTTGCACGAGATCCTTGACACCTATTCCTAACACAGACACCCATTGCGCAACATCGGTGACAACAATTCTGAATCCAGGCACCCCATGCGCGACATCGTTGAAACCTCTTCCTAACACAGACATTCATTGCGCGAAATCAGTGACACCCATTGCGCGACATTGGTGGCACCTTGTCTTAACACAGACACCCAATGCGCAACATCAGTGACACGTCATCTTAACACGACGCACATTCCGCAACATCAGTGACACGTCTTCTTAGCACACACACGCATTGCGCCACATCGGTGACACGTCTTCTGAACCCGACCGTCTTTTGCACGAGATCCATGATACCTCTTCCTAACACAGACACCCATTGTGCGACATCGGTGACACCCATTGCTCGACATTGGTGACACCTTTCTTTAACACGTCACCCATTGTGCGACATCGGTGACAACAATTCTGAATCCAGGCACCCCTTGCGCGACATTGGTGACACCTTTCCTTAACACAGACACCCATTGCGCGACATTGGTGACACCTTTTTTCAACACCGACACCAGTTGCGCAGCATCGGTGGAATGCCTTCTGAACTCGGCCGCCTTTGCACGAGATGGGTGACGCGACGTGTGAATCCGAACGCCCTTTGTGCGACATCGTTGACAACAATTCTGAATCCAGGCACCCGTTGCGCGACATCGGTGGAACCTCTTCCTAACACAGACATTCATTGCGCGAAATCAGTGACACCCATTGCGCGACATTGGTGACACCTTTCTTTAACACGTCACCCATTGTGCGACATCTTTGACAACCATTCTGAATCCAGGCACCCCTTGCGCGACATTGGTGACACCTTTCCTTAACACAGACACCCATTGCGCTACATCGTTGACAACAATCCTTACTCCAGGCACCCCTTACGTGACATCGGTGTCACCTATTCTTATCACAGACACCCATTGCGCGACATCGGTGGAATGCCTTCTGAACTCGGCCGTCTTTTGCACGAGATGGTTGACGCGACGTGTGAGGCAGAACGCCCTTTGTGCGACATCGTTGACAACAATTCTGAATCCAGGCACCCCTTTCGCGACATTGGTGACAACAATCCTTACTCCAGGCACCCATTGGGCGACATCGGTGGAATGCCTTCTGAACACGATCGCCTTTTGCACGAGATGGGTGACACGACATCTGAATCCGAACACCCTTTGTGCGACATCGTTGACAAAAATTCTGAATCCAGGCACCCCTTTCGCGACATCGTTGACAACAATCCTTACTCCAGGCACCCCTTACGTGACATCGGTGACACCTCTCCTTATCACAGACACCCACTGCGCGACATCGGCGACACGTCTTCTGAACCCGATCGTCTTTTGCACGAGATCCATGACACCTCTTCCTAACACAGACACCCATTGCGCGACATCGTTGACAACAATCCTTACTCCAGGCACCCCTTACGTGACATCGGTGACACCTCTTCTTATCACAGACACCCATTGCGCGACATCGGCGACACGTCTTCTTAACTCGGCCGTCTTTTGCACGAGATGCGAGACGCGACGTGTGAATCCGAACGCCCTTTGTGCGACATCGTTGACAACAATTCTGAATCCAGGCACCCGTTGCGCGACATTGGTGACACATTTTCTTAACACGTCACCCATTGTGCGACATCGGTGACAACAATTCTGAATCCAGGCACCCCTTGCACGAGATCCATGACACCTCTTCCTAACACAGACACCCATTGCGCGACATCGGTGACAACAATTCTGAATCCAGGCACCCCATGCGCGACATCGGTGACACCTTTTCTTAACACAGACACGCATTGCGCAGCATCGGTGACACGTCTTCTAAACCCGATCTCCTTTTGCACGAGATCCATGACACCTATTCCTAACACAGACACCCATTGCGCAACATCGGTGACAACAATTCTGAATCCAGGCACCCCATGCGCGACATCGTTGAAACCTCTTCCTAACATAGACATTCATTGCGCGAAATCAGTGACACCCATTGCGCGACATTGGTGACACCTTGTCTTAACACAGACACCCAATGCGCAACATCAGTGACACGTCATCTTAACACGACGCACATTCCGCAACATCAGTGACACGTCTTCTTAGCACAGACACGCATTGCGCCACATCGGCGACACGTCTTCTGAACCCGATCGTCTTTTGAACGAGATCCATGACACCTCTTCCTAACACAGACACCCATTGCGCGTCATTGGTGACAAAATTCTGAATCCAGGCACCCCATGCGCGACATCGGTGACACCTTTGCTTAACACAGACACACATTGCGCGACATCGTTGACAAAAATTCTGAATCCAGGCACCCCTTTCGCGACATTGGTGACACCTTTCCTTAACACAGACACCCATTGCGCTACATCGTTGACAACAATCCTTACTCCAGGCACCCCTTACGTGACATCGGTGTCACCTATTCTTATCACAGACACCCATTGCGCGACATCGGTGGAATGCCTTCTGAACTCGGCCGTCTTTTGCACGAGATGTTTGACGCGACGTGTGAATCCGAACGCCCTTTGTGCGACATCGTTGACAACAATTCTGAATCCAGGCACCCGTTGCGCGACATTGGTGACACATTTTCTTAACACGTCACCCATTGTGCGACATCGGTGACAACAATTCTGAATCCAGGCACCCCTTGCACGAGATCCATGACACCTCTTCCTAACACAGACACCCATTGCGCGACATCGGTGACAACAATTCTGAATCCAGGCACCCCATGCGCGACATCGGTGACACCTTTTCTTAACACAGACACGCATTGCGCAGCATCGGTGACACGTCTTCTAAACCCGATCTCCTTTTGCACGAGATCCATGACACCTATTCCTAACACAGACACCCATTGCGCAACATCGGTGACAACAATTCTGAATCCAGGCACCCCATGCGCGACATCGTTGAAACCTCTTCCTAACACAGACATTCATTGCGCGAAATCAGTGACACCCATTGCGCGACATTGGTGGCACCTTGTCTTAACACAGACACCCAATGCGCAACATCAGTGACACGTCATCTTAACACGACGCACATTCCGCAACATCAGTGACACGTCTTCTTAGCACACACACGCATTGCGCCACATCGGTGACACGTCTTCTGAACCCGACCGTCTTTTGCACGAGATCCATGACACCTCTTCCTAACACAGACACCCATTGTGCGACATCGGTGACACCCATTGCTCGACATTGGTGACACCTTTCTTTAACACGTCACCCATTGTGCGACATCGGTGACAACAATTCTGAATCCAGGCACCCCTTGCGCGATATTGGTGACACCTTTCCTTAACACAGACACCCATTGCGCGACATTGGTGACACCTTTTTTCAACACCGACACCAGTTGCGCAGCATCGGTGGAATGCCTTCTGAACTCGGCCGCCTTTGCACGAGATGGGTGACGCGACGTGTGAATCCGAACGCCCTTTGTGCGACATCGTTGACAACAATTCTGAATCCAGGCACCCGTTGCGCGACATCGGTGGAACCTCTTCCTAACACAGACATTCATTGCGCGAAATCAGTGACACCCATTGCGCGACATTGGTGACACCTTTCTTTAACACGTCACCCATTGTGCGACATCTTTGACAACCATTCTGAATCCAGGCACCCCTTGCGCGACATTGGTGACACCTTTCCTTAACACAGACACCCATTGCGCTACATCGTTGACAACAATCCTTACTCCAGGCACCCCTTACGTGACATCGGTGTCACCTATTCTTATCACAGACACCCATTGCGCGACATCGGTGGAATGCCTTCTGAACTCGGCCGTCTTTTGCACGAGATGGTTGACGCGACGTGTGAGGCAGAACGCCCTTTGTGCGACATCGTTGACAACAATTCTGAATCCAGGCACCCCTTTCGCGACATTGGTGACAACAATCCTTACTCCAGGCACCCATTGGGCGACATCGGTGGAATGCCTTCTGAACACGATCGCCTTTTGCACGAGATGGGTGACACGACATCTGAATCCGAACACCCTTTGTGCGACATCGTTGACAAAAATTCTGAATCCAGGCACCCCTTACGTGACATCGGTGACACCTCTCCTTATCACAGACACCCACTGCGCGACATCGGCGACACGTCTTCTGAACCCGATCGTCTTTTGCACGAGATCCATGACACCTCTTCCTAACACAGACACCCATTGCGCGACATCGTTGACAACAATCCTTACTCCAGGCACCCCTTACGTGACATCGGTGACACCTCTTCTTATCACAGACACCCATTGCGCGACATCGGCGACACGTCTTCTTAACTCGGCCGTCTTTTGCACGAGATGCGAGACGCGACGTGTGAATCCGAACGCCCTTTGTGCGACATCGTTGACAACAATTCTGAATCCAGGCACCCGTTGCGCGACATTGGTGACACATTTTCTTAACACGTCACCCATTGTGCGACATCGGTGACAACAATTCTGAATCCAGGCACCCCTTGCACGAGATCCATGACACCTCTTCCTAACACAGACACCCATTGCGCGACATCGGTGACAACAATTCTGAATCCAGGCACCCCATGCGCGACATCGGTGACACCTTTTCTTAACACAGACACGCATTGCGCAGCATCGGTGACACGTCTTCTAAACCCGATCTCCTTTTGCACGAGATCCATGACACCTATTCCTAACACAGACACCCATTGCGCAACATCGGTGACAACAATTCTGAATCCAGGCACCCCATGCGCGACATCGTTGAAACCTCTTCCTAACACAGACATTCATTGCGCGAAACCAGTGACACCCATTGCGCGACATTGGTGGCACCTTGTCTTAACACAGACACCCAATGCGCAACATCAGTGACACGTCATCTTAACACGACGCACATTCCGCAACATCAGTGACACGTCTTCTTAGCACACACACGCATTGCGCCACATCGGTGACACGTCTTCTGAACCCGACCGTCTTTTGCACGAGATCCATGACACCTCTTCCTAACACAGACACCCATTGTGCGACATCGGTGACACCCATTGCTCGACATTGGTGACACCTTTCTTTAACACGTCACCCATTGTGCGACATCGGTGACAACAATTCTGAATCCAGGCACCCCTTGCGCGACATTGGTGACACCTTTCCTTAACACAGACACCCATTGCGCGACATTGGTGACACCTTTTTTCAACACCGACACCAGTTGCGCAGCATCGGTGGAATGCCTTCTGAACTCGGCCGCCTTTGCACGAGATGGGTGACGCGACGTGTGAATCCGAACGCCCTTTGTGCGACATCGTTGACAACAATTCTGAATCCAGGCACCCGTTGCGCGACATCGGTGGAACCTCTTCCTAACACAGACATTCATTGCGCGAAATCAGTGACACCCATTGCGCGACATTGGTGACACCTTTCTTTAACACGTCACCCATTGTGCGACATCTTTGACAACCATTCTGAATCCAGGCACCCCTTGCGCGACATTGGTGACACCTTTCCTTAACACAGACACCCATTGCGCTACATCGTTGACAACAATCCTTACTCCAGGCACCCCTTACGTGACATCGGTGTCACCTATTCTTATCACAGACACCCATTGCGCGACATCGGTGGAATGCCTTCTGAACTCGGCCGTCTTTTGCACGAGATGGTTGACGCGACGTGTGAGGCAGAACGCCCTTTGTGCGACATCGTTGACAACAATTCTGAATCCAGGCACCCCTTTCGCGACATTGGTGACAACAATCCTTACTCCAGGCACCCATTGGGCGACATCGGTGGAATGCCTTCTGAACACGATCGCCTTTTGCACGAGATGGGTGACACGACATCTGAATCCGAACACCCTTTGTGCGACATCGTTGACAAAAATTCTGAATCCAGGCACCCCTTACGTGACATCGGTGACACCTCTCCTTATCACAGACACCCACTGCGCGACATCGGCGACACGTCTTCTGAACCCGATCGTCTTTTGCACGAGATCCATGACACCTCTTCCTAACACAGACACCCATTGCGCGACATCGTTGACAACAATCCTTACTCCAGGCACCCCTTACGTGACATCGGTGACACCTCTTCTTATCACAGACACCCATTGCGCGACATCGGCGACACGTCTTCTTAACTCGGCCGTCTTTTGCACGAGATGCGAGACGCGACGTGTGAATCCGAACGCCCTTTGTGCGACATCGTTGACAACAATTCTGAATCCAGGCACCCGTTGCGCGACATTGGTGACACATTTTCTTAACACGTCACCCATTGTGCGACATCGGTGACAACAATTCTGAATCCAGGCACCCCTTGCACGAGATCCATGACACCTCTTCCTAACACAGACACCCATTGCGCGACATCGGTGACAACAATTCTGAATCCAGGCACCCCATGCGCGACATCGGTGACACCTTTTCTTAACACAGACACGCATTGCGCAGCATCGGTGACACGTCTTCTAAACCCGATCTCCTTTTGCACGAGATCCATGACACCTATTCCTAACACAGACACCCATTGCGCAACATCGGTGACAACAATTCTGAATCCAGGCACCCCATGCGCGACATCGTTGAAACCTCTTCCTAACATAGACATTCATTGCGCGAAATCAGTGACACCCATTGCGCGACATTGGTGACACCTTGTCTTAACACAGACACCCAATGCGCAACATCAGTGACACGTCATCTTAACACGACGCACATTCCGCAACATCAGTGACACGTCTTCTTAGCACAGACACGCATTGCGCCACATCGGCGACACGTCTTCTGAACCCGATCGTCTTTTGAACGAGATCCATGACACCTCTTCCTAACACAGACACCCATTGCGCGTCATTGGTGACAAAATTCTGAATCCAGGCACCCCATGCGCGACATCGGTGACACCTTTGCTTAACACAGACACACATTGCGCGACATCGTTGACAAAAATTCTGAATCCAGGCACCCCTTTCGCGACATTGGTGACACCTTTCCTTAACACAGACACCCATTGCGCTACATCGTTGACAACAATCCTTACTCCAGGCACCCCTTACGTGACATCGGTGTCACCTATTCTTATCACAGACACCCATTGCGCGACATCGGTGGAATGCCTTCTGAACTCGGCCGTCTTTTGCACGAGATGGTTGACGCGACGTGTGAGGCAGAACGCCCTTTGTGCGACATCGTTGACAACAATTCTGAATCCAGGCACCCCTTTCGCGACATTGGTGACAACAATCCTTACTCCAGGCACCCATTGCGCGACATCGGTGGAATGCCTTCTGAACCCGATCGCCTTTTGCACGAGATGGGTGACACGACATCTGAATCCGAACACCCTTTGTGCGACATCGTTGACAAAAATTCTGAATCCAGGCACCCCTTTCGCGACATCGTTGACAACAATCCTTACTCCAGGCACCCCTTACGTGACATCGGTGACACCTCTCCTTATCACAGACACCCACTGCGCGACATCGGCGACACGTCTTCTGAACCCGATCGTCTTTTGCACGAGATCCATGACACCTCTTCCTAACACAGACACCCATTGCGCGACATCGTTGACAACAATCCTTACTCCAGGCACCCCTTACGTGACATCGGTGACACCTCTTCTTATCACAGACACCCATTGCGCGACATCGGCGACACGTCTTCTTAACTCGGCCGTCTTTTGCACGAGATGCGAGACGCGACGTGTGAATCCGAACGCCCTTTGCGCGACATCGGTGACAACAATTCTGAATCCAGGCACCCCATGCGCGACATCGGTGACACCTTTTCTTAACACAGACACGCATTGCGCAGCATCGGTGACACGTCTTCTAAACCCGATCTCCTTTTGCACGAGATCCATGACACCTATTCCTAACACAGACACCCATTGCGCAACATCGGTGACAACAATTCTGAATCCAGGCACCCCATGCGCGACATCGTTGAAACCTCTTCCTAACACAGACATTCATTGCGCGAAATCAGTGACACCCATTGCGCGACATTGGTGACACCTTGTCTTAACACAGACACCCAATGCGCAACATCAGTGACACGTCATCTTAACACGACGCACATTCCGCAACATCAGTGACACGTCTTCTTAGCACACACACGCATTGCGCCACATCGGTGACACGTCTTCTGAACCCGACCGTCTTTTGCACGAGATCCATGACACCTCTTCCTAACACAGACACCCATTGCGCGTCATTGGTGACAAAATTCTGAATCCAGGCACCCCATGCGCGACATCGGTGACACCTTTGCTTAACACAGACACACATTGCGCGACATCGTTGACAAAAATTCTGAATCCAGGCACCCCTTTCGCGACATTGGTGACACCTTTCCTTAACACAGACACCCATTGCGCTACATCGTTGACAACAATCCTTACTCCAGGCACCCCTTACGTGACATCGGTGTCACCTCTTCTTATCACAGACACCCATTGCGCGACATCGGTGGAATGCCTTCTGAACTCGGCCGTCTTTTGCACGAGATGGTTGACGCGACGTGTGAGGCAGAACGCCCTTTGTGCGACATCGTTGACAACAATTCTGAATCCAGGCACCCCTTTCGCGACATTGGTGACAACAATCCTTACTCCAGGCACCCATTGCGCGACATCGGTGGAATGCCTTCTGAACCCGATCGCCTTTTGCACGAGATGGGTGACACGACATCTGAATCCGAACACCCTTTGTGCGACATCGTTGACAAAAATTCTGAATCCAGGCACCCCTTTCGCGACATCGTTGACAACAATCCTTACTCCAGGCACCCCTTACGTGACATCGGTGACACCTCTCCTTATCACAGACACCCACTGCGCGACATCGGCGACACGTCTTCTGAACGCGATCGTCTTTTGCACGAGATCCATGACACCTCTTCCTAACACAGACACCCATTGCGCGACATCGTTGACAACAATCCTTACTCCAGGCACCCCTTACGTGACATCGGTGACACCTCTTCTTATCACAGACACCCATTGCGCGACATCGGCGACACGTCTTCTTAACTCGGCCGTCTTTTGCACGAGATGGTTGACGCGACGTGTGAGGCAGAACGCCCTTTGTGCGACATCGTTGACAACAATTCTGAATCCAGGCACCCCTTTCGCGACATTGGTGACAACAATCCTTACTCCAGGCACCCATTGGGCGACATCGGTGGAATGCCTTCTGAACACGATCGCCTTTTGCACGAGATGGGTGACACGACATCTGAATCCGAACACCCTTTGTGCGACATCGTTGACAAAAATTCTGAATCCAGGCACCCCTTACGTGACATCGGTGACACCTCTCCTTATCACAGACACCCACTGCGCGACATCGGCGACACGTCTTCTGAACCCGATCGTCTTTTGCACGAGATCCATGACACCTCTTCCTAACACAGACACCCATTGCGCGACATCGTTGACAACAATCCTTACTCCAGGCACCCCTTACGTGACATCGGTGACACCTCTTCTTATCACAGACACCCATTGCGCGACATCGGCGACACGTCTTCTTAACTCGGCCGTCTTTTGCACGAGATGCGAGACGCGACGTGTGAATCCGAACGCCCTTTGTGCGACATCGTTGACAACAATTCTGAATCCAGGCACCCGTTGCGCGACATTGGTGACACATTTTCTTAACACGTCACCCATTGTGCGACATCGGTGACAACAATTCTGAATCCAGGCACCCCTTGCACGAGATCCATGACACCTCTTCCTAACACAGACACCCATTGCGCGACATCGGTGACAACAATTCTGAATCCAGGCACCCCATGCGCGACATCGGTGACACCTTTTCTTAACACAGACACGCATTGCGCAGCATCGGTGACACGTCTTCTAAACCCGATCTCCTTTTGCACGAGATCCATGACACCTATTCCTAACACAGACACCCATTGCGCAACATCGGTGACAACAATTCTGAATCCAGGCACCCCATGCGCGACATCGTTGAAACCTCTTCCTAACATAGACATTCATTGCGCGAAATCAGTGACACCCATTGCGCGACATTGGTGACACCTTGTCTTAACACAGACACCCAATGCGCAACATCAGTGACACGTCATCTTAACACGACGCACATTCCGCAACATCAGTGACACGTCTTCTTAGCACAGACACGCATTGCGCCACATCGGCGACACGTCTTCTGAACCCGATCGTCTTTTGAACGAGATCCATGACACCTCTTCCTAACACAGACACCCATTGCGCGTCATTGGTGACAAAATTCTGAATCCAGGCACCCCATGCGCGACATCGGTGACACCTTTGCTTAACACAGACACACATTGCGCGACATCGTTGACAAAAATTCTGAATCCAGGCACCCCTTTCGCGACATTGGTGACACCTTTCCTTAACACAGACACCCATTGCGCTACATCGTTGACAACAATCCTTACTCCAGGCACCCCTTACGTGACATCGGTGTCACCTATTCTTATCACAGACACCCATTGCGCGACATCGGTGGAATGCCTTCTGAACTCGGCCGTCTTTTGCACGAGATGGTTGACGCGACGTGTGAGGCAGAACGCCCTTTGTGCGACATCGTTGACAACAATTCTGAATCCAGGCACCCCTTTCGCGACATTGGTGACAACAATCCTTACTCCAGGCACCCATTGCGCGACATCGGTGGAATGCCTTCTGAACCCGATCGCCTTTTGCACGAGATGGGTGACACGACATCTGAATCCGAACACCCTTTGTGCGACATCGTTGACAAAAATTCTGAATCCAGGCACCCCTTTCGCGACATCGTTGACAACAATCCTTACTCCAGGCACCCCTTACGTGACATCGGTGACACCTCTCCTTATCACAGACACCCACTGCGCGACATCGGCGACACGTCTTCTGAACCCGATCGTCTTTTGCACGAGATCCATGACACCTCTTCCTAACACAGACACCCATTGCGCGACATCGTTGACAACAATCCTTACTCCAGGCACCCCTTACGTGACATCGGTGACACCTCTTCTTATCACAGACACCCATTGCGCGACATCGGCGACACGTCTTCTTAACTCGGCCGTCTTTTGCACGAGATGCGAGACGCGACGTGTGAATCCGAACGCCCTTTGTGCGACATCGTTGACAACAATTCTGAATCCAGGCACCCGTTGCGCGACATTGGTGACACCTCTTCCTAACACGGACACCCATTGCGCGACATCGGTGACAACAATTCTGAATCCAGGCACCCCATGCGCGACATCGGTGACACCTTTTCTTAACACAGACACGCATTGCGCAGCATCGGTGACACGTCTTCTAAACCCGATCTCCTTTTGCACGAGATCCATGACACCTATTCCTAACACAGACACCCATTGCGCAACATCGGTGACAACAATTCTGAATCCAGGCACCCCATGCGCGACATCGTTGAAACCTCTTCCTAACACAGACATTCATTGCGCGAAATCAGTGACACCCATTGCGCGACATTGGTGACACCTTGTCTTAACACAGACACCCAATGCGCAACATCAGTGACACGTCATCTTAACACGACGCACATTCCGCAACATCAGTGACACGTCTTCTTAGCACACACACGCATTGCGCCACATCGGTGACACGTCTTCTGAACCCGACCGTCTTTTGCACGAGATCCATGACACCTCTTCCTAACACAGACACCCATTGCGCGTCATTGGTGACAAAATTCTGAATCCAGGCACCCCATGCGCGACATCGGTGACACCTTTGCTTAACACAGACACACATTGCGCGACATCGTTGACAAAAATTCTGAATCCAGGCACCCCTTTCGCGACATTGGTGACACCTTTCCTTAACACAGACACCCATTGCGCTACATCGTTGACAACAATCCTTACTCCAGGCACCCCTTACGTGACATCGGTGTCACCTCTTCTTATCACAGACACCCATTGCGCGACATCGGTGGAATGCCTTCTGAACTCGGCCGTCTTTTGCACGAGATGGTTGACGCGACGTGTGAGGCAGAACGCCCTTTGTGCGACATCGTTGACAACAATTCTGAATCCAGGCACCCCTTTCGCGACATTGGTGACAACAATCCTTACTCCAGGCCCCCATTGCGCGACATCGGTGGAATGCCTTCTGAACCCGATCGCCTTTTGCACGAGATGGGTGACACGACATCTGAATCCGAACACCCTTTGTGCGACATCGTTGACAAAAATTCTGAATCCAGGCACCCCTTTCGCGACATCGTTGACAACAATCCTTACTCCAGGCACCCCTTACGTGACATCGGTGACACCTCTCCTTATCACAGACACCCACTGCGCGACATCGGCGACACGTCTTCTGAACGCGATCGTCTTTTGCACGAGATCCATGACACCTCTTCCTAACACAGACACCCATTGCGCGACATCGTTGACAACAATCCTTACTCCAGGCACCCCTTACGTGACATCGGTGACACCTCTTCTTATCACAGACACCCATTGCGCGACATCGGCGACACGTCTTCTTAACTCGGCCGTCTTTTGCACGAGATGCGAGACGCGACGTGTGAATCCGAACGCCCTTTGCGCGACATCGGTGACAACAATTCTGAATCCAGGCACCCCATGCGCGACATCGGTGACACCTTTTCTTAACACAGACACGCATTGCGCAGCATCGGTGACACGTCTTCTAAACCCGATCTCCTTTTGCACGAGATCCATGACACCTATTCCTAACACAGACACCCATTGCGCAACATCGGTGACAACAATTCTGAATCCAGGCACCCCATGCGCGACATCGTTGAAACCTCTTCCTAACACAGACATTCATTGCGCGAAATCAGTGACACCCATTGCGCGACATTGGTGACACCTTGTCTTAACACAGACACCCAATGCGCAACATCAGTGACACGTCATCTTAACACGACGCACATTCCGCAACATCAGTGACACGTCTTCTTAGCACACACACGCATTGCGCCACATCGGTGACACGTCTTCTGAACCCGACCGTCTTTTGCACGAGATCCATGACACCTCTTCCTAACACAGACACCCATTGCGCGTCATTGGTGACAAAATTCTGAATCCAGGCACCCCATGCGCGACATCGGTGACACCTTTGCTTAACACAGACACACATTGCGCGACATCGTTGACAAAAATTCTGAATCCAGGCACCCCTTTCGCGACATTGGTGACACCTTTCCTTAACACAGACACCCATTGCGCTACATCGTTGACAACAATCCTTACTCCAGGCACCCCTTACGTGACATCGGTGTCACCTCTTCTTATCACAGACACCCATTGCGCGACATCGGTGGAATGCCTTCTGAACTCGGCCGTCTTTTGCACGAGATGGTTGACGCGACGTGTGAAGCAGAACGCCCTTTGTGCGACATCGTTGACAACAATTCTGAATCCAGGCACCCCTTTCGCGACATTGGTGACAACAATCCTTACTCCAGGCACCCATTGCGCGACATCGGTGGAATGCCTTCTGAACCCGATCGCCTTTTGCACGAGATGGGTGACACGACATCTGAATCCGAACACCCTTTGTGCGACATCGTTGACAAAAATTCTGAATCCAGGCACCCCTTTCGCGACATCGTTGACAACAATCCTTACTCCAGGCACCCCTTACGTGACATCGGTGACACCTCTCCTTATCACAGACACCCACTGCGCGACATCGGCGACACGTCTTCTGAACGCGATCGTCTTTTGCACGAGATCCATGACACCTCTTCCTAACACAGACACCCATTGCGCGACATCGTTGACAACAATCCTTACTCCAGGCACCCCTTACGTGACATCGGTGACACCTCTTCTTATCACAGACACCCATTGCGCGACATCGGCGACACGTCTTCTTAACTCGGCCGTCTTTTGCACGAGATGCGAGACGCGACGTGTGAATCCGAACGCCCTTTGTGCGACATCGTTGACAACAATACTGAATCCAGGCACCCGTTGCGCGACATTGGTGACACATTTTCTTAACACGTCACCCATTGTGCGACATCGGTGACAACAATTCTGAATCCAGGCACCCCTTGCACGAGATCCATGACACCTCTTCCTAACACAGACACCCATTGCGCGACATCGGTGACAACAATTCTGAATCCAGGCACCCCATGCGCGACATCGGTGACACCTTTTCTTAACACAGACACGCATTGCGCAGCATCGGTGACACGTCTTCTAAACCCGATCTCCTTTTGCACGAGATCCATGACACCTCTTCCTAACACAGACACCCATTGCGCAACATCGGTGACAACAATTCTGAATCCAGGCACCCCATGCGCGACATCGTTGAAACCTCTTCCTAACCCAGACATTCATTGCGCGAAATCAGTGACACCCATTGCGCGACATTGGTGACACCTTGTCTTAACACAGACACCCAATGCGCAACATCAGTGACACGTCATCTTAACACGACGCACATTCGGCGACATCAGTGACACGTCTTCTTAGCACACACACGCATTGCGCCACATCGGTGACACGTCTTCTGAACCCGACCGTCTTTTGCACGAGATCCATGACACCTCTTCCTAACACAGACACCCATTGTGCGACATCGGTGACACCCATTGCGCGACATTGGTGACACCTTTCTTTAACACGTCACCCATTGTGCGACATAGGTGACAACAATTCTGAATCCAGGCACCCCTTGCGCGACATTGGTGACACCTTTTCTCAACACCGACACCCGTTGCGCAGCATCGGTGACACGTCTTCTAAACCCAATCGCCTTTTGCACGAGATGGGTGACACGACATCTGAATCCGAACACCCTTTGTGCGACATCGTTGACAAAAATTCTGAATCCAGGCACCCCTTTCGCGACATTGGTGACACCTTTCCTTAACACAGACACCCATTGCGCGACATCGTTGACAACAATCCTTACTCCAGGCACCCCTTACGTGACATCGGTGACACCTCTCCTTATCACAGACACCCATTGCGCGACATCGGTGGAATGCCTTCTGAACTCGGCCGTCTTTTGCACGAGATGTGTGACGCGACATCTGAATCCGAACACCCTTTGTGCGACATCTGTGACAACAATTCTGAATCCAGGCACCCCTTGCGCGACATTGGTGACACCTTTCCTTAACACAGACACCCATTGCGCGACATTGGTGACACCTTTTCTCAACACCGACACCCGTTGCGCAGCATCGGTGACACGTCTTCTAAACCCGATCGCCTTTTGCACGAGATGGGTGACGCGACGTGTGAATCCGAACGCTCTTTGTGCGACATCGTTGACAACAATTCTGAATCCAGCCACCCGTTGCGCGACATCGGTGAAACCTCTTCCTAACACAGACATTCATTGCGCGAAATCAGTGACACCCATTGCGCGACATTGGTGACACCTTTCCTTAACACGTCACCCATTGTGCGACATTGGTGACAACAATTCTGAATCCAGGCACCCCTTGCGCGACATTGGTGACACCTTTCCTTAACACAGACACCCATTGCGCGACATTGGTGACAACAATACTTACTCCAGGCACCCCTTACGTGACATCGGTGACACCTCTTCTTATCACAGACACCCATTGCGCGACATCGGTAGCATGTTTTCTGAACCCGACAATCTTTTGCACGAGATGGGTGACACACCGTCTGAATCCGGACACCCTCTTCGCGACATCGTTGACAACAATTCTAAATCCAGGCACCCGTTGCGCGACATCGGTGAAACCTCTTCCTAACACAGACATTCATTGCGCGAAATCAGTGACACCCATTGCGCGACATTGGTGACACCTTTCTTTAACACGTCACCCATTGTGCGACATCGGTGACAACAATTCTGAATCCAGGCACCCCTTGCGCGACATTGGTGACACCTTTCCTTAACACAGACACCCATTGCGCGACATTGGTGACAACAATACTTACTCCAGGCACCCCTTACGTGACATCGGTGACACCTCTTCTTATCACAGACACCCGTTGCGCGACATCGGTGAAAGCTCTTCCTAACACAGACATTCATTGCGCGAAATCAGTGACACCCATTGCGCGACATTGGTGACACCTTTCCTTAACACGTCACCCATTGTGCGACATTGGTGACAACAATTCTGAATCCAGGCACCCCTTGCGCGACATTGGTGACACCTTTCCTTAACACAGACACCCATTGCGCGACATTGGTGACAACAATACTTACTCCAGGCACCCCTTACGTGACATCGGTGACACCTCTTCTTATCACAGACACCCATTGCGCGACATCGGTAGCATGTTTTCTGAACCCGACAATCTTTTGCACGAGATGGGTGACACACCGTCTGAATCCGGACACCCTCTTCGCGACATCGTTGACAACAATTCTAAATCCAGGCACCCGTTGCGCGACATCGGTGAAACCTCTTCCTAACACAGACATTCATTGCGCGAAATCAGTGACACCCATTGCGCGACATTGGTGACACCTTTCTTTAACACGTCACCCATTGTGCGACATCGGTGACAACAATTCTGAATCCAGGCACCCCTTGCGCGACATTGGTGACACCTTTCCTTAACACAGACACCCATTGCGCGACATTGGTGACAACAATACTTACTCCAGGCACCCCTTACGTGACATCGGTGACACCTCTTCTTATCACAGACACCCATTGCGCGACATCGGTAGCATGTTTTCTGAACCCGACAATCTTTTGCACGAGATGGGTGACACACCGTCTGAATCCGGACACCCTCTTCGCGACATCGTTGACAACAATTCTAAATCCAGGCACCCGTTGCGCGACATCGGTGAAACCTCTTCCTAACACAGACATTCATTGCGCGAAATCAGTGACACCCATTGCGCGACATTGGTGGCACCTTTCTTTAACACGTCACCCATTGTGCGACATCGGTGACAACAATTCTGAATCCAGGCACCCCTTGCGCGACATTGGTGACACCTTTCCTTAACACAGACACCCATTGCGCGACATTGGTGACAACAATACTTACTCCAGGCACCCCTTACGTGACATCGGTGACACCTCTTCTTATCACAGACACCCGTTGCGCGACATCGGTGAAAGCTCTTCCTAACACAGACATTCATTGCGCGAAATCAGTGACACCCATTGCGCGACATTGGTGACACCTTTCCTTAACACAGACACCCATTGCGCGACATCGTTGACAACAATCCTTACTCCAGGCACCCCTTACGTGACATCGGTGACACCTCTCCTTATCACAGACACCCATTGCGCGACATCGGTGGAATGCCTTCTGAACTCGGCCGTCTTTTGCACGAGATGTGTGACGCGACATCTGAATCCGAACACCCTTTGTGCGACATCTGTGACAACAATTCTGAATCCAGGCACCCCTTGCGCGACATTGGTGACACCTTTCCTTAACACAGACACCCATTGCGCGACATTGGTGACACCTTTTCTCAACACCGACACCCGTTGCGCAGCATCGGTGACACGTCTTCTAAACCCGATCGCCTTTTGCACGAGATGGGTGACGCGACGTGTGAATCCGAACGCTCTTTGTGCGACATCGTTGACAACAATTCTGAATCCAGCCACCCGTTGCGCGACATCGGTGAAACCTCTTCCTAACACAGACATTCATTGCGCGAAATCAGTGACACCCATTGCGCGACATTGGTGACACCTTTCCTTAACACGTCACCCATTGTGCGACATTGGTGACAACAATTCTGAATCCAGGCACCCCTTGCGCGACATTGGTGACACCTTTCCTTAACACAGACACCCATTGCGCGACATTGGTGACAACAATACTTACTCCAGGCACCCCTTACGTCACATCGGTGACACCTCTTCTTATCACAGACACCCATTGCGCGACATTGGTGACACCTTTCCTTAACACAGACACCCATTGCGCGACATTGGTGACAACAATACTTACTCCAGGCACCCCTTACGTGACATCGGTGACACCTCTTCTTATCACAGACAACCATTGCGCGACATCGGTAGCATGTTTTCTGAACCCGACAATCTTTTGCACGAGATGGGTGACACACCGTCTGAATCCGGACACCCTCTTCGCGACATCGTTGACAACAATTCTAAATCCAGGCACCCGTTGCGCGACATCGGTGAAAGCTCTTCCTAACACAGACATTCATTGCGCGAAATCAGTGACACCCATTGCGCGACATTGGTGACACCTTGTCTTAACACAGACACCCAATGCGCAACATCAGTGACACGTCATCTTAACACGACGCACATTCCGCAACATCAGTGACACGTCTTCTTAGCACAGACACGCATTGCGCCACATCGGCGACACGTCTTCTGAACCCGATCGTCTTTTGCACGAGATCCATGACACCTCTTCCTAACACAGACACCCATTGTGCGTCATTGGTGACAACAATTCTGAATCCAGGCACCCCATGCGCGACATCGGTGACACCTTTTCTCAACACCGACACCCGCTGCGCAGCATCGGTGAAACGTCTTCTAAACCCGATCGCCTTTTGCACGAGATGGGTGACACGACATCTGAATCCGAACACCCTTTGTGCGACATCGTTGACAAAAATTCTGAATCCAGGCACCCCTTTCGCGAAAATTGGTGACAACAATCCTTACTCCAGGCACCCATTGCGCGACATTGGTGACGCCTTTCCTTAACACGTCACCCATTGTGCGACATCGTTGACAACAATTCTGAATCCAGGCACCCCTTGCGCGACATTGGTGACACCTTTTCTCAACACCGACACCCGTTGCGCAGCATCGGTGACACGTCTTCTAAACCCGATCGCCTTTTGCACGAGATGGGTGACACGACATCTGAATCCGAACACCCTTTGTGCGACATCGTTGACAAAAATTCTGAATCCAGGCACCCCTTTCGCGACATTGGTGACAACAATCCTTACTCCAGGCATCCATTGCGCGACATCGGTGGAATGCCTTCTGAACTCGGCCGTCTTTTGCACGAGATGGGTGACGCGACGTGTGAATCCGAACGCCCTTTGTGCGACATCGTTGACAACAATTCTGAATCCGGGCACCCGTTGCGCGACATCGGTGAAACCTCTTCCTAACACAGACATTCATTGCGCGAAATCAGTGACACCCATTGCGCGACATTGGTGACACCTTTCCTTAACACGTCACCCATTGTGCGACATTGGTGACAACAATTCTGAATCCAGGCACCCCTTGCGCGACATTGGTGACACCTTTCCTTAACACAGACACCCATTGCGCGACATTGGTGACAACAATACTTACTCCAGGCACCCCTTACGTCACATCGGTGACACCTCTTCTTATCACAGACACCCATTGCGCGACATTGGTGACACCTTTCCTTAACACAGACACCCATTGCGCGACATTGGTGACAACAATACTTACTCCAGGCACCCCTTACGTGACATCGGTGACACCTCTTCTTATCACAGACAACCATTGCGCGACATCGGTAGCATGTTTTCTGAACCCGACAATCTTTTGCACGAGATGGGTGACACACCGTCTGAATCCGGACACCCTCTTCGCGACATCGTTGACAACAATTCTAAATCCAGGCACCCGTTGCGCGACATCGGTGAAAGCTCTTCCTAACACAGACATTCATTGCGCGAAATCAGTGACACCCATTGCGCGACATTGGTGACACCTTGTCTTAACACAGACACCCAATGCGCAACATCAGTGACACGTCATCTTAACACGACGCACATTCCGCAACATCAGTGACACGTCTTCTTAGCACAGACACGCATTGCGCCACATCGGCGACACGTCTTCTGAACCCGATCGTCTTTTGCACGAGATCCATGACACCTCTTCCTAACACAGACACCCATTGTGCGTCATTGGTGACAACAATTCTGAATCCAGGCACCCCATGCGCGACATCGGTGACACCTTTTCTCAACACCGACACCCGCTGCGCAGCATCGGTGAAACGTCTTCTAAACCCGATCGCCTTTTGCACGAGATGGGTGACACGACATCTGAATCCGAACACCCTTTGTGCGACATCGTTGACAAAAATTCTGAATCCAGGCACCCCTTTCGCGAAAATTGGTGACAACAATCCTTACTCCAGGCACCCATTGCGCGACATTGGTGACGCCTTTCCTTAACACGTCACCCATTGTGCGACATCGTTGACAACAATTCTGAATCCAGGCACCCCTTGCGCGACATTGGTGACACCTTTTCTCAACACCGACACCCGTTGCGCAGCATCGGTGACACGTCTTCTAAACCCGATCGCCTTTTGCACGAGATGGGTGACACGACATCTGAATCCGAACACCCTTTGTGCGACATCGTTGACAAAAATTCTGAATCCAGGCACCCCTTTCGCGACATTGGTGACAACAATCCTTACTCCAGGCATCCATTGCGCGACATCGGTGGAATGCCTTCTGAACTCGGCCGTCTTTTGCACGAGATGGGTGACGCGACGTGTGAATCCGAACGCCCTTTGTGCGACATCGTTGACAACAATTCTGAATCCGGGCACCCGTTGCGCGACATCGGTGAAACCTCTTCCTAACACAGACATTCATTGCGCGAAATCAGTGACACCCATTGCGCGACATTGGTGACACCTTTCCTTAACACGTCACCCATTGTGCGACATTGGTGACAACAATTCTGAATCCAGGCACCCCTTGCGCGACATTGGTGACACCTTTCCTTAACACAGACACCCATTGCGCGACATTGGTGACAACAATACTTACTCCAGGCACCCCTTACGTCACATCGGTGACACCTCTTCTTATCACAGACACCCATTGCGCGACATTGGTGACAACAATACTTACTCCAGGCACCCCTTACGTGACATCGGTGACACCTCTTCTTATCACAGACAACCATTGCGCGACATCGGTAGCATGTTTTCTGAACCCGACAATCTTTTGCACGAGATGGGTGACACACCGTCTGAATCCGGACACCCTCTTCGCGACATCGTTGACAACAATTCTAAATCCAGGCACCCGTTGCGCGACATCGGTGAAAGCTCTTCCTAACACAGACATTCATTGCGCGAAATCAGTGACACCCATTGCGCGACATTGGTGACACCTTGTCTTAACACAGACACCCAATGCGCAACATCAGTGACACGTCATCTTAACACGACGCACATTCGGCGACATCAGTGACACGTCTTCTTAGCACACACACGCATTGCGCCACATCGGTGACACGTCTTCTGAACCCGACCGTCTTTTGCACGAGATCCATGACACCTCTTCCTAACACAGACACCCATTGTGCGACATCGGTGACACCCATTGCGCGACATTGGTGACACCTTTCTTTAACACGTCACCCATTGTGCGACATAGGTGACAACAATTCTGAATCCAGGCACCCCTTGCGCGACATTGGTGACACCTTTTCTCAACACCGACACCCGTTGCGCAGCATCGGTGACACGTCTTCTAAACCCAATCGCCTTTTGCACGAGATGGGTGACACGACATCTGAATCCGAACACCCTTTGTGCGACATCGTTGACAAAAATTCTGAATCCAGGCACCCCTTTCGCGACATTGGTGACACCTTTCCTTAACACAGACACCCATTGCGCGACATCGTTGACAACAATCCTTACTCCAGGCACCCCTTACGTGACATCGGTGACACCTCTCCTTATCACAGACACCCATTGCGCGACATCGGTGGAATGCCTTCTGAACTCGGCCGTCTTTTGCACGAGATGTGTGACGCGACATCTGAATCCGAACACCCTTTGTGCGACATCTGTGACAACAATTCTGAATCCAGGCACCCCTTGCGCGACATTGGTGACACCTTTCCTTAACACAGACACCCATTGCGCGACATCGTTGACAACAATCCTTACTCCAGGCACCCCTTACGTGACATCGGTGACACCTCTCCTTATCACAGACACCCATTGCGCGACATCGGTGGAATGCCTTCTGAACTCGGCCGTCTTTTGCACGAGATGTGTGACGCGACATCTGAATCCGAACACCCTTTGTGCGACATCTGTGACAACAATTCTGAATCCAGGCACCCCTTGCGCGACATTGGTGACACCTTTCCTTAACACAGACACCCATTGCGCGACATTGGTGACACCTTTTCTCAACACCGACACCCGTTGCGCAGCATCGGTGACACGTCTTCTAAACCCGATCGCCTTTTGCACGAGATGGGTGACGCGACGTGTGAATCCGAACGCTCTTTGTGCGACATCGTTGACAACAATTCTGAATCCAGCCACCCGTTGCGCGACATCGGTGAAACCTCTTCCTAACACAGACATTCATTGCGCGAAATCAGTGACACCCATTGCGCGACATTGGTGACACCTTTCCTTAACACGTCACCCATTGTGCGACATTGGTGACAACAATTCTGAATCCAGGCACCCCTTGCGCGACATTGGTGACACCTTTCCTTAACACAGACACCCATTGCGCGACATTGGTGACAACAATACTTACTCCAGGCACCCCTTACGTGACATCGGTGACACCTCTTCTTATCACAGACACCCATTGCGCGACATCGGTAGCATGTTTTCTGAACCCGACAATCTTTTGCACGAGATGGGTGACACACCGTCTGAATCCGGACACCCTCTTCGCGACATCGTTGACAACAATTCTAAATCCAGGCACCCGTTGCGCGACATCGGTGAAACCTCTTCCTAACACAGACATTCATTGCGCGAAATCAGTGACACCCATTGCGCGACATTGGTGACACCTTTCTTTAACACGTCACCCATTGTGCGACATCGGTGACAACAATTCTGAATCCAGGCACCCCTTGCGCGACATTGGTGACACCTTTCCTTAACACAGACACCCATTGCGCGACATTGGTGACAACAATACTTACTCCAGGCACCCCTTACGTGACATCGGTGACACCTCTTCTTATCACAGACACCCGTTGCGCGACATCGGTGAAAGCTCTTCCTAACACAGACATTCATTGCGCGAAATCAGTGACACCCATTGCGCGACATTGGTGACACCTTTCCTTAACACAGACACCCATTGCGCGACATCGTTGACAACAATCCTTACTCCAGGCACCCCTTACGTGACATCGGTGACACCTCTCCTTATCACAGACACCCATTGCGCGACATCGGTGGAATGCCTTCTGAACTCGGCCGTCTTTTGCACGAGATGTGTGACGCGACATCTGAATCCGAACACCCTTTGTGCGACATCTGTGACAACAATTCTGAATCCAGGCACCCCTTGCGCGACATTGGTGACACCTTTCCTTAACACAGACACCCATTGCGCGACATTGGTGACACCTTTTCTCAACACCGACACCCGTTGCGCAGCATCGGTGACACGTCTTCTAAACCCGATCGCCTTTTGCACGAGATGGGTGACGCGACGTGTGAATCCGAACGCTCTTTGTGCGACATCGTTGACAACAATTCTGAATCCAGCCACCCGTTGCGCGACATCGGTGAAACCTCTTCCTAACACAGACATTCATTGCGCGAAATCAGTGACACCCATTGCGCGACATTGGTGACACCTTTCCTTAACACGTCACCCATTGTGCGACATTGGTGACAACAATTCTGAATCCAGGCACCCCTTGCGCGACATTGGTGACACCTTTCCTTAACACAGACACCCATTGCGCGACATTGGTGACAACAATACTTACTCCAGGCACCCCTTACGTCACATCGGTGACACCTCTTCTTATCACAGACACCCATTGCGCGACATTGGTGACACCTTTCCTTAACACAGACACCCATTGCGCGACATTGGTGACAACAATACTTACTCCAGGCACCCCTTACGTGACATCGGTGACACCTCTTCTTATCACAGACAACCATTGCGCGACATCGGTAGCATGTTTTCTGAACCCGACAATCTTTTGCACGAGATGGGTGACACACCGTCTGAATCCGGACACCCTCTTCGCGACATCGTTGACAACAATTCTAAATCCAGGCACCCGTTGCGCGACATCGGTGAAAGCTCTTCCTAACACAGACATTCATTGCGCGAAATCAGTGACACCCATTGCGCGACATTGGTGACACCTTGTCTTAACACAGACACCCAATGCGCAACATCAGTGACACGTCATCTTAACACGACGCACATTCCGCAACATCAGTGACACGTCTTCTTAGCACAGACACGCATTGCGCCACATCGGCGACACGTCTTCTGAACCCGATCGTCTTTTGCACGAGATCCATGACACCTCTTCCTAACACAGACACCCATTGTGCGTCATTGGTGACAACAATTCTGAATCCAGGCACCCCATGCGCGACATCGGTGACACCTTTTCTCAACACCGACACCCGCTGCGCAGCATCGGTGAAACGTCTTCTAAACCCGATCGCCTTTTGCACGAGATGGGTGACACGACATCTGAATCCGAACACCCTTTGTGCGACATCGTTGACAAAAATTCTGAATCCAGGCACCCCTTTCGCGAAAATTGGTGACAACAATCCTTACTCCAGGCACCCATTGCGCGACATCGGTGGAATGCCTTCTGAATTCGGCCGTCTTTTGCACGAGATGGGTGACGCGACGTGTGAATCCGAACGCCCTTTGTGCGACACCGTTGACAACAATTCTGAATCCGGGCACCCGTTGCGCGACATCGGTGAAACCTCTTCCTAACACAGACATTCATTGGGCGAAATCAGTGACACCCATTGCGCGACATTGGTGACGCCTTTCCTTAACACGTCACCCATTGTGCGACATCGTTGACAACAATTCTGAATCCAGGCACCCCTTGCGCGACATTGGTGACACCTTTCCTTAACACAGACACCCATTGCGCGACATTGGTGACGCCTTTCCTTAACACGTCACCCATTGTGCGACATCGTTGACAACAATTCTGAATCCAGGCACCCCTTGCGCGACATTGGTGACACCTTTTCTCAACACCGACACCCGTTGCGCAGCATCGGCGACACGTCTTCTGAACCCGATCGTCTTCTGCACGAGATCCATGACACCTCTTCCTTACACAGACACCCATTGCGCGACATCGTTGACAACAATCCTTACTCCAGGCACCCCTTACGTGACATCGGTGACACCTCTCCTTATCACAGACACCCACTGCGCGACATCGGCGACACGTCTTCTGAACCCGATCGTCTTTTGCACGAGATCCATGACACCTCTTCCTAACACAGACACCCATTGCGCGACATCGCTGACAACAATCCTTACTCCAGGCACCCCTTACGTGACATCGGTGACACCTCTTCTTATCACAGACACCCATTGCGCGACATCGGCGACACGTCTTCTTAACTCGGCCGTCTTTTGCACGAGAAGCGAGACGCGACGTGTGAATCCGAACGCCCTTTGTGCGACATCGTTGACAACAATTCTGAATCCAGGCACCCGTTGCGCGACATTGGTGACACATTTTCTTAACACGTCACCTATTGTGCGACATCGGTGACAACAATTCTGAATCCAGGCACCCCTTGCACAAGATCCATGACACCTCTTCCTAACACAGACACCCATTGCGCGACATCGGTGACAACAATTCTGAATCCAGGCACCCCATGCGCGACATCGGTGACACCTTTGCTTAACACAGACACGCATTGCGCAGCATCGGTGACACGTCTTCTAAACCCGATCTCCTTTTGCACGAGATCCATGACACCTATTCCTAACACAGACACTCATTGTGCGACATCGGTGACAACAATTCTGAATCCAGGCACCCCATGCGCGAGATCCATGACACCTCTTCCTAACACAGACACCCATTGCGCAACATCGGTGACAACAATTCTGAATCCAGGCACCCCATGCGCGACATCGTTGAAACCTCTTCCTAACCCAGACATTCATTGCGCGAAATCAGTGACACCCATTGCGCGACATTGGTGACACCTTGTCTTAACACAGACACCCAATGCGCAACATCAGTGACACGTCTTCTTAGCACACACACGCATTGCGCCACATCGGTGACACGTCTTCTGAACCCGACCGTCTTTTGCACGAGATCCATGACACCTCTTCCTAACACAGACACCCATTGTGCGACATCGGTGACACCCATTGCGCGACATTGGTGACACCTTTTCTCAACACCGACACCCGTTGCGCAGCATCGGTGACACGTCTTCTAAACCCAATCTCCTTTTGCACGAGATGGGTGACACGACATCTGAATCCGAACACCCTTTGTGCGACATCTGTGACAACAATTCTGAATCCAGGCACCCCTTGCGCGACATTGGTGACACCTTTCCTTAACACAGACACCCATTGCGCGACATTGGTGACACCTTTTCTCAACACCGACACCCGTTGCGCAGCATCGGTGACACCTCTTCTAAACCCGATCGCCTTTTGCACGAGATGGGTGACACGACATCTGAATCCGAACACCCTTTGTGCGACATCGGTGACAACAATTCTGAATCCAGGCACCCCATGCGCGAGATCCATGACACCTCTTCCTAACACAGACACCCATTGCGCAACATCGGTGACAACAATTCTCAATCCAGGCACCCCATGCGCGACATTGGTGACACCTTTTCTCAACACCGACACCCGTTGCGCAGCATCGGTGACACGTCTTCTAAACCCGATCGCCTTTTGCACGAGATGGGTGACACGACATCTGAATCCGAACACCCTTTGTGCGACATCGTTGACAAAAATTCTGAATCCAGGCACCCCTTTCGCGACATTGGTGACACCTTTCCTTAACACAGACACCCATTGCGCGACATCGTTGACAACAATCCTTACTCCAGGCACCCCTTACGTGACATCGGTGACACCTCTCCTTATCACAGACACCCATTGCGCGACATCGGTGGAATGCCTTCTGAACTCGGCCGTCTTTTGCACGAGATGGGTGACGCGACGTGTGAATCCGAACGCTCTTTGTGCGACATCGTTGACAACAATTCTGAATCCAGCCACCCATTGCGCGACATTGGTGACACCTTTCCTTAACACAGACACCCATTGCGCGACATTGGTGACACCTTTTCTCAACACCGACACCCGTTGCGCAGCATCGGTGACACGTCTTCTAAACCCGATCGCCTTTTGCACGAGATGGGTGACACGACATCTGAATCCGAACACCCTTTGTGCGACATCGTTGACAAAAATTCTGTATCCAGGCACCCCTTTCGCGACATTGGTGACACCTCTTCTTATCACAGACACCCATTGCGCGACATCGGTGGAATGCCTTCTGAACTCGGCCGTCTTTTGCCCGAGATGGGTGACGCGACGTCTGAATCCGGACACCCTCTTCGCGACACTGGTGACATCTTTTCTTAAAATAGACACCCATTGCGCGACACAGGTGAAACCTTTTCTTAACATTGACACGCATTGCGCGAAATCGGTAGCATGTCTTCTGAACCCGACAATCTTTTGCACGAGATGGGTGACACACCGTCTGAATCCGGACACCCTCTTCGCGACATCGTTGACAAAAATTCTGAATCCAGGCACCCCTTTCGCGACATTGGTGACACCTTTCCTTAACACAGACACCCATTGCGCTACATCGTTGACAACAATCCTTACTCCAGGCACCTCTTACGTGACATCGGTGACACCTCTTCTTATCACAGGCACCCATTGCGCGACATCGGTGGAATGCCTTCTGAACTCGGCCGTCTTTTGCACGAGATGGTTGACGCGACGTGTGAATCCGAACGCCCTTTGTGCGACATCGTTGACAACAATTCTGAATCCAGGCACCCGTTGCGCGACATCGGTGAAACCTCTTCCTAACACAGACATTCATTGCGCGAAATCAGTGACACCCATTGCGCGACATTGGTGACACCTTGTCTTAACACAGACACCCAATGCGCAACATCAGTGACACGTCATCTTAACACGACGCACATTCCGCAACATCAGTGACACGTCTTCTTAGCACACACACGCATTGCGCCACATCGGTGACACGTCTTCTGAACCCGACCGTCTTTTGCACGAGATCCATGACACCTCTTCCTAACACAGACACCCATTGTGCGACATCGGTGACACCCATTGCGCGACATTGGTGACACCTTTCTTTAACACGTCACCCATTGTGCGACATATGTGACAACAATTCTGAATCCAGGCACCCCTTGCGCGACATTGGTGACACCTTTTCTCAACACCGACACCCGTTGCGCAGCATCGGTGACACGTCTTCTAAACCCAATCTCCTTTTGCACGAGATGGGTGACACGACATCTGAATCCGAACACCCTTTGTGCGACATCGTTGACAAAAATTCTGAGTCCAGGCACCCCTTTGGCGACATTGGTGACACCTTTCCTTAACACAGACACCATTGCGCGACTTCGTTGACAACAATCCTTACTCCAGGCACCCCTTACGTCACATCGGTGACACCTCTTCTTATCACAGACACCCATTGCGCGACATCGGTGGAATGCCTTCTGAACTCGGCCGTCTTTTGCACGAGATGGGTGACGCGACGTGTGAATCCGAACGCCCTTTGTGCGACATCGTTGACAACAATTCTGAATCCAGGCACCCGTTGCGCGACATCGGCGAAACCTCTTCCTAACACAGACATTCATTGCGCGAAATCAGTGACACCCATTGCGCGACATTGGTGACACCTTTCTTTAACACGTCACCCATTGTGCGACATCGGTGACAACAATTCTGAATCCAGGCACCCCTTGCGCGACATTGGTGACACCTTTCCTTAACACAGACACCCTTTGTGCGACATCGTTGACAAAAATTCTGAATCCAGGCACCCCTTTCGCAACATTGGTGACACCTCTTCTTATCACAGACACCCATTGCGCGACATCGGTGGAATGCCTTCTGAACTCGGCCGTCTTTTGCACGAGATGGGTGACGCGACGTCTGAATCCGGACACCCTCTTCGCGACACTGGTGACATCTTTTCTTAAAATAGACACCCATTGCGCGACACAGGTGAAACCATTTTTTAACATTGACACGCATTGCGCGAAATCGGTAGCATGTCTTCTGAACCCGACAATCTTTTGCACGAGATGGTTGACGCGACGTGTGAATCCGAACGCCCTTGGTGCGACATCGTTGACAAAAATTCTGAATCCAGGCACCCCTTTCGCGACATTGGTGACACCTTTCCTTAACACAGACACCCATTGCGCTACATCGTTGACAACAATCCTTACTCCAGGCACCTCTTACGTGACATCGGTGACACCTCTTCTTATCACAGGCACCCATTGCGCGACATCGGTGGAATGCCTTCTGAACTCGGCCGTCTTTTGCACGAGATGGTTGACGCGACGTGTGAATCCGAACGCCCTTGGTGCGACATCGTTGACAACAATTCTGAATCCAGGCACCCGTTGCGCGACATCGGTGAAACCTCTTCCTAACACAGACATTCATTGCGCGAAATCAGTGACACCCATTGCGCGACATTGGTGACACCTTGTCTTAACACAGACACCCAATGCGCAACATCAGTGACACGTCATCTTAACACGACGCACATTCCGCAACATCAGTGACACGTCTTCTTAGCACACACACGCATTGCGCCACATCGGTGACACGTCTTCTGAACCCGACCGTCTTTTGCACGAGATCCATGACACCTCTTCCTAACACAGACACCCATTGTGCGACATCGGTGACACCCATTGCGCGACATTGGTGACACCTTTCTTTAACACGTCACCCATTGTGCGACATAGGTGACAACAATTCTGAATCCAGGCACCCCTTGCGCGACATTGGTGACACCTTTTCTCAACACCGACACCCGTTGCGCAGCATCGGTGACACGTCTTCTAAACCCAATCTCCTTTTGCACGAGATGGGTGACACGACATCTGAATCCGAACACCCTTTGTGCGACATCGTTGACAAAAATTCTGAGTCCAGGCACCCCTTTGGCGACATTGGTGACACCTTTCCTTAACACAGACACCATTGCGCGACTTCGTTGACAACAATCCTTACTCCAGGCACCCCTTACGTCACATCGGTGACACCTCTTCTTATCACAGACACCCATTGCGCGACATCGGTGGAATGCCTTCTGAACTCGGCCGTCTTTTGCACGAGATGGGTGACGCGACGTGTGAATCCGAACGCCCTTTGTGCGACATCGTTGACAACAATTCTGAATCCAGGCACCCGTTGCGCGACATCGGCGAAACCTCTTCCTAACACAGACATTCATTGCGCGAAATCAGTGACACCCATTGCGCGACATTGGTGACACCTTTCTTTAACACGTCACCCATTGTGCGACATCGGTGACAACAATTCTGAATCCAGGCACCCCTTGCGCGACATTGGTGACACCTTTCCTTAACACAGACACCCTTTGTGCGACATCGTTGACAAAAATTCTGAATCCAGGCACCCCTTTCGCAACATTGGTGACACCTCTTCTTATCACAGACACCCATTGCGCGACATCGGTGGAATGCCTTCTGAACTCGGCCGTCTTTTGCACGAGATGGGTGACGCGACGTCTGAATCCGGACACCCTCTTCGCGACACTGGTGACATCTTTTCTTAAAATAGACACCCATTGCGCGACACAGGTGAAACCATTTCTTAACATTGACACGCATTGCGCGAAATCGGTAGCATGTCTTCTGAACCCGACAATCTTTTGCACGAGATGGTTGACGCGACGTGTGAATCCGAACGCCCTTGGTGCGACATCGTTGACAAAAATTCTGAATCCAGGCACCCCTTTCGCGACATTGGTGACACCTTTCCTTAACACAGACACCCATTGCGCTACATCGTTGACAACAATCCTTACTCCAGGCACCTCTTACGTGACATCGGTGACACCTCTTCTTATCACAGGCACCCATTGCGCGACATCGGTGGAATGCCTTCTGAACTCGGCCGTCTTTTGCACGAGATGGTTGACGCGACGTGTGAATCCGAACGCCCTTGGTGCGACATCGTTGACAACAATTCTGAATCCAGGCACCCGTTGCGCGACATCGGTGAAACCTCTTCCTAACACAGACATTCATTGCGCGAAATCAGTGACACCCATTGCGCGACATTGGTGACACCTTGTCTTAACACAGACACCCAATGCGCAACATCAGTGACACGTCATCTTAACACGACGCACATTCCGCAACATCAGTGACACGTCTTCTTAGCACACACACGCATTGCGCCACATCGGTGACACGTCTTCTGAACCCGACCGTCTTTTGCACGAGATCCATGACACCTCTTCCTAACACAGACACCCATTGTGCGACATCGGTGACACCCATTGCGCGACATTGGTGACACCTTTCTTTAACACGTCACCCATTGTGCGACATAGGTGACAACAATTCTGAATCCAGGCACCCCTTGCGCGACATTGGTGACACCTTTTCTCAACACCGACACCCGTTGCGCAGCATCGGTGACACGTCTTCTAAACCCAATCTCCTTTTGCACGAGATGGGTGACACGACATCTGAATCCGAACACCCTTTGTGCGACATCGTTGACAAAAATTCTGAGTCCAGGCACCCCTTTGGCGACATTGGTGACACCTTTCCTTAACACAGACACCATTGCGCGACTTCGTTGACAACAATCCTTACTCCAGGCACCCCTTACGTCACATCGGTGACACCTCTTCTTATCACAGACACCCATTGCGCGACATCGGTGGAATGCCTTCTGAACTCGGCCGTCTTTTGCACGAGATGGGTGACGCGACGTGTGAATCCGAACGCCCTTTGTGCGACATCGTTGACAACAATTCTGAATCCAGGCACCCGTTGCGCGACATCGGCGAAACCTCTTCCTAACACAGACATTCATTGCGCGAAATCAGTGACACCCATTGCGCGACATTGGTGACACCTTTCTTTAACACGTCACCCATTGTGCGACATCGGTGACAACAATTCTGAATCCAGGCACCCCTTGCGCGACATTGGTGACACCTTTCCTTAACACAGACACCCTTTGTGCGACATCGTTGACAAAAATTCTGAATCCAGGCACTCCTTTCGCGACATTGGTGACACCTCTTCTTATCACAGACACCCATTGCGCGACATCGGTGGAATGCCTTCTGAACTCGGCCGTCTTTTGCACGAGATGGGTGACGCGACGTCTGAATCCGGACACCCTCTTCGCGACACTGGTGACATCTTTTCTTAAAATAGACCCCCATTGCGCGACACAGGTGAAACCTTTTCTTAACATTGACACGCATTGCGCGAAATCGGTAGCATGTCTTCTGAACCCGACAATCTTTTGCACGAGATGGGTGACACACCGTCTGAATCCGGACACCCTCTTCGCGACATCGTTGACAAAAATTCTGAATCCAGGCACCCCTTTCGCGACATTGGTGACACCTTTCCTTAACACAGACACCCATTGCGCTACATCGTTGACAACAATCCTTAATCCAGGCACCTCTTACGTGACATCGGTGACACCTCTTCTTATCACAGGCACCCATTGCGCGACATCGGTGGAATGCCTTCTGAACTCGGCCGTCTTTTGCACGAGATGTTTGACGCGACGTGTGAATCCGAACGCCCTTTGTGCGACATCGTTGACAACAATTCTGAATCCAGGCACCCGTTGCGCGACATCGGTGAAACCTCTTCCTAACACAGACATTCATTGCGCGAAATCAGTGACACCCATTGCGCGACATTGGTGACACCTTGTCTTAACACAGACACCCAATGCGCAACATCAGTGACACGTCATCTTAACACGACGCACATTCCGCAACATCAGTGACACGTCTTCTTAGCACACACACGCATTGCGCCACATCGGTGACACGTCTTCTGAACCCGACCGTCTTTTGCACGAGATCCATGACACCTCTTCCTAACACAGACACCCATTGTGCGACATCGGTGACACCCATTGCGCGACATTGGTGACACCTTTCTTTAACACGTCACCCATTGTGCGACATAGGTGACAACAATTCTGAATCCAGGCACCCCTTGCGCGACATTGGTGACACCTTTTCTCAACACCGACACCCGTTGCGCAGCATCGGTGACACGTCTTCTAAACCCAATCTCCTTTTGCACGAGATGGGTGACACGACATCTGAATCCGAACACCATTTGTGCGACATCTGTGACAACAATTCTGAATCCAGGCACCCCTTGCGCGACATTGGTGACACCTTTCCTTAACACAGACACCCATTGCGCGACATTGGTGACACCTTTTCTCAACACCGACACCCGTTGCGCAGCATCGGTGACACGTCTTCTAAACCCGATCGCCTTTTGCACGAGATGGGTGACGCGACGTGTGAATCCGAACGCCCTTTGTGCGACATCGTTGACAACAATTCTGAATCCAGGCACCCGTTGCGCGACATCGGTGAAACCTCTTCCTAACACAGACATTCATTGCGCGAAATCAGTGACACCCATTGCGCGACATTGGTGACACCTTTCTTTAACACGTCACCCATTGTGCGACATCTGTGACAACAATTCTGAATCCAGGCACCCATTGCGCGACATTGGTGACACCTTGTCTTAACACAGACACCCAATGCGCAACATCAGTGACACGTCATCTTAACACGACGCACATTCCGCAACATCAGTGACACGTCTTCTTAGCACACACACGCATTGCGCCACATCGGTGACACGTCTTCTGAACCCGATCGTCTTTTGCACGAGATCCATGACACCTCTTCCTAACACAGACACCCATTGTGCGTCATTGGTGACAACAATTCTGAATCCAGGCACCCCATGCGCGACATCGGTGACACCTTTGCTTAACACAGACACATATTGCGCGACATCGGTGACAACAATTCTCAACCCGGTCGCCTTTTGCACGAGATCCATGACACATCTTCCTAACACAGACACCCATTGCGCGTCATTGGTGACACATTTTCTTAACACGTCACCCATTTTGCGACATCGCTGAAAACAATTCTGAATCCAGGCACCACTTACGTGACATTGGTGACACCTTTTCTCAACACCGACACCCGTTGCGCAGCATCGGTGACACGTCTTCTAAACCCGATCGCCTTTTGCACGAGATGGGTGACACGACATCTGAATCCGAACACCCTTTGTGCGACATCGTTGACAAAAATTCTGAATCCAGGCACTCCTTGCGCGACATTGGTGACACCTTTCCTTAACACAGACACCCATTGCGCGACATCGTTGACAACAATACTTACTCCAGGCACCCCTTACGTGACATCGGTGACACCTCTTCTTATCACAGACACCCATTGCGCGACATCGGTGGAATGCCTTCTGATCTCGGCCGTCTTTTGCACGAGATGGGTGACGCGACGTCTGAATCCTGACACCCTCTTCGCGACACTGGTGACATCTTTTCTTAAAATAGACACCCATTGCGCGACACAGGTGAAACCTTTTCTTAACATTGACACGCATTGCGCGAAATCGGTAGCATGTCTTCTGAACCCGACAACCTTTTGCACGAGATGGGTGACACACCGTCTGAATCCGGACACCCTCTTCGCGACATCGTTGACAACAATTCTAAATCCAGGCACCCGTTGCGCGACATCGGTGAAAGCTCTTCCTAACACAGACACCCAATGCGCAACATCAGTGACACCTCATCTTAACACGACGCACATTCCGCAACATCAGTGACACGTCTTCTTAGCACAGACACGCATTGCGCAACATCGGCGACACGTCTTCTGAACCCGATCGTCTTTTGCACGAGATCCATGACACCTCTTCCTAACACAGACACCCATTGTGCGTCATTGGTGACAACAATTCTGAATCCAGGCACCCCATTGCGCGTCATTGGTGACACATTTTCTTAACACGTCACCCATTTTGCGACATCGCTGAAAACAATTCTGAATCCAGGCACCACTTACGTGACATTGGTGACACCTTTTCTCAACACCGACACCCGTTGCGCAGCATCGGTGAAACGTCTTCTAAACCCGATCGCCTTTTGCACGAGATGGGTGACACGACATCTGAATGCGAACACCCTTTGTGCGACATCGTTGACAAAAATTCTGAATCCAGGCACCCCTTGCGCGACATTGGTGACACCTTTCCTTAACACAGACACCCATTGCGCGACATTGGTGACACCTTTTCTCAACACCGACACACGTTGCGCAGCATCGGTGGAATGCCTTCTGAACTCGGCCGTCTTTTGCACGAGATGGGTGACGCGACGTGTGAATCCGAACGCCCTTTGTGCGACATCGTTGACAACAATTCTGAATCCAGGCACCCGTTGCGCGACATCGGTGAAACCTCTTCCTAACACAGACATTCATTGCGCGAAATCAGTGACACCCATTGCGCGACATTGGTGACACCTTTCTTTAACACGTCACCCATTGTGCGACATCTGTGACAACAATTCTGAATCCAGGCACCCCTTGCGCGACATTGGTGACACCTTTCCTTAACACAGACACCCATTGCGCGACATTGGTGACACCTTTTCTCAACACCGACACCCGTTGCGCAGCATCGGTGACACGTATTCTAAACCCGATCGCCTTTTGCACGAGATGGGTGACACGACATCTGAATCCGAACACCCTTTGTGCGACATCGTTGACAAAAATTCTGAATCCAGGCACCCCTTTCGCGACATTGGTGACACCTTTCCTTAACACAGACACCCATTGCGCGACATCGTTGACAACAATCCTTACTCCAGGCACCCCTTACGTGACATCGGTGACACCTCTCCTTATCACAGACACCCATTGCGCGACATCGGTGGAATGCCTTCTAAACTCGGCCGTCTTTTGCACGAGATGGGTGACGCGACGTGTGAATCCGAACGCTCTTTGTGCGACATCGTTGACAACAATTCTGAATCCAGCCACCCGTTGCGCGACATCGGTGAAACCTCTTCCTAACACAGACATTCATTGCGCGAAATCAGTGACACCCCTTGCGCGACATTGGTGACACCTTTCCTTAACACAGACACCCATTGCGCGACATTGGTGACACCTTTTCTCAACACCGACACCCGTTGCGCAGCATCGGTGACACGTCTTCTAAACCCGATCGCCTTTTGCACGAGATGGGTGACACGACATCTGAATCCGAACACCCTTTGTGCGACATCGTTGACAAAAATTCTGTATCCAGGCACCCCTTTCGCGACATTGGTGACACCTCTTCTTATCACAGACACCCATTGCGCGACATCGGTGGAATGCCTTCTGAACTCGGCCGTCTTTTGCCCGAGATGGGTGACGCGACGTCTGAATCCGGACACCCTCTTCGCGACACTGGTGACATCTTTTCTTAAAATAGACACCCATTGCGCGACACAGGTGAAACCTTTTCTTAACATTGACACGCATTGCGCGAAATCGGTAGCATGTCTTCTGAACCCGACAATCTTTTGCACGAGATGGGTGACACACCGTCTGAATCCGGACACCCTCTTCGCGACATCGTTTACAACAATTCTAAATCCAGGCACCCGTTGCGCGACATCGGTGAAAGCTCTTCCTAACACAGACATTCATTGCGCGACATCGTTGACAACAATCCTTACTCCAGGCACCCCTTACGTGACATCGGTGACACCTCTCCTTATCACAGACACCCATTGCGCGACATCGGTGGAATGCCTTCTGAACTCGGCCGTCTTTTGCACGAGATGGGTGACGCGACGTGTGAATCCGAACGCTCTTTGTGCGACATCGTTGACAACAATTCTGAATCCAGCCACCCGTTGCGCGACATCGGTGAAACCTCTTCCTAACACAGACATTCATTGCGCGAAATCAGTGACACCCCTTGCGCGACATTGGTGACACCTTTCCTTAACACAGACACCCATTGCGCGACATTGGTGACACCTTTTCTCAACACCGACACCCGTTGCGCAGCATCGGTGACACGTCTTCTAAACCCGATCGCCTTTTGCACGAGATGGGTGACACGACATCTGAATCCGAACACCCTTTGTGCGACATCGTTGACAAAAATTCTGTATCCAGGCACCCCTTTCGCGACATTGGTGACACCTCTTCTTATCACAGACACCCATTGCGCGACATCGGTGGAATGCCTTCTGAACTCGGCCGTCTTTTGCCCGAGATGGGTGACGCGACGTCTGAATCCGGACACCCTCTTCGCGACACTGGTGACATTTTTCTTAAAATAGACACCCATTGCGCGACACAGGTGAAACCTTTTCTTAACATTGACACGCATTGCGCGAAATCGGTAGCATGTCTTCTGAACCCGACAATCTTTTGCACGAGATGGGTGACACACCGTCTGAATCCGGACACCCTCTTCGCGACATCGTTTACAACAATTCTAAATCCAGGCACCCGTTGCGCGACATCGGTGAAAGCTCTTCCTAACACAGACATTCATTGCGCGAAATCAGTGACACCCATTGCGCGACATTGGTGGCACCTTGTCTTAACACAGACACCCAATGCGCAACATCAGTGACACGTCATCTTAACACGACGCACATTCCGCAACATCAGTGACACGTCTTCTTAGCACAGACACGCATTGCGCCACATCGGCGACACGTCTTCTGAACCCGATCGTCTTTTGCACGAGATCCAGGCCCCTCTTCCTAACACAGACACCCATTGTGCGTCATTGGTGACAACAATTCTGAATCCAGGCACCCCATGCGCGACATCGGTGACACCTTTGCTTAACACAGACACACATTGCGCGACATCGGTGACAACAATTCTCAATCCAGGCACCCCATGCGCGACATCGGTGACACCTTTGCTTAACACAGACACGCATTGCGCGACATCGATGACACGTCTTCTCAACCCGGTCGCCTTTTGCACGAGATCCATGACACCTCTTCCTAACACAGACACCCATTGCGCGTCATTGGTGACACATTTTCTTAACACGTCACCCATTTTGCGACATCGCTGGAAACAATTCTGAATCCAGGCACCACTTACGTGACATTGGTGACACCTTTTCTCAACACCGACACCCGTTGCGCAGCATCGGTGACACGTCTTCTAAACCCGATCGCCTTTTGCACGAGATGGGTGACACGACATCTGAATCCGAACACCCTTTGTGCGACATCGTTGACAAAAATTCTGAATCCAGGCACCCCTTTCGCGACATTGGTGACACCTTTCCTTAACACAGACACCCATTGCGCTACATCGTTGACAACAATCCTTACTCCAGGCACCCCTTACGTGACACCGGTGACACCTCTTCTTATCACAGACACCCATTGCGCGACGTCGGTGGAATGCCTTCTGAACTCGGCCGTCTTTTGCACGAGATGGGTGACGCGACGTGTGAATCCGAACGCCCTTTGTGCGACATCGTTGACAACAATTCTGAATCCAGGCACCCGTTGCGCGACATCGGTGAAACCTCTTCCTAACACAGACATTCATTGCGCGAAATCAGTGACACCCATTGCGCGACATTGGTGACACCTTTCTTTAACACGTCACCCATTGCGCGACATCTGTGACAACAATTCTGAATCCAGGCACCCCTTGCGCGACATTGGTGACACCTTTCCTTAACACAGACACCCATTGCGCGACATTGGTGACACCTTTTCTCAACACCGACACCCGTTGCGCAGCATCGGTGACACGTATTCTAAACCCGATCGCCTTTTGCACGAGATGGGTGACACGACATCTGAATCCGAACACCCTTTGTGCGACATCGTTGACAAAAATTCTGAATCCAGGCACCCCTTTCGCGACATTGGTGACACCTTTCCTTAACACAGACACCCTTTGTGCGACATCGTTGACAAAAATTCTGAATCCAGGCACCCCTTGCGCGACATTGGTGACACCTTTCCTTAACACAGACACCCATTGCGCGACATTGGTGACACCTTTTCTCAACACCGACACCCGTTGCGCAGCATCGGTGACACGTCTTCTAAACCCGATCGCCTTTTGCACGAGATGGGTGACACGACATCTGAATCCGAACACCCTTTGTGCGACATCGTTGACAAAAATTCTGTATCCAGGCACCCCTTTCGCGACATTGGTGACACCTCTTCTTATCACAGACACCCATTGCGCGACATCGGTGGAATGCCTTCTGAACTCGGCCGTCTTTTGCCCGAGATGGGTGACGCGACGTCTGAATCCGGACACCCTCTTCGCGACACTGGTGACATCTTTTCTTAAAATAGACACCCATTACGCGACACAGGTGAAACCTTTTCTTAACATTGACACGCATTGCGCGAAATCGGTAGCATGTCTTCTGAACCCGACAATCTTTTGCACGAGATGGGTGACACACCGTCTGAATCCGGACACCCTCTTCGCGACATCGTTTACAACAATTCTAAATCCAGGCACCCGTTGCGCGACATCGGTGAAAGCTCTTCCTAACACAGACATTCATTGCGCGACATCGTTGACAACAATCCTTACTCCAGGCACCCCTTACGTGACATCGGTGACACCTCTCCTTATCACAGACACCCATTGCGCGACATCGGTGGAATGCCTTCTGAACTCGGCCGTCTTTTGCACGAGATGGGTGACGCGACGTGTGAATCCGAACGCTCTTTGTGCGACATCGTTGACAACAATTCTGAATCCAGCCACCCGTTGCGCGACATCGGTGAAACCTCTTCCTAACACAGACATTCATTGCGCGAAATCAGTGACACCCCTTGCGCGACATTGGTGACACCTTTCCTTAACACAGACACCCATTGCGCGACATTGGTGACACCTTTTCTCAACACCGACACCCGTTGCGCAGCATCGGTGACACGTCTTCTAAACCCGATCGCCTTTTGCACGAGATGGGTGACACGACATCTGAATCCGAACACCCTTTGTGCGACATCGTTGACAAAAATTCTGTATCCAGGCACCCCTTTCGCGACATTGGTGACACCTCTTCTTATCACAGACACCCATTGCGCGACATCGGTGGAATGCCTTCTGAACTCGGCCGTCTTTTGCCCGAGATGGGTGACGCGACGTCTGAATCCGGACACCCTCTTCGCGACACTGGTGACATCTTTTCTTAAAATAGACACCCATTGCGCGACACAGGTGAAACCTTTTCTTAACATTGACACGCATTGCGCGAAATCGGTAGCATGTCTTCTGAACCCGACAATCTTTTGCACGAGATGGGTGACACACCGTCTGAATCCGGACACCCTCTTCGCGACATCGTTTACAACAATTCTAAATCCAGGCACCCGTTGCGCGACATCGGTGAAAGCTCTTCCTAACACAGACATTCATTGCGCGAAATCAGTGACACCCATTGCGCGACATCGGTGACAACAATTCTGAATCCAGGCACCATGCGCGACATCGGTGACACCTTTGCTTAACACAGACACGCATTGCGCGACACCGGTGACAACAATTCTAAATCCAGGCACCCCTTGCACGAGATCCATGACACCTCTTCCTAACACAGACACCCATTGCGCGACATCGGTGACAACAATTCTGAATCCAGGCACCCCATGCGCGACATCGGTGACACCTTTGCTTAACACAGACACGCATTGCGCAGCATCGGTGACACGTCTTCTAAACCCGATCTCCTTTTGCACGAGATCCATGACACCTATTCCTAACACAGACACACATTGCGCGACATCGGTGACAACAATTCTGAATCCAGACACCCAATGCGCAACATCAGTGACACGTTATCTTAACACGACGCACATTCCGCAACATCAGTGACACGTCTTCTTAGCACACACACGCATTGCGCCACATCGGTGACACGTCTTCTGAACCCGACCGTCTTTTGCACGAGATCCATGCACCTCTTCCTAACACAGACACCCCATGCGCGACATCGGTGACAACAATTCTGAATGCAGGCACCCCATGCGCGACATCGGTGACACCTTTGCTTAACACATACACGCATTGCGCGACACCGGTGACAACAATTCTAAATCCAGGCACTCCTTGCACGACATCGGTGACACCTTTGCTTAACACATACACGCATTGCGCGACATCGATGACACGTCTTCTCAATCCCGTCGCCTTTCGCACGATATCCATGACAACTCTTCCTAACACAGACACGCATTGCGCGACACCGGTGACAACAATTCTAAATCCAGGCACTCCTTGCACGAGATCCATGACACCTCTTCCTAACACAGACACCCATTCCGCGACATCGGTGACAACAATTCTGAATCCAGGCACCCCATGCGCGACATCGTTGACACCTTTGCTTATCACATACACGCATTGCGCGACACCGGTGACAACAATTCTAAATCCAGGCACTCCTTGCACGAGATCCATGACACCGCTTCCTAAAACAGACACCCATTGCGCGACATCGGTGACAACAATTCTGAATCCAGGCACCCCATGCGCGACATCGGTGACACCTTTGCTTAACACATACACGCATTGCGCGACACCGGTGACAACAATTCTAAATCCAGGCACTCCTTGCACGAGATCCATGACACCTATTCCTAACACAGACACACATTGCGCGACATCGGTGACAACAATTCTGAATCCAGACACCCACTGCGCAACATCGGTGACACGTCTTCTGAACCCGATCGTCTTTTGCACGAGATCCATGGCACCTATTCCTAACACAGACACCCATTGTGCGACATCGGTGACAACAATTCTTAATCCAGGCACCCCTTGCACGAGATCCAGGCCCCTCTTCCTAACACAGACACCCATTGCGCGACATCGGTGACAACAATTCTGAATCCAGGCACCCATGCGCGACATTGGTGACACCTTTGCTTAACACAGACACGCATTGCGCGACACCGGTGACAACAATTCTAAATCCAGGCACCCCTTGCACGAGATCCATGACACCTCTTCCTAACACAGACACCCATTGCGCGACATCGGTGACAACAATTCTCAATCCAGGCACCCCATGCGCGACATCGGTGACACCTTTGCTTAACACATACACGCATTGCGCGACATCGATGACACGTCTTCTCAACCCGGTCGCCTTTTGCACGAGATCCATGACAACTCTTCCTAACACAGACACACATTGCGCGACATCGGTGACAACAATTCTGAATCCAGGCACCCCATGCGCGACATCGGTGACACCTTTGCTTAACACAGACACACATTGCGCGACATTGGTGACAACAATTCTCAATCCAGGCACCCCATGCGCGACATCGGTGACACCTTTGCTTAACACATACACGCATTGCGCGACATCGATGACACGTCTTCTCAACCCGGTCGCCTTTTGCACGAGATCCATGACAACTCTTCCTAACACAGACACACATTGCGCGACATCGGTGACAACAATTCTGAATCCAGGCACCCCATGCGCGACATCGGTGACACCTTTGCTTAACACATACACGCATTGCGCGACACCGGTGACAACAATTCTAAATCCAGGCACTCCTTGCACGAGATCCATGACACCTCTTCCTAACACAGACACCCATTGCGCGACATCGGTGACAACAATTCTGAATCCAGGCACCCCATGCGCGACATCGTTGACACCTTTGCTTATCACATACACGCATTGCGCGACACCGGTGACAACAATTCTAAATCCAGGCACTCCTTGCACGAGATCCATGACACCTCTTCCTAACACAGAATTCTGAATCCAGGCACCCCATGCGCGACATCGGTGACACCTTTGCTTAACACATACACGCATTGCGCGACACCGGTGACAACAATTCTAAATCCAGGCACTCCTTGCACGAGATCCATGACACCTATTCCTAACACAGACACACATTGCGCGACATCGGTGACAACAATTCTGAATCCAGACACCCACTGCGCAACATCGGTGACACGTCTTCTGAACCCGATCGTCTTTTGCACGAGATCCATGGCACCTATTCCTAACACAGACACCCATTGTGCGACATCGGTGACAACAATTCTTAATCCAGGTACCCCTTGCACGAGATCCAGGCCCCTCTTCCTAACACAGACACCCATTGCGCGACATCGGTGACAACAATTCTGAATCCAGGCACCCATGCGCGACATTGGTGAAACCTTTGCTTAACACAGACACGCATTGCGCGACACCGGTGGAATGCCTTCTGAACTCGGCCGTCTTTTGCACGAGACGGGTGAATCCGAACGCCCTTTGTGCGACATCGTTGACAACAATTCTGAATCCAGGCACCCGTTGCGCGACATCGGTGAAACCTCTTCCTAACACAGACATTCATTGCGCGAAATCAGTGACACCCATTGCGCGACATTGGTGACACCTTTCTTTAACACGTCACCCATTGTGCGACATCTGTGACAACAATTCTGAATCCAGGCACCCCTTGCGCGACATTGGTGACACCTTTCCTTAACACAGACACCCATTGCGCGACATTGGTGACACCTTTTCTCAACACCGACACCCGTTGCGCAGCATCGGTGACACGTATTCTAAACCCGATCGCCTTTTGCACGAGATGGGTGACACGACATCTGAATCCGAACACCCTTTGTGCGACATCGTTGACAAAAATTCTGAATCCAGGCAACCCTTTCGCGACATTGGTGACACCTTTCCTTAACACAGACACCCATTGCGCGACATCGTTGACAACAATGCTTACTCCAGGCACCCCTTACGTGACATCGGTGACACCTCTTCTTATCACAGACACCCATTGCGCGACATCGGTGGAATGCCTTCTGAACTCGGCCGTCTTTTGCACGAGATGGGTGACGCGACGTCTGAATCCGGACACCCTCTTCGCGACACTGGTGACATCTTTTCTTAAAATAGACACCCATTGCGCGACACAGGTGAAACCTTTTCTTAACATTGACACGCATTGCGCGAAATCGGTAGCATGTCTTCTGAACCCGACAATCTTTTGCACGAGATGGGTGACACACCGTCTGAATCCGGACACCCTCTTCGCGACATCGTTTACAACAATTCTAAATCCAGGCACCCGTTGCGCGACATCGGTGAAAGCTCTTCCTAACACAGACATTCATTGCGCGAAATCAGTGACACCCATTGCGCGACATTGGTGGCACCTTGTCTTAACACAGACACCCAATGCGCAACATCAGTGACACGTCATCTTAACACGACGCACATTCCGCAACATCAGTGACACGTCTTCTTAGCACAGACACGCATTGCGCCACATCGGCGACACGTCTTCTGAACCCGATCGTCTTTTGCACGAGATCCAGGCCCCTCTTCCTAACACAGACACCCATTGTGCGTCATTGGTGACAACAATTCTGAATCCAGGCACCCCATGCGCGACATCGGTGACACCTTTGCTTAACACAGACACACATTGCGCGACATCGGTGACAACAATTCTCAATCCAGGCACCCCATGCGCGACATCGGTGACACCTTTGCTTAACACAGACACGCATTGCGCGACATCGATGACACGTCTTCTCAACCCGGTCGCCTTTTGCACGAGATCCATGACACCTCTTCCTAACACAGACACCCATTGCGCGTCATTGGTGACACATTTTCTTAACACGTCACCTATTTTGCGACATCGCTGGAAACAATTCTGAATCCAGGCACCACTTACGTGACATTGGTGACACCTTTTCTCAACACCGACACCCGTTGCGCAGCATCGGTGACACGTCTTCTAAACCCGATCGCCTTTTGCACGAGATGGGTGACACGACATCTGAATCCGAACACCCTTTGTGCGACATCGTTGACAAAAATTCTGAATCCAGGCACCCCTTTCGCGACATTGGTGACACCTTTCCTTAACACAGACACCCATTGCGCTACATCGTTGACAACAATCCTTACTCCAGGCACCCCTTACGTGACACCGGTGACACCTCTTCTTATCACAGACACCCATTGCGCGACGTCGGTGGAATGCCTTCTGAACTCGGCCGTCTTTTGCACGAGATGGGTGACGCGACGTGTGAATCCGAACGCCCTTTGTGCGACATCGTTGACAACAATTCTGAATCCAGGCACCTGTTGCGCGACATCGGTGAAACCTCTTCCTAACACAGACATTCATTGCGCGAAATCAGTGACACCCATTGCGCGACATTGGTGACACCTTTCTTTAACACGTCACCCATTGTGCGACATCGGTGACAACAATTCTGAATCCAGGCACCCCTTGCGCGACATTGGTGACACCTTTCCTTAACGCAGACACCTATTGCGCGACATTGGTGACACCTTTTCTCAACACCGACACCCGTTGCGCAGCATCGGTGACACGTCTTCTAAACCCGATCGCCTTTTGCACGAGATGGGTGACACGACATCTGAATCCGAACACCCTTTGTGCGACATCGTTGACAAAAATTCTGAATCCAGGCACCCCTTTCGCGACATTGGTGACACCTTTCCTTAACACAGACACCCTTTGTGCGACATCGTTGACAACAATACTTACTCCAGGCACCCCATGCGCGACATCGGTGACACCTTTGCTTAACACATACACGCATTGCGCGACACCGGTGACAACAATTCTAAATCCAGGCACTCCTTGCACGAGATCCATGACACCTCTTCCTAACACAGGCACCCATTGTGCGACATCGGTGACAACAATTCTGAATCCAGGCACCCCATGCGCGACATCGGTGACACCTTTGCTTAACACAGACACACATTGCGCGACATCAATGACACGTCTTCTCAACCCGGTCGCCTTTTGCACGAGATCCATGACACCTCTTCCTAACACAGACACCCATTGCGCGACATCGGTGACAACAATTCTGAATCCAGGCACCCCATGCGCGACATCGTTGACACCTTTGCTTAACACAGACACGCATTGCGCAATATCGTTGACAGTCTTCTAAACCCGATCGCCTTTTGCACGAGATCCATGACACGCCGTCTGAATCCGGAATCCTCTTCGCGACATCGTTGACAACAATTCTGACTCCAGGCACCCCTTACGTGACATTGGTGACACCTCTCGTTAACACAGACACCCATTGCGCGACATCGGCGACATCTTTTCTTAAAATAGACACGTATTGCGCGACACAGGTGAAACCTTTTCTTAACACTGACACGCATTGCGCGACATCGATGGCATGTCTTCTGAACCCGACTATCTTTTGCACGAGATGGGTGACACGCCGTCTGAATCCGGACACCCTCTTCGCGACATCGTTGACAACAATTCTAAATCCAGGCACCCGTTGCGCGACATTGGTGAAACCTCTTCCTACACAGACATTCATTGCGCGAAATCAGTGACACCCATTGCGCGACATTGGTGATACCTTGTCCTAACACAGACACCCAATGCGCAACATCAGTGACACGTCTTCTTAACACAGACGCACATTCCGCAACATCAGTGACACGTCTTCTTAGCACAGACACGCATTGCGCCACGTCGGTGACACGTCTTCTGAACCCGATCGTCTTTTGCACGAGATCCATGGCACCTATTCCTAACACAGACACCCATTGTGCGACATCGGTGACAACAATTCTTAATCCAGGCACCCCTTGCACGAGATCCAGGCCCCTCTTCCTAACACAGACACCCATTGCGCAACATCGGTGACAACAATTCTGAATCCAGGCACCCGTTGCGCGACATCGGTGAAACCTCTTCCTAACACAGACACTCATTGCGCGAAATCAGTGACACCCATTGCGCGACATTGGTGACACCTTGTCTTAACACAGACACCCAATGCGCAACATCAGTGACACGTCATCTTAACACAGACGCACATTCCGCAACATCAGTGACACGTCTTCTTAGCACACACACGCATTGCGCCACATCGGTGACACGTCTTCTGAACCCGATCGTCTTTTGCACGAGATCCATGGCACCTATTCCTAACACAGACACCCATTGTGCGACATCGGTGACAACAATTCTTAATCCAGGCACCCCTTGCACGAGATCCAGGCCCCTCTTCCTAACACAGACACCCATTGCGCGACATCGGTGACAACAATTCTGAATCCAGGCACCATGCGCGACATCGGTGACACCTTTGCTTAACACAGACACGCATTGCGCGACACCGGCGACAACAATTCTAAATCCAGGCACCCCTTGCACGAGATCCATGACACCTCTTCCTAACACAGACACCCATTGCGCGACATCGGTGACACCTTTGCTTAACACAGACACGCATTGCGCAGCATCGGTGACACGTCTTCTAAACCCGATCTCCTTTTGCACGAGATCCATGACACCTATTCCTAACACAGACACACATTGCGCGACATCGGTGACAACAATTCTGAATCCAGACACCCAATGCGCAACATCAGTGACACGTTATCTTAACACGACGCACATTCCGCAACATCAGTGACACGTCTTCTTAGCACACACACGCATTGCGCCACATCGGTGACACGTCTTCTGAACCCGACCGTCTTTTGCACGAGATCCATGCACCTCTTCCTAACACAGACACCCCATGCGCGACATCGGTGACAACAATTCTGAATGCAGGCACCCCATGCGCGACATCGGTGACACCTTTGCTTAACACATACACGCATTGCGCGACACCGGTGACAACAATTCTAAATCCAGGCACTCCTTGCACGACATCGGTGACACCTTTGCTTAACACATACACGCATTGCGCGACATCGATGACACGTCTTCTCAATCCCGTCGCCTTTCGCACGAGATCCATGACAACTCTTCCTAACACAGACACGCATTGCGCGACACCGGTGACAACAATTCTAAATCCAGGCACTCCTTGCACGAGATCCATGACAACTCTTCCTAACACAGACACCCATTGCGCGACATCGGTGACAACAATTCTGAATCCAGGCACCCCATGCGCGACATCGGTGACACCTTTGCTTAACACATACACGCATTGCGCGACACCGGTGACAACAATTCTAAATCCAGGCACTCCTTGCACGAGATCCATGACACCTATTCCTAACACAGACACACATTGCGCGACATCGGTGACAACAATTCTGAATCCAGACACCCACTGCGCAACATCGGTGACACGTCTTCTGAACCCGATCGTCTTTTGCACGAGATCCATGGCACCTATTCCTAACACAGACACCCATTGTGCGACATCGGTGACAACATTTCTTAATCCAGGCACCCCTTGCACGAGATCCAGGCCCCTCTTCCTAACACAGACACCCATTGCGCGACATCGGTGACAACAATTCTGAATCCAGGCACCCATGCGCGACATTGGTGACACCTTTGCTTAACACAGACACGCATTGCGCGACACCGGTGACAACAATTCTAAATCCAGGCACCCCTTGCACGAGATCCATGACACCTCTTCCTAACACAGACACCCATTGCGCGACATCGGTGACAACAATTCTCAATCCAGGCACCCCATGCGCGACATCGGTGACACCTTTGCTTAACACATACACGCATTGCGCGACATCGATGACACGTCTTCTCAACCCGGTCGCCTTTTGCACGAGATCCATGACAACTCTTCCTAACACAGACACACATTGCGCGACATCGGTGACAACAATTCTGAATCCAGGCACCCCATGCGCGACATCGGTGACACCTTTGCTTAACACAGACACACATTGCGCGACATTGGTGACAACAATTCTCAATCCAGGCACCCCATGCGCGACATCGGTGACACCTTTGCTTAACACATACACGCATTGCGCGACATCGATGACACGTCTTCTCAACCCGGTCGCCTTTTGCACGAGATCCATGACAACTCTTCCTAACACAGACACACATTGCGCGACATCGGTGACAACAATTCTGAATCCAGGCACCCCATGCGCGACATCGGTGACACCTTTGCTTAACACATACACGCATTGCGCGACACCGGTGACAACAATTCTAAATCCAGGCACTCCTTGCACGAGATCCATGACACCTCTTCCTAACACAGACACCCATTGCGCGACATCGGTGACAACAATTCTGAATCCAGGCACCCCATGCGCGACATCGTTGACACCTTTGCTTATCACATACACGCATTGCGCGACACCGGTGACAACAATTCTAAATCCAGGCACTCCTTGCACGAGATCCATGACACCTCTTCCTAACACAGAATTCTGAATCCAGGCACCCCATGCGCGACATCGGTGACACCTTTGCTTAACACATACACGCATTGCGCGACACCGGTGACAACAATTCTAAATCCAGGCACTCCTTGCACGAGATCCATGACACCTATTCCTAACACAGACACACATTGCGCGACATCGGTGACAACAATTCTGAATCCAGACACCCACTGCGCAACATCGGTGACACGTCTTCTGAACCCGATCGTCTTTTGCACGAGATCCATGGCACCTATTCCTAACACAGACACCCATTGTGCGACATCGGTGACAACAATTCTTAATCCAGGCACCCCTTGCACGAGATCCAGGCCCCTCTTCCTAACACAGACACCCATTGCGCGACATCGGTGACAACAATTCTGAATCCAGGCACCCATGCGCGACATTGGTGACACCTTTGCTTAACACAGACACGCATTGCGCGACACCGGTGGAATGCCTTCTGAACTCGGCCGTCTTTTGCACGAGATGGGTGACGCGACGTGTGAATCCGAACGCCCTTTGTGCGACATCGTTGACAACAATTCTGAATCCAGGCACCCGTTGCGCGACATCGGTGAAACCTCTTCCTAACACAGACATTCATTGCGCGAAATCAGTGACACCCATTGCGCGACATTGGTGACACCTTTCTTTAACACGTCACCCATTGTGCGACATCTGTGACAACAATTCTGAATCCAGGCACCCCTTGCGCGACATTGGTGACACCTTTCCTTAACACAGACACCCATTGCGCGACATTGGTGACACCTTTTCTCAACACCGACACCCGTTGCGCAGCATCGGTGACACGTATTCTAAACCCGATCGCCTTTTGCACGAGATGGGTGACACGACATCTGAATCCGAACACCCTTTGTGCGACATCGTTGACAAAAATTCTGAATCCAGGCACCCCTTTCGCGACATTGGTGACACCTTTCCTTAACACAGACACCCATTGCGCGACATCGTTGACAACAATGCTTACTCCAGGCACCCCTTACGTGACATCGGTGACACCTCTTCTTATCACAGACACCCATTGCGCGACATCGGTGGAATGCCTTCTGAACTCGGCCGTCTTTTGCACGAGATGGGTGACGCGACGTCTGAATCCGGACACCCTCTTCGCGACACTGGTGACATCTTTTCTTAAAATAGACACCCATTGCGCGACACAGGTGAAACCTTTTCTTAACATTGACACGCATTGCGCGAAATCGGTAGCATGTCTTCTGAACCCGACAATCTTTTGCACGAGATGGGTGACACACCGTCTGAATCCGGACACCCTCTTCGCGACATCGTTTACAACAATTCTAAATCCAGGCACCCGTTGCGCGACATCGGTGAAAGCTCTTCCTAACACAGACATTCATTGCGCGAAATCAGTGACACCCATTGCGCGACATTGGTGGCACCTTGTCTTAACACAGACACCCAATGCGCAACATCAGTGACACGTCATCTTAACACGACGCACATTCCGCAACATCAGTGACACGTCTTCTTAGCACAGACACGCATTGCGCCACATCGGCGACACGTCTTCTGAACCCGATCGTCTTTTGCACGAGATCCAGGCCCCTCTTCCTAACACAGACACCCATTGTGCGTCATTGGTGACAACAATTCTGAATCCAGGCACCCCATGCGCGACATCGGTGACACCTTTGCTTAACACAGACACACATTGCGCGACATCGGTGACAACAATTCTCAATCCAGGCACCCCATGCGCGACATCGGTGACACCTTTGCTTAACACAGACACGCATTGCGCGACATCGATGACACGTCTTCTCAACCCGGTCGCCTTTTGCACGAGATGGGTGACACGACATCTGAATCCGAACACCCTTTGTGCGACATCGTTGACAAAAATTCTGAATCCAGGCACCCCTTTCGCGACATTGGTGACACCTCTTCCTAACACAGACACCCATTGCGCGTCATTGGTGACACATTTTCTTAACACGTCACCTATTTTGCGACATCGCTGGAAACAATTCTGAATCCAGGCACCACTTACGTGACATTGGTGACACCTTTTCTCAACACCGACACCCGTTGCGCAGCATCGGTGACACGTCTTCTAAACCCGATCGCCTTTTGCACGAGATGGGTGACACGACATCTGAATCCGAACACCCTTTGTGCGACATCGTTGACAAAAATTCTGAATCCAGGCACCCCTTTCGCGACATTGGTGACACCTTTCCTTAACACAGACACCCATTGCGCTACATCGTTGACAACAATCCTTACTCCAGGCACCCCTTACGTGACACCGGTGACACCTCTTCTTATCACAGACACCCATTGCGCGACGTCGGTGGAATGCCTTCTGAACTCGGCCGTCTTTTGCACGAGATGGGTGACGCGACGTGTGAATCCGAACGCCCTTTGTGCGACATCGTTGACAACAATTCTGAATCCAGGCACCTGTTGCGCGACATCGGTGAAACCTCTTCCTAACACAGACATTCATTGCGCGAAATCAGTGACACCCATTGCGCGACATTGGTGACACCTTTCTTTAACAAGTCACCCATTGTGCGACATCGGTGACAACAATTCTGAATCCAGGCACCCCTTGCGCGACATTGGTGACACCTTTCCTTAACACAGACACCTATTGCGCGACATTGGTGACACCTTTTCTCAACACCGACACCCGTTGCGCAGCATCGGTGACACGTCTTCTAAACCCGATCGCCTTTTGCACGAGATGGGTGACACGACATCTGAATCCGAACACCCTTTGTGCGACATCGTTGACAAAAATTCTGAATCCAGGCACCCCTTTCGCGACATTGGTGACACCTTTCCTTAACACAGACACCCTTTGTGCGACATCGTTGACAACAATACTTACTCCAGGCACCCCATGCGCGACATCGGTGACACCTTTGCTTAACACATACACGCATTGCGCGACACCGGTGACAACAATTCTAAATCCAGGCACTCCTTGCACGAGATCCATGACACCTCTTCCTAACACAGGCACCCATTGTGCGACATCGGTGACAACAATTCTGAATCCAGGCACCCCATGCGCGACATCGGTGACACCTTTGCTTAACACAGACACACATTGCGCGACATCAATGACACGTCTTCTCAACCCGGTCGCCTTTTGCACGAGATCCATGACACCTCTTCCTAACACAGACACCCATTGCGCGACATCGGTGACAACAATTCTGAATCCAGGCACCCCATGCGCGACATCGTTGACACCTTTGCTTAACACAGACACGCATTGCGCAATATCGTTGACAGTCTTCTAAACCCGATCGCCTTTTGCACGAGATCCATGACACGCCGTCTGAATCCGGAATCCTCTTCGCGACATCGTTGACAACAATTCTGACTCCAGGCACCCCTTACGTGACATTGGTGACACCTCTCGTTAACACAGACACCCATTGCGCGACATCGGCGACACCTTTTCTTAAAACGACCCCTATTGCGCGACACTGGTGACATCTTTTCTTAAAATAGACACGTATTGCGCGACACAGGTGAAACCTTTTCTTAACACTGACACGCATTGCGCGACATCGATGGCATGTCTTCTGAACCCGACTATCTTTTGCACGAGATGGGTGACACGCCGTCTGAATCCGGACACCCTCTTCGCGACATCGTTGACAACAATTCTAAATCCAGGCACCCGTTGCGCGACATTGGTGAAACCTCTTCCTACACAGACATTCATTGCGCGAAATCAGTGACACCCATTGCGCGACATTGGTGATACCTTGTCCTAACACAGACACCCAATGCGCAACATCAGTGACACGTCTTCTTAACACAGACGCACATTCCGCAACATCAGTGACACGTCTTCTTAGCACAGACACGCATTGCGCCACGTCGGTGACACGTCTTCTGAACCCGATCGTCTTTTGCACGAGATCCATGGCACCTATTCCTAACACAGACACCCATTGTGCGACATCGGTGACAACAATTCTTAATCCAGGCACCCCTTGCACGAGATCCAGGCCCCTCTTCCTAACACAGACACCCATTGCGCAACATCGGTGACAACAATTCTGAATCCAGGCACCCGTTGCGCGACATCGGTGAAACCTCTTCCTAACACAGACACTCATTGCGCGAAATCAGTGACACCCATTGCGCGACATTGGTGACACCTTGTCTTAACACAGACACCCTATGCGCAACATCAGTGACACGTCATCTTAACACAGACGCACATTCCGCAACATCAGTGACACGTCTTCTTAGCACACACACGCATTGCGCCACATCGGTGACACGTCTTCTGAACCCGATCGTCTTTTGCACGAGATCCATGGCACCTATTCCTAACACAGACACCCATTGTGCGACATCGGTGACAACAATTCTTAATCCAGGCACCCCTTGCACGAGATCCAGGCCCCTCTTCCTAACACAGACACCCATTGCGCAACATCGGTGACAACAATTCTGAATCCAGGCACCCGTTGCGCGACATCGGTGAAACCTCTTCCTAACACAGACACTCATTGCGCGAAATCAGTGACACCCATTGCGCGACATTGGTGACACCTTGTCTTAACACAGACACCCAATGCGCAACATCAGTGACACGTCATCTTAACACAGACGCACATTCCGCAACATCAGTGACACGTCTTCTTAGCACACACACGCATTGCGCCACATCGGTGACACGTCTTCTGAACCCGATCGTCTTTTGCACGAGATCCATGGCACCTATTCCTAACACAGACACCCATTGTGCGACATCGGTGACAACAATTCTTAATCCAGGCACCCCTTGCACGAGATCCAGGCCCCTCTTCCTAACACAGACACCCATTGCGCGACATCGGTGACAACAATTCTGAATCCAGGCACCATGCGCGACATCGGTGACACCTTTGCTTAACACAGACACGCATTGCGCGACACCGGTGACAACAATTCTAAATCCAGGCACCCCTTGCACGAGATCCATGACACCTCTTCCTAACACAGACACCCATTGCGCGACATCGGTGACAACAATTCTGAATCCAGGCACCCCACGCGCGACATCGGTGACACCTTTGCTTAACACAGACACGCATTGCGCAGCATCGGTGACACGTCTTCTAAACCCGATCTCCTTTTGCACGAGATCCATGACACCTATTCCTAACACAGACACACATTGCGCGACATCGGTGACAACAATTCTGAATCCAGACACCCAATGCGCAACATCAGTGACACGTTATCTTAACACGACGCACATTCCGCAACATCAGTGACACGTCTTCTTAGCACACACACGCATTGCGCCACATCGGTGACACGTCTTCTGAACCCGACCGTCTTTTGCACGAGATCCATGCACCTCTTCCTAACACAGACACCCCATGCGCGACATCGGTGACAACAATTCTGAATGCAGGCACCCCATGCGCGACATCGGTGACACCTTTGCTTAACACATACACGCATTGCGCGACACCGGTGACAACAATTCTAAATCCAGGCACTCCTTGCACGACATCGGTGACACCTTTGCTTAACACATACACGCATTGCGCGACATCGATGACACGTCTTCTCAATCCCGTCGCCTTTCGCACGAGATCCATGACAACTCTTCCTAACACAGACACGCATTGCGCGACACCGGTGACAACAATTCTAAATCCAGGCACTCCTTGCACGAGATCCATGACACCTCTTCCTAACACAGACACCCATTGCGCGACATCGGTGACAACAATTCTGAATCCAGGCACCCCATGCGCGACATCGTTGACACCTTTGCTTATCACATACACGCATTGCGCGACACCGGTGACAACAATTCTAAATCCAGGCACTCCTTGCACGAGATCCATGACACCGCTTCCTAACACAGACACCCATTGCGCGACATCGGTGACAACAATTCTGAATCCAGGCACCCCATGCGCGACATCGGTGACACCTTTGCTTAACACATACACGCATTGCGCGACACCGGTGACAACAATTCTAAATCCAGGCACTCCTTGCACGAGATCCATGACACCTATTCCTAACACAGACACACATTGCGCGACATCGGTGACAACAATTCTGAATCCAGACACCCACTGCGCAACATCGGTGACACGTCTTCTGAACCCGATCGTCTTTTGCACGAGATCCATGGCACCTATTCCTAACACAGACACCCATTGTGCGACATCGGTGACAACAATTCTTAATCCAGGCACCCCTTGCACGAGATCCAGGCCCCTCTTCCTAACACATACACGCATTGCGCGACACCGGTGACAACAATTCTAAATCCAGGCACTCCTTGCACGACATCGGTGACACCTTTGCTTAACACATACACGCATTGCGCGACATCGATGACACGTCTTCTCAATCCCGTCGCCTTTCGCACGAGATCCATGACAACTCTTCCTAACACAGACACGCATTGCGCGACACCGGTGACAACAATTCTAAATCCAGGCACTCCTTGCACGAGATCCATGACACCTCTTCCTAACACAGACACGCATTGCGCGACATCGATGACACGTCTTCTCAACCCGGTCGCCTTTTGCACGAGATCCATGACACCTCTTCCTAACACAGACACCCATTGCGCGTCATTGGTGACACATTTTCTTAACACGTCACCTATTTTGCGACATCGCTGGAAACAATTCTGAATCCAGGCACCACTTACGTGACATTGGTGACACCTTTTCTCAACACCGACACCCGTTGCGCAGCATCGGTGACACGTCTTCTAAACCCGATCGCCTTTTGCACGAGATGGGTGACACGACATCTGAATCCGAACACCCTTTGTGCGACATCGTTGACAAAAATTCTGAATCCAGGCACCCCTTTCGCGACATTGGTGACACCTTTCCTTAACACAGACACCCATTGCGCTACATCGTTGACAACAATCCTTACTCCAGGCACCCCTTACGTGACACCGGTGACACCTCTTCTTATCACAGACACCCATTGCGCGACGTCGGTGGAATGCCTTCTGAACTCGGCCGTCTTTTGCACGAGATGGGTGACGCGACGTGTGAATCCGAACGCCCTTTGTGCGACATCGTTGACAACAATTCTGAATCCAGGCACCTGTTGCGCGACATCGGTGAAACCTCTTCCTAACACAGACATTCATTGCGCGAAATCAGTGACACCCATTGCGCGACATTGGTGACACCTTTCTTTAACAAGTCACCCATTGTGCGACATCGGTGACAACAATTCTGAATCCAGGCACCCCTTGCGCGACATTGGTGACACCTTTCCTTAACACAGACACCTATTGCGCGACATTGGTGACACCTTTTCTCAACACCGACACCCGTTGCGCAGCATCGGTGACACGTCTTCTAAACCCGATCGCCTTTTGCACGAGATGGGTGACACGACATCTGAATCCGAACACCCTTTGTGCGACATCGTTGACAAAAATTCTGAATCCAGGCACCCCTTTCGCGACATTGGTGACACCTTTCCTTAACACAGACACCCTTTGTGCGACATCGTTGACAACAATACTTACTCCAGGCACCCCATGCGCGACATCGGTGACACCTTTGCTTAACACATACACGCATTGCGCGACACCGGTGACAACAATTCTAAATCCAGGCACTCCTTGCACGAGATCCATGACACCTCTTCCTAACACAGGCACCCATTGTGCGACATCGGTGACAACAATTCTGAATCCAGGCACCCCATGCGCGACATCGGTGACACCTTTGCTTAACACAGACACACATTGCGCGACATCAATGACACGTCTTCTCAACCCGGTCGCCTTTTGCACGAGATCCATGACACCTCTTCCTAACACAGACACCCATTGCGCGACATCGGTGACAACAATTCTGAATCCAGGCACCCCATGCGCGACATCGTTGACACCTTTGCTTAACACAGACACGCATTGCGCAATATCGTTGACAGTCTTCTAAACCCGATCGCCTTTTGCACGAGATCCATGACACGCCGTCTGAATCCGGAATCCTCTTCGCGACATCGTTGACAACAATTCTGACTCCAGGCACCCCTTACGTGACATTGGTGACACCTCTCGTTAACACAGACACCCATTGCGCGACATCGGCGACACCTTTTCTTAAAACGACCCCTATTGCGCGACACTGGTGACATCTTTTCTTAAAATAGACACGTATTGCGCGACACAGGTGAAACCTTTTCTTAACACTGACACGCATTGCGCGACATCGATGGCATGTCTTCTGAACCCGACTATCTTTTGCACGAGATGGGTGACACGCCGTCTGAATCCGGACACCCTCTTCGCGACATCGTTGACAACAATTCTAAATCCAGGCACCCGTTGCGCGACATTGGTGAAACCTCTTCCTACACAGACATTCATTGCGCGAAATCAGTGACACCCATTGCGCGACATTGGTGATACCTTGTCCTAACACAGACACCCAATGCGCAACATCAGTGACACGTCTTCTTAACACAGACGCACATTCCGCAACATCAGTGACACGTCTTCTTAGCACAGACACGCATTGCGCCACGTCGGTGACACGTCTTCTGAACCCGATCGTCTTTTGCACGAGATCCATGGCACCTATTCCTAACACAGACACCCATTGTGCGACATCGGTGACAACAATTCTTAATCCAGGCACCCCTTGCACGAGATCCAGGCCCCTCTTCCTAACACAGACACCCATTGCGCAACATCGGTGACAACAATTCTGAATCCAGGCACCCGTTGCGCGACATCGGTGAAACCTCTTCCTAACACAGACACTCATTGCGCGAAATCAGTGACACCCATTGCGCGACATTGGTGACACCTTGTCTTAACACAGACACCCTATGCGCAACATCAGTGACACGTCATCTTAACACAGACGCACATTCCGCAACATCAGTGACACGTCTTCTTAGCACACACACGCATTGCGCCACATCGGTGACACGTCTTCTGAACCCGATCGTCTTTTGCACGAGATCCATGGCACCTATTCCTAACACAGACACCCATTGTGCGACATCGGTGACAACAATTCTTAATCCAGGCACCCCTTGCACGAGATCCAGGCCCCTCTTCCTAACACAGACACCCATTGCGCAACATCGGTGACAACAATTCTGAATCCAGGCACCCGTTGCGCGACATCGGTGAAACCTCTTCCTAACACAGACACTCATTGCGCGAAATCAGTGACACCCATTGCGCGACATTGGTGACACCTTGTCTTAACACAGACACCCAATGCGCAACATCAGTGACACGTCATCTTAACACAGACGCACATTCCGCAACATCAGTGACACGTCTTCTTAGCACACACACGCATTGCGCCACATCGGTGACACGTCTTCTGAACCCGATCGTCTTTTGCACGAGATCCATGGCACCTATTCCTAACACAGACACCCATTGTGCGACATCGGTGACAACAATTCTTAATCCAGGCACCCCTTGCACGAGATCCAGGCCCCTCTTCCTAACACAGACACCCATTGCGCGACATCGGTGACAACAATTCTGAATCCAGGCACCATGCGCGACATCGGTGACACCTTTGCTTAACACAGACACGCATTGCGCGACACCGGTGACAACAATTCTAAATCCAGGCACCCCTTGCACGAGATCCATGACACCTCTTCCTAACACAGACACCCATTGCGCGACATCGGTGACAACAATTCTGAATCCAGGCACCCCACGCGCGACATCGGTGACACCTTTGCTTAACACAGACACGCATTGCGCAGCATCGGTGACACGTCTTCTAAACCCGATCTCCTTTTGCACGAGATCCATGACACCTATTCCTAACACAGACACACATTGCGCGACATCGGTGACAACAATTCTGAATCCAGACACCCAATGCGCAACATCAGTGACACGTTATCTTAACACGACGCACATTCCGCAACATCAGTGACACGTCTTCTTAGCACACACACGCATTGCGCCACATCGGTGACACGTCTTCTGAACCCGACCGTCTTTTGCACGAGATCCATGCACCTCTTCCTAACACAGACACCCCATGCGCGACATCGGTGACAACAATTCTGAATGCAGGCACCCCATGCGCGACATCGGTGACACCTTTGCTTAACACATACACGCATTGCGCGACACCGGTGACAACAATTCTAAATCCAGGCACTCCTTGCACGACATCGGTGACACCTTTGCTTAACACATACACGCATTGCGCGACATCGATGACACGTCTTCTCAATCCCGTCGCCTTTCGCACGAGATCCATGACAACTCTTCCTAACACAGACACGCATTGCGCGACACCGGTGACAACAATTCTAAATCCAGGCACTCCTTGCACGAGATCCATGACACCTCTTCCTAACACAGACACCCATTGCGCGACATCGGTGACAACAATTCTGAATCCAGGCACCCCATGCGCGACATCGTTGACACCTTTGCTTATCACATACACGCATTGCGCGACACCGGTGACAACAATTCTAAATCCAGGCACTCCTTGCACGAGATCCATGACACCGCTTCCTAACACAGACACCCATTGCGCGACATCGGTGACAACAATTCTGAATCCAGGCACCCCATGCGCGACATCGGTGACACCTTTGCTTAACACATACACGCATTGCGCGACACCGGTGACAACAATTCTAAATCCAGGCACTCCTTGCACGAGATCCATGACACCTATTCCTAACACAGACACACATTGCGCGACATCGGTGACAACAATTCTGAATCCAGACACCCACTGCGCAACATCGGTGACACGTCTTCTGAACCCGATCGTCTTTTGCACGAGATCCATGGCACCTATTCCTAACACAGACACCCATTGTGCGACATCGGTGACAACAATTCTTAATCCAGGCACCCCTTGCACGAGATCCAGGCCCCTCTTCCTAACACAGACACCCATTGCGCGACATCGGTGACAACAATTCTGAATGCAGGCACCCCATGCGCGACATCGGTGACACCTTTGCTTAACACATACACGCATTGCGCGACACCGGTGACAACAATTCTAAATCCAGGCACTCCTTGCACGACATCGGTGACACCTTTGCTTAACACATACACGCATTGCGCGACATCGATGACACGTCTTCTCAATCCCGTCGCCTTTCGCACGAGATCCATGACAACTCTTCCTAACACAGACACACATTGCGCGACATCGGTGACAACAATTCTGAATGCAGGCACCCCATGCGCGACATCGGTGACACCTTTGCTTAACACATACACGCATTGCGCGACACCGGTGACAACAATTCTAAATCCAGGCACTCCTTGCACGAGATCCATGACACCTATTCCTAACACAGACACACATTGCGCGACATCGGTGACAACAATTCTGAATCCAGACACCCACTGCGCAACATCGGTGACACGTCTTCTGAACCCGATCGTCTTTTGCACGAGATCCATGGCACCTATTCCTAACACAGACACCCATTGTGCGACATCGGTGACAACAATTCTTAATCCAGGCACCCCTTGCACGAGATCCAGGCCCCTCTTCCTAACACAGACACCCATTGCGCGACATCGGTGACAACAATTCTGAATCCAGGCACCCATGCGCGACATTGGTGACACCTTTGCTTAACACAGACACGCATTGCGCGACACCGGTGACAACAATTCTAAATCCAGGCACCCCTTGCACGAGATCCATGACACCTCTTCCTAACACAGACACCCATTGCGCGACATCGGTGACAACAATTCTCAATCCAGGCACCCCATGCGCGACATCGGTGACACCTTTGCTTAACACATACACGCATTGCGCGACATCGATGACACGTCTTCTCAACCCGGTCGCCTTTTGCACGAGATCCATGACAACTCTTCCTAACACAGACACACATTGCGCGACATCGGTGACAACAATTCTGAATCCAGGCACCCCATGCGCGACATCGGTGACACCTTTGCTTAACACAGACACACATTGCGCGACATTGGTGACAACAATTCTCAATCCAGGCACCCCATGCGCGACATCGGTGACACCTTTGCTTAACACATACACGCATTGCGCGACATCGATGACACGTCTTCTCAACCCGGTCGCCTTTTGCACGAGATCCATGACAACTCTTCCTAACACAGACACACATTGCGCGACATCGGTGACAACAATTCTGAATCCAGGCACCCCATGCGCGACATCGGTGACACCTTTGCTTAACACATACACGCATTGCGCGACACCGGTGACAACAATTCTAAATCCAGGCACTCCTTGCACGAGATCCATGACACCTCTTCCTAACACAGACACCCATTGCGCGACATCGGTGACAACAATTCTGAATCCAGGCACCCCATGCGCGACATCGGTGACACCTTTGCTTAACACATACACGCATTGCGCGACACCGGTGACAACAATTCTAAATCCAGGCACTCCTTGCACGAGATCCATGACACCTCTTCCTAACACAGACACCCATTGCGCGACATCGGTGACAACAATTCTGAATCCAGGCACCCCATGCGCGACATCGTTGACACCTTTGCTTATCACATACACGCATTGCGCGACACCGGTGACAACAATTCTAAATCCAGGCACTCCTTGCACGAGATCCATGACACCTCTTCCTAACACAGACACCCATTGCGCGACATCGGTGACAACAATTCTGAATCCAGGCACCCCATGCGCGACATCGGTGACACCTTTGCTTAACACATACACGCATTGCGCGACACCGGTGACAACAATTCTAAATCCAGGCACTCCTTGCACGAGATCCATGACACCTATTCCTAACACAGACACACATTGCGCGACATCGGTGACAACAATTCTGAATCCAGACACCCACTGCGCAACATCGGTGACACGTCTTCTGAACCCGATCGTCTTTTGCACGAGATCCATGGCACCTATTCCTAACACAGACACCCATTGTGCGACATCGGTGACAACAATTCTTAATCCAGGCACCCCTTGCACGAGATCCAGGCCCCTCTTCCTAACACAGACACCCATTGCGCGACATCGGTGACAACAATTCTGAATCCAGGCACCCATGCGCGACATTGGTGACACCTTTGCTTAACACAGACACGCATTGCGCGACACCGGTGACAACAATTCTAAATCCAGGCACCCCTTGCACGAGATCCATGACACCTCTTCCTAACACAGACACCCATTGCGCGACATCGGTGACAACAATTCTCAATCCAGGCACCCCATGCGCGACATCGGTGACACCTTTGCTTAACACATACACGCATTGCGCGACATCGATGACACGTCTTCTCAACCCGGTCGCCTTTTGCACGAGATCCATGACAACTCTTCCTAACACAGACACACATTGCGCGACATCGGTGACAACAATTCTGAATCCAGGCACCCCATGCGCGACATCGGTGACACCTTTGCTTAACACAGACACACATTGCGCGACATTGGTGACAACAATTCTCAATCCAGGCACCCCATGCGCGACATCGGTGACACCTTTGCTTAACACATACACGCATTGCGCGACATCGATGACACGTCTTCTCAACCCGGTCGCCTTTTGCACGAGATCCATGACAACTCTTCCTAACACAGACACACATTGCGCGACATCGGTGACAACAATTCTGAATCCAGGCACCCCATGCGCGACATCGGTGACACCTTTGCTTAACACATACACGCATTGCGCGACACCGGTGACAACAATTCTAAATCCAGGCACTCCTTGCACGAGATCCATGACACCTCTTCCTAACACAGACACCCATTGCGCGACATCGGTGACAACAATTCTGAATCCAGGCACCCCATGCGCGACATCGGTGACACCTTTGCTTAACACATACACGCATTGCGCGACACCGGTGACAACAATTCTAAATCCAGGCACTCCTTGCACGAGATCCATGACACCTCTTCCTAACACAGACACCCATTGCGCGACATCGGTGACAACAATTCTGAATCCAGGCACCCCATGCGCGACATCGTTGACACCTTTGCTTATCACATACACGCATTGCGCGACACCGGTGACAACAATTCTAAATCCAGGCACTCCTTGCACGAGATCCATGACACCTCTTCCTAACACAGACACCCATTGCGCGACATCGGTGACAACAATTCTGAATCCAGGCACCCCATGCGCGACATCGGTGACACCTTTGCTTAACACATACACGCATTGCGCGACACCGGTGACAACAATTCTAAATCCAGGCACTCCTTGCACGAGATCCATGACACCTATTCCTAACACAGACACACATTGCGCGACATCGGTGACAACAATTCTGAATCCAGACACCCACTGCGCAACATCGGTGACACGTCTTCTGAACCCGATCGTCTTTTGCACGAGATCCATGGCACCTATTCCTAACACAGACACCCATTGTGCGACATCGGTGACAACAATTCTTAATCCAGGCACCCCTTGCACGAGATCCAGGCCCCTCTTCCTAACACAGACACCCATTGCGCGACATCGGTGACAACAATTCTGAATCCAGGCACCCATGCGCGACATTGGTGACACCTTTGCTTAAAACAGACACGCATTGCGCGACACCGGTGACAACAATTCTAAATCCAGGCACCCCTTGCACGAGATCCATGACACCTCTTCCTAACACAGACACCCATTGCGCGACATCGGTGACAACAATTCTCAATCCAGGCACCCCATGCGCGACATCGGTGACACCTTTGCTTAACACATACACGCATTGCGCGACATCGATGACACGTCTTCTCAACCCGGTCGCCTTTTGCACGAGATCCATGACAACTCTTCCTAACACAGACACACATTGCGCGACATCGGTGACAACAATTCTGAATCCAGGCACCCCATGCGCGACATCGGTGACACCTTTGCTTAACACATACACGCATTGCGCGACACCGGTGACAACAATTCTAAATCCAGGCACTCCTTGCACGAGATCCATGACACCTCTTCCTAACACAGACACCCATTGCGCGACATCGGTGACAACAATTCTGAATCCAGGCACCCCATGCGCGACATCGTTGACACCTTTGCTTATCACATACACGCATTGCGCGACATCGATGACACGTCTTCTCAACCCGGTCGCCTTTTGCACGAGATCCATGACAACTCTTCCTAACACAGACACACATTGCGCGACATCGGTGACAACAATTCTGAATCCGGGCACCCCATGCGCGACATCGGTGACACCTTTGCTTAACACAGACACGCATTGCGCAATATCGTTGACAGTCTTCTAAACCCGATCGCCTTTTGCACGAGATCCATGACACGCCGTCTGAATCCGGAATCCTCTTCGCGACATCGTTGACAACAATTCTGACTCCAGGCACCCCTTACGTGACATTGGTGACACCTCTTGTTAACACAGACACCCATTGCGCGACATCGGTGGAATGCCTTCTGAACCCGACCGTCTTTTGCACGAGATGGGTGACACGACGTCTGAATCCGAACCACCTTTTTGCGACATCGTTGACAACAATTCTGACTCCAGGCACCCCTTACGTGACATTGGTGACACCTCTCGTTAACACAGACACCCATTGCGCGACATCGGCGACACCTTTTCTTAAAACGACCCCTATTGCGCGACACTGGTGACATCTTTTCTTAAAATAGACACCCATTGCGCGACACAGGTGAAACCTTTTCTTAACACTGACACGCATTGCGCGACATCGGTGGCATGTCTTCTGAACCCGACCATCTTTTGCACGAGATGGGTGACCCGCCGTCTGAATCCGGACACCCTCTTCGCGACATCGGTGACAACAATTCTGAATCCAGGCAACCCATGCGCGACATCGGTGACACCTTTGCTTAACACAGACACGCATTGCGCAGCATCGGTGACACGTCTTCTGAACCCGGTCGTCTTTTGCACAACGTCGGTGATACCTTTTCCTAACGCAGACACCAGGGATGGGCAGAAATTTAAAAAAAAATCCCAGAAAACAGAAAACAGAAAATCACCTTTGTCAGAAAACAGAAATCAAAAAACAGAAAAGCCAAAAACGCCAGAAAACAGAAAATTTCGGGATTAGCAGACGACCTGATTATTCTACCCAGATATGCAGATGCATTTGTATGACTAGAAATGTTTTCGTATTAACTTGTTGGCGTTTATAGAAATTTCTAGTACGCTCAAAATTCAACACAAACAGCAAATTCAAATCAGCAAATAGCTACTTGACTGAAAGACCCTAGGATTCTCGACAATTGAATTATGCAACATTGCTCATCAGCTTCATTTCACAGCTAACACCCTAACGATAAGCACAGTCATCGCAATACTATGAGTGTTTCTGTTAAATAAATTATTTGCTTCTTCCAAGTTAGTGCTAGAGAGGAGAAGTACAAAAGAGAGTAGCTTATAAAGGTTGAATTTTATTCGTATTACATTCGTATTAAAATATAGGTGTTTATAGCTCACTGATATATACCAAAATGAAAGTGTAACCACAAAACAGATGATTCGCTAGATTGGGTTCCCAATTATAAAAAAAGTAGTATGTCAGTGTGACGACGGGGCTATCAGCACGACAGTTTTTAAGTGAAAGTTTTGTCTTGAATGAGTAGACACTATAGAATGAAGATCAAGCGTATACCCTCTCCATCATAATAATATTATTATTACTAATCACATATATGTACACATCATATTCCACCTCAGCGGAAGGCTATCAGGACCGTTTTCTGTACAGGAAGAGAGACGGGCACGACACCGATCTGTCTGCGGTCCGTGGTCTACAAGCTGTATACTCCAGTGATCTTGAAGAGGACCAGCCGAACGCTGTACGAAGGACAGCCATGCGAACAAGCAGGATTTCGGAGAAGATTCGGCACGATCGACCACATACACGCCGAAGCTCATCGAAGTGTCGCAAGAGTACAAACTGCCTTTGTGCCTCACGTTCAGCGATCTTATGAAGGCATTCGACTCTGTCGAAATTGAAGCGGTTGTCGAAGCCCTGCTCGCTCAGAGTGTTCTTACTCAGTACATCAGAGTCCTTCGAGAGCTGTACAGTCAGGACCAAGATCTCACCATTTTACAACGACGTCCTCATCGACGTGAATTGGATTCGGCAGGGGATACCATATCTGAAAAGCTGAACTTGGACTTGAACTGCAGCTGATTCTTTCGAAGACGATGATCATGAGGAACGGACAAGTTTTTGATGACCAATTCTGTCTCGACCGAACGAACCCCGAGAGCAACAACTAGTGCATCTTGTCCTGAAGTCAACATAGCTAACGACCTAGTGCCTGACCTGGACAGCAGGAAACGACGAGCGGCTTAGTGAGCTCTAAAGAGCGTCGAAGAAGTCGCGAAAAAGACGAGGAACTCTACCGTGCCCAGCTATTCGGCTGCACTGTTTTTCCTGCCCTGACATACGACTCAGAGACCTGAGCCATAAAAGCGGGATCAGCGTCGCAGAGCGGGGAACCAAGAAGACAATACTCGGAGAGCCACAACTCACGCAAGTGAGAGAAGCCTCCGGAGTTCTGAGTTTCGTCGACGTTCGAAGATCAGGGACGCTATGGGCCAATTCGTTGAATATTAGGTGGGAAGGCATAATGATTTTGTCCCCATAATGGGACAAAATGCACAATGCGCTTCAGAAATACCCGCTGGATGAGAGCCGTCACCAACTGGATTCCGCGAGATGTCAAGAGGATTTATTGATTTATTGCACATGTTTGTGCGCTACACACGAAAAGGAACGTCATTGAAAAAGATTGTAACAAATAGACTTCGGTGTGTCTCGATTTAATGTTTGTCTCTGATGAAAAATTTAGTGAATCGTAACGTCGTAGCGGAGGTGGCGATGTCCTTTACTCTACGTGGTGCCACTGGAAACTGCTCGCTCTGCGAGCTAAGCTAAGCACGGAGTGCAGGCGAAAGGCCCTTGTGACAGGCCGGCCTACGAACATTTTGTGTCACATCATATGGTTAATGACGTTTCAGAGCTCTCGAGATAATGCTATGGCGTTCGCGGGAACCGACGCGCACTCGCAGAACCCGGCGAGAGTGGAAGGTATGCGAGGGTCCCTGATGCGAGCACGGCATCGGGAACAAATGCGCTAGTCCGAAAGTTCCGTAACGTAAGCAGGATCCGCGTAGCAACGCTGAATGTGGGTACGTTGACGGGCCGCTCGTGCGAGTTGGTTGAAGCACTGATGCGTAAGGAGTTGATTTCTGTGCGGTGCAGGAGACGAGGTGGTCCTGCCGTAAGTCAAGGGAGCTTTAAGGCCATTCTATGTGGAAGTCCCAGGACCACCAATGGAGTTGGAGTCAGGATGAGTTTTGAAGCCTGCTTGATGAGAAGACAGCAGAGGTGCCGTCGAAAGATGTCATCGTAGTCGCTGGTGACCTTAATGGGCACGTCGGCGCGACGAACGACGGGTACAGCTGTCATGGTGGATTGTTATGGGTCGCGTAACGCCTCGAAATAGTGAACACCGTATTTCGTAAATGCGACTCCCACCTCATTTCATACTATAGTGGGAGCTCAAAGTCTCAGATAGATTTCGTCCTTGTGAAGGAAGCGATCGAAGTCTTGTCACAGATGCGAAGGTCGTGCCGTATGAGACGGTTGCCCCACAGCACCGACTGCACTTTGAAGATCGCCCTCCGAGGCTGAAGCAGATCGAGCGATGCGGTGCACCAAGAATCAAGTGGTGGCGAATGACAGAGAAGGAATTAGCTGTGATTTCTCGCGTGCGGTTACCGACAGTCACGACTGTCGACGAAACTTGGAAGAAGGCTGCCGACGCGATACGTGAAGCTGCAAGGTTGGAGCTCGGCATCACGGTGCCTGGACGACGCAAGGTCGAAAAGCAGACGTGGATGTGGACAGACGGCGTGAAAGCAAAAGTTCGAGAGAAGAAGTCGCTTTATCACGTGTTTTCGGCGAAAACACAGCCGATTACTGGCAGAAGTACCAAAAAGCGAAGAAAGCAGCAAAGAGGGCCGTGGCTCTTGTAAAAGCCACTCATTATGGAGATATCAACAAGAAGCTGGAGTTGCGCTAAGGTAAGCGGTATTTGTACCGACTTGCTAAGAGCCGTCATCGCCAAACCGAGGATATTGAAAAGTTTTTGGCATCAATGATGAGAGCGACCATCTTCTGACAAACCACAAAAGGCGCTGAAGCGATGGCATGATTACTTTGAAGAAGTTTCCACTATAGAATTTCCTCACCCGGCCATTCCTTCTGTGGCTTCTGTTCACGGTCCCGCTCACAAGATCATCATGGAGGAGACAGAAGCGGCTCTGAGGAGGATAAGGCCAGGCAAAGCGACTGGGCACGAAGACGTGGCAGCTGATCTGTGGAAGTCAAAGCTGTGGTACCCTTCTGAGTGGTTGGCGAAGTTTTTTAACCAAGTTGTGACGGAGAAGAAGGTACCTGAGTGTTGGCACCAAAGCACGACGATTCCGATTTGGAAAAAGAAGGGCAGTCCTGCAGACTGCTCCTATTACCGTCCGATTCGCTTGCTTTCGTACAGCATGAAGATTTTGAGCGAATTGTCGATGGACGAATTCGAGACATCGTCCAGCTTTCCAGCAATCAGTGCGGCTTCGTAGCTGCCTCTGACACCATTGATGCCATACATGCCGCCCGCCTCCTGTTAGAGAAGCATCGCGAGAAACAGAAGCCAGTGCATATCGCCTTTCTCGAATTGGAGAAGGCCTTTGACCGCGTACCGCGTGAAGTGATATGGTACGCCTTGCGGCATCATGGAGTTCCCGAAGAGCTCATGGAGTTGGTGCGAATTCTCTACTCTTGTCCAAAGAGGCGAGTTCAAGCTGCAGCTGGAACCAAGGGTGTGCGCTGACTTGCCGCCGGTAAATTTTTACCGCAAATTTCTAACGCGGAAATTCGCCGGTAAATTCCGGTAAATTCGGTAAATCCGTTATTTTTTAAAATTTAATATTCCCTTGAAAACAACTGGTTTTAAGTGGCGGTAATGTAAAAAAGCGCAAAGCTCTTCACCGAAACACAATCACGTTCAGAAAAACCATGTCATCTTCCTTTTATCATGCATACGTCATCCTAAAGCAAACAAAACAAGTGGAAGCCTAACAATGCACAAGTGTAATGATCTATATTGCGAGTGCTTCAAAAAAGATAGAAGCTTAATTAAAACTCTAAAACAGCTTAATAAAACATTTCTGGAACATCCGACATTCAATCGAATATTGCTATATTTCTTTTTGGATTAACAGTTTAACTGCTTTTTGAAATGATCACAATAATCATCGTTTCATTCGATGAAGGAAAGATTTGAACCTTACGCTTCCACTTTTTGAACTATTAAGCTGTACTTTGGAGCAAAGCCAGGCATTTCAGGAAAAAGAACGAAATGTGACTTGAATGCGAATTTGTTTCTCTTCTTATATGGGGAAACAGCTTAAGGCCAGGGGCATACTTCATCGCCGCGATTCTATCGCGGCGCTCAGTTCATGGCCATCCGCCACACGCGGTTGAATAGCCAAGGAAAACTTCGCCGCCGCCGCCGCAACAGTGGCGATCGGCATGCGCGACATGAGTGTGTCTTCTTCTTATTCCTCTGGCGATCGTCTATTCTGAGAGCTTCAATACCTCTTGTTCAAATTATCTCATGTCGTGTGGGAATGTCAGCGCGATTCCAGTGGAGCGTGCTTTCACACTGGAGCGCACCATCTCCGCCTCTTGATATGGGGATGGATGTTTTAATGAGGTTGAGGACCACGAACGCTAATAGCAAGGCAAGTTATCAGAGAAGATTGAAGCAGTCACTTCTAAACTGAGATCGGTGGTGCTTCTCCACTCGATAGATGGGAACACGATTTTTGTATGAAAAAAGCCGTTCAATTTTCCGGTAAATTTGGGAATTTACCGGAAATTTTCGTTAGAAGAATTTATCGCGAAAATGCCGGTAAATCCGTTAAACCGGTAAATCATTAACCGATAAACGCACACCCTTGGGCTGGAACCTCGATGAAGTTTCCCATCTCTGTCGGGGTACACCAGGGTTCTGCGCTTTCCCCAGTCCTCTTTGTTGTCGTGATGGACGTCATTACACTGGATCTTTAGAAGCCAGTTCCCTGGACTTTGCTTTATGCTGATGACGTAATGCTTGCTAGCGAAGTTAAATATAAACTCGAGCGAGAGGTGCAAGCTTAGTGTGATCGCTTGGAGCGGTTTGGACTCAGACTGAACGTGAGGAAGACCGAATATCTAACGACGGACTTTACTGAGTCCAGCTGCATCAAGGTTAATGGCATCGAGCTCCCACGCACTTCGGTTTTTAAGTACCTGGGATCAGCAGTAGCATCCGATGGCAATCTGACGACTGAAGTGAACTCACGCGTGAGTGCAGCTTGGTCCAAGTGGCGCTCGTTGACTGGCGTGCTCTGCGATAGGAAGATACCAGAGCACCTGAAGTCGAAGATCTACAGAGCAGTCGTCCGGCCAGTAGCAATGTACGGCGCTGAGTGTTGGCCTGCGACTAAGGAAGTTGAAACGCGCCTCAGCATCATGGAGACGAATATGCTCCGCTGGACGGTTGGAGTCGCGCGCATGGACCGCATCCGAAACGATGCCATTCGACAGAAGTTCGGTGTCGCGCCGATAGCCGACAAGATGCGCGAAGCTCGCTTACGATGATACGGCCACGTTCTTCGTGGAAAGGAGGACAGCGTCCGCAAGATAGGCCTTAAGTTCGAGGTGGTAGGAAAGCGGTCTAGAGGGCGTCCGAAGCAGCGACGGTCCGATACGTTACATATGGACTTGAAAGTATGGTAGCTGGTGTCCACCCTGATCTAGCGCTGGATCGGGAAAGGTGGCGTCATGACGCCAGAATAGCGGACCCCGCTACAAAGCGGGGCAGACGCTGAAGAAGAAGAAGAAAAAGAAGTAACGTCGCAGCGGAACAAGCTCGTGTTTGCAGATATGGAACCGCTCTTATTGTTTTTTTTTTATTTCCAAAAGTCGAGCAAGTTTGATAGTTAGAAAAGAGAAGGCTCTTCAAAGCTCTGCAGGAAGCAATCATTGGGGATGACTGACCAACAATTTTCAATTTTTAAACCGGAGGTGGGGAATAAACCTATCCACAGTTACTATAGGACAAGCGGTTAGTTAATGGGTAATTAAACGCCTCTCATATAAGGTTGTAATCGTATCTGGTGCCTGCTGCTGTTCAAATTCAAAACAATACGAAGCCAAATTACATGTGAAAGGCAAGAAAAGTTTCATGAAGGGACTCCATGCCAGCAGCACCTACACAGCCAATTAAAAAAACGCGGAATAGTTCACGAATTTCTATTTACACGACCAAAAACGCCACATGCGTGCAATTTAAAATTTTGTAGACACATATTTTGGAACGGAACCCATAAGCGTATAATATTTCTTGTATACTTTTTATTGGATTTCCATGATACTGTTTTGTTCGCAGGTCTATTTTCCGTTTTCTGGCCAACTCTTGGTAATTTTTCCAGAAAACAGAAAACAGAAAAAATTTGCCCAAAATGGTCAGAAAATCAGAAACCAGAAAGCAGAAATTCTGCCCACCCCTGATCCGTACACCCCTTACGCGACATCGATGACACCTCTTCTTAACACAGACACCCATTGCGCGACATACATCGGTGACACGCCTTCTGACGCTCTCGACACTACGTGGGTGACGCCTCATCTGATCCAGGATGCCTGTTACTCGATGTCTATGAAAGGCCAGGTGGCAGACGGAAGGAGAGACGGACGGCTTAGCTATAATATAGCGTGACTCTGTAGCATCTTAGAGCTCAAAATTTTCATTATAGCCTACATAGGAGCGCAGCGTGAGTATCAGTTCGTCGTGCAAGCGAAAGAGACCGCGGCGTGAGCCGAAAGAATTGTATGTTCAGACGTGTAAGCCGCCCCGATGGAAATAGAGATACTGCCTTAGTAACCGAAAAGCTTCTCAAAAGAGTGGCAACGCTGCAGCAGAGGAATGCAAGCACTTAGATGTCATAATTCAGCGAAATTCTTCTACGAAAACATGGGCACACTAAACACACCATTGTAGCATCAAGACCACAAAGTGCTTAAGAAAAGTGCTAACCTTTTGTCCAGGTTAAAAGCGTATGCTGGCGCTCTGACGTGGACTGCGAGTATGCTGGCTCCTTTTTGCTTACCTCTGCGAGTATTTTGGCTCCTCAAAAGGTTTATCGGAAGGACCGTAGTGGTCAGTGGTAGAATTAGAATGATATGATTAGGAGCTGATTAAGAGCGTATGGTGGCGCTCTGACTTGCACTAGCAGCATGTTGGCGCCTTTTTGCTTACCTCTTCGAGTACGTTGGCTCGTCAAAAGGTTTACTGGAAGGGCCGTAGTGGTCCGTGGTAGAATTATGATGATATGGGCTCAATACTTCAAACACATCTTTCTATCAGGCGATGTCACGCCAACGCAAACACTTATGGCAGACTTCTCGACATGGAGTGGCAGTGACCCATGGAGAAGGATGAATAGTGTGAGCCAACAGTTTGGGCGGAATGCCAGAACAAACACGATAAAACGGCTCAAACTGAGAAAACATAAAGAGAATCTAAAAATTCCGCCGACGGTCCCCACCGAGAGCTTCCTATCGATACTCAGACAAACGAGCACTAGGACCCGAACGGGCTCCTCCCCACCACGCCTCCCACAACACCCCTTCTATAATCGTTGGAAAATTGAACAGTGGTTGCTATCCTTTTGGAAGAGGACATTATTTTATTATTTATTTTAATAGCAACACGTGGTACCGGAGTGGTTGAGGTCCTCCGCAGGCTCTCCGCAGGTGCTCCGGTCAGAGCGAGGCAGAAACAGAGAACGAGCGCGTCAGAGACGTAGAGCAGCACCAGTATGTCGGTGTCCTGGTGCTGCGATTACGTGCTAAAATCGCAACACGCTCCGCGACGGAAGGAAGAACGCGTCGTACGTGCGAGCTCTCGCAGTTTGCGCGCGGCGCTCCGCGCGCCGTCCTCTCTCGGCGTTTTCGCCGTCTGCGTCTCTGCGGGGTGCGCGCCATGGCCCTTTATCTCCGCGCTCTCACGCTCGGCGCTGGCGGTGTGCCGGCGTCCCTCGAGCGCCGAGAGTGATCGATACCGACATTCGTCGTCGCCGCCGGGCCATAGTCGGTCGCGTCAGGCCGTTTTTTCTCTTTTATGATTCCGCTCGGTTCCGTGTACCGTTTTTTTTGTGACTCATCGCTGCTCATTGATTGTATTGCACTGATTTCGACTTCTTCGTCTCTTGAACATATTAAACGAAAAGCTGAGGAAACTGAAGGTCGGTTTTTTTGTGATTGTGTCGCATTAAATCGGGATGGATCTTGATGTGGAGACAATGCGATTACGAAATTGAATGCTTTTATATTTTCTTGAAACGATGCAGTACGGAGTTGTATAAGGCCAAAGAAGTTTTGATGAGTGTTTGAATCAGCGATCAAATTCAGTTATCCGAAGCATGCTTGAGTACTTGCTTGCTTAAACAACCTAGCGGAACGTTTCCATACGTTCAGTTAAGTTGTTTTACGCTTCGTCTCTTTTTCCCCTCAGCCCTTTTAACTTGTAAAAATTTGTAAATCGTACATTGCATTACGAAATGATGTTTAGACGAAATCTCTTCTGTTCATTTGCCTACTCTTACGAGTCCGAGCTTCTAGGCTTTTCGTTTTTTGGATGGAACTTGCCACTGCCTGCCAGTCAGACGACTTGCCTGCAGTTGAGGACTCTGGATCTTCCCATTACAATTTCCGATTTCGTGCCTTTAGTGCTCGTTTGCTGAAGGTATACTACCGAATGAGCTTCTTGGGTTCTCCTTTTGTTGCCGCAGTTATAGTGTCAGTGTTCAGCTCTTAAATGAAGCACCGACAGCAGGGATGTGCGGGAATTCCGTTTCCGTGCTTCTTGATCCGGTCACCGCCCATTTTTGAGCTGTTTCGCCTTTCGTGTTCCGCTTTTTTCAAAAAAATCTCTGGGGAGATGGATTGACGAAGGGAGGAGAGGAGGTGGGATGAAGGCGAGGCAGAGGAAAGGTGGAGGCGGAAGAGAGGAGATTGATCCCAGGATGGGGAGGTGCCGTTTCAGCGTACGGGTGGGGGAGGGGGTTCAAGGAGATGTGATGAAGGCGAGGAGAGGAGACATTCCATCTACAGGAGGAGATGTGCCACCAGCCGAAGTCTATGGGTGGGGGGTTCAAGGGGTTTTGATTGACGATTTGATTGACGAGCCGTATTCGTGTATTCCTCCCCTTACGGTGCCGTATTTTATTTTTTTGTGTTGTATTCATTCTACGTGTCGTTCGCCTTAATTTATCAGTTTTTTTAAAATATAGTTCGTTGGTTTTGATTGGGTTGCTCTGGAGAGAGCTGAGCTGAACTGGGCATTTTGCACAAATCAACCACCCGTTGTGGAGGGGTAGCTCTGGAAAGAGCTGAGCTGAACTGAACTTGCTGATCAGAGTGGTTTAAGATGTTTAAAACGAGTGATTGTATGTACTAGGGTGGATCTCGGTGTTCTTTCTTAACGGAATGATTGAGAGGATTTAAGTATTACCTGGCACATTTTTTGCTGGACGTGAAATTCGCCTTCCACGACAACATGATGGAGGTGCCCGTAATGGACATTGTTATACAAGGGGACAAGGTTCGAGCTGAGAAATATTTGGAGTTATGTTGGAGTCGAAGTACTAACGATTTTGTTAAAAGTTAACTAGCTAAGAAAATGGAAAATGTCAGGCATCTGGAAAGCGTTCCGCTCAGAAGATAACGTTGTATATGTGCAGCTTAAGCGATGTTGACCTGGATTTGGTTGAGCAAAGCATATCATCAGTGAAATTTCTTTCACGAAATGGGCTGAAGTGACGGAACATGTTTTGCATAGCGAATCCATGGAGAGTTATAGCGAATTTTTCAATGGAAAACTGAGCGTGCAACGATTTAAACAAGAAAATGGAGAAGTGGATCCGGACAAACAGAGGAAACCCTGATGACCACGTGTCCGCTTGCACTGATTTCTTCCACGCATACCTAAAGTAGGTTAGTAGTGTTGGATATATTAGGTAGCCCTCCGCCAGCCCCTTGCCTGACCCCCTCTTCTTCAAGTACCTTGCTTAAGCTTGCGAACCTCCCGTCCTGGTGAAGCGCTATGCAGTGCGCATCTCTGGCTCCTGCGCCAAGCATCCGGACCTCCACGATTTCTCGGAAGAACTAGTGGAACAACTGATAGGTAGTTCAGTCTTAGTTGCTCTTCCCCTTCCATAATGCGCTGTAAAACTTAGTTTTAATGATTTAATCTCTCGTCTTGGCATGCGAGAGCTCTTCTGCCCGGTGCCAGTGACTGCCTTGAGGAGAAACCCCACTCCGTACGTATTAATCATATTATAAAAAATGTTTTTGTTCAAGTCCCTCCTTCAAATTTGGAATTGGAGGTTTTTGTTTACGCTGGGCGACACCGACGAGGAAAGAGAGGCGGAAAGAGGAGCGGAAGAAGGCGAGGGCTCGCTGGACGATTCTTGTCAGAGGTGCTCTTCAGCGAGCACTGTACGTCAATGCCAATTTTCTTCTCCTCTGCATTGTGTATTGTTATATCTTTTTTTAGGTATGACATCCGCAAGTACGTTCTCGACGCGAACGGGCGGCTAGTCCCCGCACCGGTGGGTACTCTCTTCACCTTAGTGCTTGGATGGAAAGTGGATGCAAAGAAAGAAAAATTTCTGCCACGTTGCTGTCATTATTTATTTTTAGAAAGTGAAAATCGTCAGCGTTGGGCCGAGCCGAGAACGAGCCAGCGCACGCCTGAAGACGACACCGAAGAAGACGACGACACCGCATACACGAAAGACGAACTGAGAACGGCTGTGCTCTGGCCACCTGGAATTCCTCCGCGTCTCTTCAATTCCGAGCGGCACCTCAAGTCGGTCCGTTTCTTTCGTTTCTAACTAACTAACTTGATTTTGTCTCTCGTTTACAGTATTAATGTGCTATTCCATACTGCATGTTGCCTGCTCCTAAAATGTTGTCGTCGTTTTCGCACTTGGTTTTCTATTAAGGGGTGCGTTAAAGCCAAATTGCTCTTCATTTTTTCGGTGTCTTCTTCTCGGAAACTTTTTTGCAAAAGGCACAAAACCATGTTATAAAACAGCATGGGGACAACAGCACTTACAACCGAATATTTTATCAGGGTTTCCTTTAGAATACCGATTTTTCATTGATCTCACTGGTGGGTGAACGTTTTCTTCTGGTGGGTCCTCGCTCCTCGGCCTGTTTCCTGGTTGGGTTCGTTTGTTTACGCAGTGGCATCGCTACACCTGCCGTTTTCGTTCCACCTCGTCGTTCCACCACTCCTTCCCATCCTAAACAACAAAAGCTTTTTCGTTAATTTTCCCTTATTCGCCATCCACGATTAAAATCACGATTAAAATCGAGCTTAAATACCTGATCAAATGATTTTCAATACTTTAACGTACACCTCCCCTTCCAGCAATTTCCATTTCTTTCTTGTTATGACTTATTAGTCATTTTGTTATCTCCTCCTTTACTTACCTAGGTGTTCATTTTTATAAGTCTTTCTTCTCTACCCTCTACCTTGTTTTATTACATTCTGCTCATCCTCCATCTCGATCAGGGATGTGCGAAAATTTTTTTCGGAAAAAGCGGAAGACGAAAGACGGAACGGGAACGCCCAAAAGTGGCAGGAAACCGGAATACGAAACGCGGAAACGGAAATGACACATACTCGCCATTTTTTCAAAAGTGCATCTGAAACTGCGTCACAGGCGGCTTCTATTGCACTTTTTCTTGCTCAGAACTTTGCGAGCAGCAGAATCTTGTACAGATTAATGCTCATTGTCATCATAGCATAACATGACAAAGCAATAGAATTCATAATATTGATGTGATAACTTTTTAGCTATGGCTAGAGCAATAGACGAAAACAAATTCAAAGTTCTATTCCACTATTTCTCATTGTTTCAGTATGCATCTTTCCGCTGTTCCATATCTAGTTCCTGCGACGGGTTTTCGCTGACTTTTTGCTGCTGTAATTCTTTGAACAGTAGACCTGTCCGACTTAGCCACTTTGGTTACTTGCAGACCGGCATTTAAAACTCGCTCGGGTGAAGTCTAAAACTTGAGCAGTCACCTAGATCATTTTCCGACCATGAAAGACATTTTTCTCAATATTTTTTGAAGCCGTGGCATCATGGATGACGTGATGACTGCACAGATATCTGCATACTCAAGATTAGCAGTTACATTCTACTCACCAAAACTATTAATAGTACTCAGAATTCATTCTGGGATCTAAGATGATAACTGGATGACTGATTAGTCATGGTAAGTGCACACTTCCGTAGCAATACTCAGCCTGTGCCAGCCTAGAAGCTCATTGATATGAAGGTGACACAGCTGTACAGTTCCTAGAGGTTCTCGAAGTAGTAGATTTGTTTCAGAATTCAAATAGTCACCCTAGTCAATCAAAATAACAGCTTATGAGAGATAATCGTAATGCTTCACTAAAAAATGGCATAACTCTGTATGGGTGAATATCACACCTAGTGAAATTAAAATTTGAAATTTGCACCTTCGATGAGGAGCACTGATGTAATGTTGGAGCAGATAAGCGCATGGCCCAACCTTCATAGAACCCTCTGCTTTATACTGCGCTATATACATAGTAAGGTTTTGTAGTTATTTGTAACTATTATATCAAGAATATTATTATTATTCAAATGTTTAGCGCATTCTGTTAGCATGCAATGCATACATAGCCTTTGCTGGCACATTAATTTTGCCCTTCACTCAAACGTTGCCACTTTTGAGTACTTTCTTTTGGTAGTCTTACCAATTTCAAGAATTTTAATAATATAGTTGTCAAACAGTAATTATCTCACAATTATATGAAGGAGAACTCGTTTTACTTGATAACCTGATTGTGTTCAACAGAAAACTAGTGCTGATCAGTACCCATTTCCGTTTTCGCGTTCCGGTCCAAAAACAGGCGGAACACGGAACAGAACGGAAGGGCTTAAAATGGCCGAAAACCGGAATTCGGAACACGAAAACGGGTTTTCCGCACATCCCTGATCTCGATGCTGGTGCTCGGTGCTCACTCTCTCCACTGGTGGTCGATGCGATACTGATTCTCACAACTCACTATTCACTCTACTCCTTATCCGTTACCAAGGTGCTCATTTCACGGTTAACAAATTTAATGATGTATTCCATGTTTCCTCATTTTGTGTCCTCATTTTTCTAAAGTGAAAGTGTCTATTTCTATTTTAGGTGTAGGCGTAATCTCCAAAGGGATCCACCCATTTTGGGGTGAGAGGGTGGCTAAAAAAAATGTGTGGGTAAAAAATGTGGGGGAAGGGGGAATTTTTGTGTCTCCAAAGTTTCGTAAACCGGCTATTGGATAAAAAATAAAAAATGTGGGGTGGGGGAAGTTTTTTTGTCTTCAAAGTTAAAGCCGGCCGGCTATTGGACTCTCGTAATAGCCGGCTTTCAGACTCTTCTAGAAAAATTTATTAAATGAAACGATTTGTGATTTATGTGTATGCACATATGTTCAGATTTAATTTATTTAATTTGATTTAATCTGTAGATAGCCTAAAATGGACCCACTTTTGGAATTGCACCTTCTAGAATATATATTATTTGATACACGTATATCTGTATCATTATCATATCCCACATATTACATCCTTATCCTCTTTATGCATCTTGTGAAGTGTTATTATGTGTTCTGTTATGTGTATGTACATTTTTATGCAGTGCGCTTCTTTATCGTATCGTAATGCGCTTCCTTTTTATCGTATCGTATTGCATTGTACGTTTTTTATGGAAATAAATTTGGTAGTCTCGCAACGACTGCCTGGGAACACAACTCGTCGTTCATGAGGGACGACTCGTCACTACCCTTGGCGATTAAGCCGCAAGTGCGGAACTCGACCGCAGCGAGAAGAACCCTCATTGGGGGAAACCAGAGCAAGGATCTAGCTATGAGCTATATAAGAACAGCTCTAATCGGTGATATAGACGTGAAAACTCTTGGAAAGGAAATCCAACCCTTCATAAAAGGATGCGACAAAATTCAAACTAGCAGCGTGCTCAGAATCCATGGCGGAGCTAGTCCGCAATCGATTGGCGAGCTCTAGTGATTGCGCTTCCATAGCAGCAGTGTGTTGATTTGTTCCTTGCGACGTGCGGGTGTCCGATCGAAGCACGCTAGTTACTGCGCCTGGATAGCAACAGCGTATTGCGAGTCTCCAACAGGATGTCAACACACTGTTGCTGCTCCAACAGAATAGCAGCTTCAGTTTCTGTCGGCAACTGCAGTTGCCAGACCGTTGAAGGGGCGTATTTGAGCGGAGACGGTTCGCTCGTCGAAATCGAATGAACGAGTATGTGTCTCATATTTGCGTTGGAGCGAAGTTAGGGACAATGTCCACTTAGCATTGCTTGAGCACAGAGTCGACCAATCGCAGACCGAAAACTCAAGGCCGCAGACGATCGCTGGGCCGTTGAGAGAATCAGCATGGATTGAAGAAAGGGCTTGTCGTTCTACCGTCTGGTGTGTCATTGTTTCTGCGCTTAGTAATAGATATCCGCCACAATCAGTCAATGCTCTTCATATGAAAACGCAAGGAGAAATTTCGCAAATACGCGAATATGGGTACCAGAGATCGGATTCATCGGGCCTGTTGAGCTCTGACGACGTCATAAAACAGCTCCTTCCACAAGCTTCGGCAATTTGAGGAGATATGATGTTTATGAATTTGATAACGGCTTTTGAAATTTCGACGGATTACGGTACATGACGGTAGACAGGATGACGGTAACTAGGACGGCGATGTCAGACAGGAACACGGTGAGTAGGGTGGCGATGCCAGAATATGGGGTGTCAGAAAAGGCTATTTAAGGCGACCACGAATACGTCATTAGGGCGTCAAATAATCAAGCCCATTATGACATCATACAATACAGCTCACGCCGCATGGTCAAAAGTGGGCGAAAAAATGCAAAAATAGCGTCGCAAAGCGTCGTACACTCATAACTCCTTCAGTTTTAGGTTTTCTAAAAAAAAGGTTGGAAAATTCTATTCGTCTCTTCAAGATCTACACAAACACGTATTCAACTTTACAGGAACACCCATATTTTCGCCGTGGGTGGTTAAAAATTGATTGGAGCGGGCTTTTACGATTAGAGGGGGATCCCAAATATACCATGGAGTGGCGGCGGCTCAGGAGCACTCACCCGCAATGCCCATCCTAGCAAGCGGCTCGGAGCGCAGTGGATAGCGGTCTTGCATTGTGAGGTGAAGATCGGTTATCGTGTCTTGCAGCATTTTTGACTTTCCACTGTTGGTTGAGTTCCGACGTCCATACTGTTTTTAGGCGTTTTCTGCAGATGGCATCTATAGACAAAAAAGAGGCATCTAGATGTCCTCCTTCTTAAGTAACTCCAAGCATGCATGCTGTTTTTTTTTTCTAAGGACGTAGACTGACTTCTTATACCAAACAAAGAGCGTGCAGCGGAGTCCCAGAGAGTGCGTCAAAGATACGTAACGTTTATGCTATAAATGATTTTACCATAAGGTGAAGGTCCAGTTTTGGAGTGGCTTACTATAGTTTATAGTTGTGCTCGAATAACCTATTCGAACAGGTTTTCGAATAATTTTCATTCGAATTTGAGTATTCGAATTCGAATGTCCAAAAAATCATCGTGTTTTTCGAATGTATCCGAATTCCAATATTCAAAAAATCGTATTCGTCTAATGTATGTATTCGAAATTCGAATGCTCGAAACCGTTCGAATATTCGAAACGGAGCAGAAGGACACCAATATTCGAGTGTTCGAAGTGTGTTTGGTTGTTCGTGGCAGTTCTTTTTTAGAAAGTGCAAGAATCCTTCACCACAGGGGAGACGAATCGTACTCCACCCCGTCTCACCACGCGGCTCCTCTACCCCCTGCGCCACCACTACTCGGCCGGCAGCGCAGTTTTCAGGCTACTTGAGCTAGGAGCCAAAAAAGGGTCGATAATTCCGTTTACAGAGAAGCACAACAGAAACGGAACACAAATTTAGAATCAGCGTTCGAAGCTGCAGTGATACCGGTCTCATTGTCGCGACTCGCGACCTTCGCAGTCCCCTCTGTCCTCCTGCGGGCGTCCAGGCTCACAGCGCGCTCCGATGAGGCGCCCATGGCGCGGCCTGCCCCCGCCCCCGTTGGCATCGATCCGCGGGCGGGGCGCGCGCACCGGAGCGGGAATAACCCGCTTCCCGCGCAAAGCCGGCATATTCATTCGACGCCTGCGCCGACCGTGAGCGGGTGCGCACAGCCGCCAGCTTCTAGCCAGTTCAGCCGGAGCCAGCCGCGGGGCCTGACCACTTCGTCGTCACGGTTCATTGTGGCATCGACTGCCGATCGGAAGGGGGCGACCCTTCCTAGAAGAATCGCCAGGGCTGAGGGCGCGGAGTACTCAGTACAGTGAAGCGCCCGACCCCTCTGCGTCTCTCTCCACTTCACTCTGTCGGCTAGACTCTTATTCTACTACTGCGTCATCGGCTTCTGTCTCTATCCTACTGTGTCGGCATATGGTGTGCAATAAATCTGTGTTGGTATTCGGTGTGCTAACGGAGGGAACGCGGTGAGTCCGTTCATATCGTGTTGTCTGGTTTTGCTTGCATTGCTGTGGTTGTTGGTTTTGGGGTTTGTTGGCTCTGCCTGAGGAAGCCCCACGCGGGGTCCGCGTGGGGCTTCCTCAGGCAGAGCTCTCTACGTGGACACCGCACGGGCAGTGGTGTCAATGCCAGGCAACCAACCAGTTCAACGGGTAGTGTCTCCCCCATGGTATATACCGGCTGCAGCCCAGGGATGAAGGGATACAGTTCAGTGGGGAGTGAAGGGACGGAACGCCATTTTCAAAGACTCCTCATGCAAACAATGCGACCACCCGCAGAATAGCAGCGGGAGTTGCCAGCCAGGGATGAGCGGATTATCCGTTATCCGTTATCCGTTATCCGGTTTCCGGGGGTTTTGGCCTATCCGTTTTGTTGTTCGTTATCCGGCAATTTTCGACCGGATAACGAACAACAAATTGGCTGATACCCAGGTTTGGGCGTGGTATTGTATAGCTGTGTAAGCTTCACAATCATAGGAGTGGTCGCGAGCAACAATAGAGGGCATTCAAATCTAGGAGGTGGGTGAGTTCAGGCACTGGTGACGTAGTTGGAAAGACGTCTAACTTCCATCCTTCCAGGGTCGTCCATTTATACCATACATCTATGAAACCTACTATGGGCTGATTTCTTCATGAGCTTTTCACCACAAGCCATATGCAGACCAAGAATGCATACAAGCTGCCTTGATAATATTACTGGCGGTCACAAGTGGAGGGCCTGGCACATCCCAAGAAGAATTGCTTAGTGCCGAATTTAGCGTTCTTTTTCACGATCGCAGTATGTAGGTAGCATTCGGCAAAGGTATTTTAGTTTTTACTGATATACTGTTGTAACGCATTAAACACATACCGCTGAGCAGTAATGAATACAAGCAAAATGAGCACAGGTTCAATCTAAATGAGTGGAGAAAGCTACGCCTACAAATCCTACAAATTGTTGAGATTTGTTTATAGAAACGGTTTTCTGAAAGCATTTTCTGTACGCTGGTACTGGTGGTACCTCCGTAGTGTTAAGGAATTGATCCACTCTATTAAAAATCAAAATAGTGCAATTGAACTGTACTAAACTGATTCCCCGCTGCGCATGTTGGAGCTTCATTTTTATTTAAGATTGCTTTTCAGGGACACTCTACTTCCGCTTTCCTAGTTTTCATATCTCTCCGCATTAGGACTGCACAATGGCTTGTAGTGGCTAGCCTGTAGAAAGCTGGTATTTCACCCATCTCATTCCACGTTCTTCTTAGATCTTGGGATACTGTCGAACAAGAGTACCGATCCGCGTAAAACCAAGATTGTTATGCAGACTTTATTCGGCTGAGTCGGCCTAGCATAGAAAAGTCAAGAGGCATCGGAGGAGCCATTCATCCAAAGATCATTCTGTTTGGTCACAGTCTTAATTCAAAAAGAAAACCTGACGATTGATCACTAAAACCACCCAACAATGGAAACGGGCAAAATGAGGGCAAGTTGTTCGATGAAGACAAATGTGAGTGAATAGGAGGTGAATGAGTCTCACATCTCTCCCTCCAAGGGCGACTCATGAATGTTTCCATACGGTTAGTTGGGCTGTTTTACGCATCCTTTGCTTCGTTCTTCCAATTCGTTTTAAACGGCAAAAATATGAAAAATTGTAAATCGTATTATGAAAATGTGCTTGGATGAACAAAGTCTCTCCTCATCTTTTCCAGACTTAAATTAAGGTGATCATAGCGAAACATCAGAAGAGTAGAGTTAGCAGAACAGTTTTAGTTTCAAAGCTTGGTGGTCTTGCTATTTGTCCTCCCTGTTGAGTTTGATAGCAGTTCGTGGAACCTGGTGAAGGAATCGTGGTTCGCAATTCGAACTCGGCATCGGTTTGGATGGCAATGAAGAAGCGTTTCTTTTACTGAAGTTTTGTGAGAATCCCATAGGGCTTTGTTAAAGCGACTGCACTATGTTAAAAAAAAAACTCCATTAAAGTCGTTAGAAAGGACTTGTAATTTGACAGCAGTTGCGTTCCATGTCTGATGTTGAAACTAGAGCAGTTTAAGCCCAGTTTTATTTTTGTTCTTTGTTCGTTATCCGTTTTTCCGTTATCCGGCGATTTTTGGGCAAAATTATCCGTTATCCGGGTTTGAAAATTTTGTTATCCGCTCATCCCTGTTGCCAGCCGCCGGCCGACCAACGACCTTCTATGAGGACTGATTGTGCCACCGTCGTTTCTAAAGATTGCCATGCGGATGCGACGCACACCGCTCGCGGCGGAGAAATAGTGGCGACCCCTTCCTCATGAACAGGTGAATAGTTTTGCGGTATGAAGCCATCCCCAACACCACCACTTCGCTCAACATCGACATCTCCAGACGGTTTGGAATGTCAATGTTTGTGTTGATCAGTGTCTTTGTCACAGCGGTGTTTCGACAGTCCACCTGATGCCCCACAGTACGGTGCTCCACTTCACTCTAGCCCCAAATTGACTGCAATCAGTTCCAGTCCCCATCGTCGAACAGTCGACCTCAGGCAAAAATTGAAATTCTCTATAGCTATTGAGCCTCTGATCGATTCTGATCCTACCAAGAAAAGCCTTTTTGCCAGAATGGATTGTTTCCACTGCTTCTATAAGATTGGTGCGAAAGTTAAGTAGGTTTTTTGGTTTTTTGGTTTCAACACTATTTTTAAATATTAACTAAGACCATTTCGTAAGGTATTATACATTGCTGGAAAGGTTATTATATGTGCTTCCCAAGTATGTCCGGAAGGCTCTCAGTGTTTTGAGTGAACTACCATAACTTCCTCGAATCTTAAATGATTTAGTTGAAATAAGCACCGTTCGAATCACCACACTTTGCCAACGTGCCACCAGTCGACCTATTCCATCAGCTAAAAATTAGGTGGTCGATATTCGACAAAATCCACGAAAGCTGTTTTGGCTTGCTCCTGATTGGTGAAGGTTTTACCAGCGAGAAAGTTTTGAAAATGTTTGAAAAGGTGGTAGTCGGTTGGCGAGAGGTCTGGGAACATGGCGGGTGAGGAAGAACTTCAACCCTTAATTCGTTCACTTTTTGAATAGTGATTTGTGAGACGTGTGGGCAGGCGTTATCGTTCGAAAGAATCGGGCCTCTTCTGTTGACCAATGTTGGCTGAAGCTGACGCGATTTTCGGTGGATTGCGTCGATTTCCTTACAGTAGGACTCTGCTGTGCTCGTTTGGCCTAGTGGATCACACCAGCCACCGACCACCACCACTGTGACCATTCTATTTCTGGTGGAGGTTCGCCTTTTGAAAATGCCTAGGGGTTTATCGGCGTCCAACCATAGTACGGAACGTTTCTTGTTATCATACAGAATCCACTTTTCCATCGCAAGTGATCGTGATCGTTTTTTTCGATCCAAAAAACGGGGCAGTTTTGTTGCGTAAAAGTAGAGAAGAACAAATCTCGAAACGAGGCAATTTTTGCCGCTCACTCAAATCGTGGGGCTCCCACTTTTCGAACTTTTTCACCTTCCCGAGGCGTTACAAAGCATCCGCAACAGCAGTTTTACTGACGTCTAGCTCTTCGCGAACTGTTTGGGATGGTTCAGCGTCCACCAGCTCCTTCAACTCCAGGATTGCTCTCGGTCGACCGCTACGGGGGTCGTCTTCGAGGCTGAAATCTCCAGTCCGTAATCTACTGAACCAGCGGTGCACAGTGTTAGGCCCCCACACTTGATTGATTTGACGAGCTTTCTCGGCCGCGGATTGTCCCAATTTGAAGTTTAAAATGAAATATCGTTCGGAATTGCTCCTTCAACATACTTCAATAAGACATTCAAGTACAGAAATTCAAAACAACATTGAAACATAAATTAGTTATTAAGATAGAGCGAAAAATTCTGTGCAGAAGTAGCATTAATGCGCAATGCAAGTTCAACTTTTACTTACTAATAGACAAATGAAAAACAGTAACGCAGAACGCTGAGAACTTTCCGAACAACCTAATTTATGAAACTTGGTTGAAGTCGCTTGCTGGCGATGTCCGTTCCTCCACGTGGTGCCACTGGAAACTGCCTGCCCTTGCAAGACGAGCTAATCACGGACAATCGGATGCAGGCGACAGGCCCTAGTGACAGGCCGGCCTACGAACATTTTGTGTCACATCATATGGTTAATGACGTTTCAGAGCACTCGAGATAATGCTACGGCGTCCGTGGGAGCCGACGCGCACTCGCAAAGCCCGGCGAGAGTGAGAAGTATGCGACCGTCCCCGGTGCGAGGACGGCATCGGGCGGCAACTGAGCTAGTCCGAAAGTCCCGTAACGTAGGCAAGACACGCGTGGCAACGCTGAATGTGGGTACGTTGACGGGCCGCCCGTGGGAGTTGGTAGAAGCACTGAAGCGACGAAAGATAGATTTCTGTGCGGTGCACGAGACGAGGTGGTCCTGCTGCAAGTCGAGGGACATTGGCCGCGGCTTCAAGACCGTTCTGTGCGGCAGTCCCAGGACCACCAGTGGTGTCGGTATGATCGTCTCCGAGCGTTTCCGTGACGCGATTGCAAGCGTAGAACCTTTCGATGACCGCTTGATGAAGATTGTTGTCGCCGTAGAAGAGCGACGATGTCATTTCTTTTCCGCGCATGCTCCGCAGACAGGTTGCTCCGAGCAAACCAAGGACGAGTTCTGGTCCCTGCTTGATGAGAAGACAGCGAAAGTGTCGTCAGAAGATATGATTGTTCTGGCAGGTGACCTTAATGGTCACGTCGGAGCAATGAAAGACGGCTACAGCTGCCATGGTGGTTTTGGCTATGAGTCACGCAACGCCGATGGTGAGCGTATACTTGAGTATGCAGACTCACACGACCTCACCATCGTGATTACCAAATTTCGAAAGCGTGACTCCCACCTCATCTCGTTTTATAGCGGGAACGCCAAAACGCAAATTGACTATGTCCTTGTTAGGCGTCACGACCAAGGTCTTGTCACAGACCCGAAGACCTTGCCGTGTGAGACGGTCGCCACGCAACATCGTCCACTGATCTGCTCGTTGAAGATCACACTTCTGAGGTGTAAGCGTGTCGAGCGGTGCGGGACGGCTATAATTAAATGGTGGCGATTGAAGGAGAAGGAAGCGGCTGTTATTTCTCGCATTTGGTTGCCGACGGTAGCAACTGTCGACGAAACCTGGAAAGAGGCTACCAAAGTGATAACTCGGGCTGCACGCCTCGAATTCGGCTCAGCGAAGCCTAGACGGCGTTGGGTCGACAAGCAGGCTTGGCTGTGGACTGACGATGTCAGAGAGAAGGTCAGTGAAAAGAAACGGCTATATCACGTATTTATGAATGATAACAGTCAGTCAACAGTCGATAATTGGCGGAATTATCGAGAAGCGAAGAAAGCGGCAAAGAAGGCAGTGGCCGCTGCTAAAGCCGCGCACTACGCTGATGTGAGTGAAAACTGGAGACGCGCGATGGTGAGCGTAAACTTTACCGCTTCGCCAAAGCTCTGTTGCCAAGCAGAAGACATCGAGAAGTTTTTTGGCATTAACGACGAGAACGGTCATCTTATGATGGATCGAAAGAAGGCTGTGAATGGCACGACCACTTCGAGGAAATCTCGAATGTTGAATTTGAACATCCTGCTGTTCCTTTTGCTTCACCTGTGCACGGTCCCGTTCAGAAGATCACAGTAAGCGAAACTGAGGCAGCCCTGAGGAAGATGAAGTCAGGCAAAGCCACTGGACCTGATGACCTGCAGGTCGACCTGTGGAAGTTGAAGGGATGGTGCCCTGTTGACTGGCTGACAGAGTTTT